>RJWH01000686.1:46392-629355 GCA_004363575.1 Solenodon paradoxus | reverse complement strand
TGGAGGGATGGGCAGGGCTCAGGACACATATTTCAGGGAAGCAAGGTGGTCTTCTCTATAGATCAAGGGCAAAGTGAAACCGACGTGACTGGACATGTTGGGGGAGGGGGGAGAAGCACAGTTTGGGGAAACCACCAGAAATTCTGCAGAAGAGGAGAATCTTTCATTTCATTGTTTCAGAGACAGCATCAAAGCAGTTACACAACAGACAGATTTCAGCTCAAAAGAAGGCAGACATCCTGAGGTTGAAGGGCTAACTGGCGCCTGGCTCCCGGAGGAGCTGTGCTGTGACCTGCCTGGCTGGGCGCTGCCGGGTGGTGGATACCAGCGGCCTGGCTCTGCGGCTCCCTGTGTCTCAAGCGTCTCAAGCTTGGAGCTGCCCTGAGCTGGGATCGGTGCTGTGTGGAGCCAATGAGGAATCAGGTGCTGCTGTCCAGGAATCTCTGTTTCAACCCAGCTCAGCCCCTTCCTCCCCACTGGCAGGGCAAGGGTGCCCTGCATTCCCGGCGCCTCGTTTCTCTAGCGGCTGAGCAGCTTCTCTCACTGCAGTGCAACGGCCGGCGGAATGCTTTCTGTGTCATTTTGCCCTCTGGCTCTACAACGTCCTTGGTTTTGACATTGAGCAAATCTTTCCAAGCTCCACAGAGCACCAATTCCGTCTTCAGTTCCATGAGGACAGCGCAGGCGGGCTCCTGAAGTCTGCCGCGCACGGGCCTGGCCACCAGTCAGCCCTGCATCTGTGCTAACAAGAGTCACCTGGAACATGTAAACACGCGCCATGTCAGGATCGGGAGGCATCCTTCCATAAGTAAGAGGAGTTTTAGTACCTTCAAGTTGCATCCTCGGTAGCAGTTGCTCTTGCTGAGATCGCTACATCTCAGGTAACTTGCAAAGCATTTTGTGCTCTTTACCAGGTTGATGCTATTTCTCTAGTTTGTGGAGGAGGAAAGCGAGAGTCCATGAGGTGAAGTCATTTGTCCAATGGGTGACAGAGGTGATCTGGGGGCAGGGCCAGGTATGAAAAGCTCTGAGACCACTGAGTCCCTCCGGAGCTCTGGATTCTGGGCTGAGGCCAGAATCGCCCTCGACTAGACAGACACCTCGTCACGGGGCAGGGGTGCTGGGGTGACGGCTGTGAGTGGATGAGGAGCAGGCGAGCTGTGTCCTCCTGGCAGGAGCCTGCTGCCCTGAGGCGCACGCTCAGACCCTCAGCCCGTGCACCTCAGCCGGTGGTCCTGTCATGGGGCCTGGGCCCTGTCCCGTGTGTGTAGCGCCGTGTGGTCTGACGCACAGACACAGCTACCCAGGCCCGTGTGTCAGCTGCTGTGAGCCCCCGTCTGCTAGCCAGCTCACCCCACCTCCCAAGTTTCTTAGTTGTTGTAAGCTTATCACAGAAGTAAATCAAAATGTTCTCAAGAGGAGAAGAAAAGATAAAAGCAAAAATGCAGCATCCCCTGGAGAGGGATATTTTTTATAGTTCCACAACTCCAGCAATTCTGTCTAAAAAAAAAAAAATCCATTATTTAATTTTAGTACTGTGGAGGTGCTGCTGGTGAATAATGACTCCTCTTCTACCTTCTAGTATTTCTAAAATGTTAATACTGGTGGGATACTTCTCCTAAAGGGAAACCAGAGATGAATCTTTTATAGGCTCTGGAGCACTATTCCCATACTATGAATTTATTTGGTTACTACCAGTCGTATGCTCTGGGTCCTCCAAATTATGTCTGCAGCAAAGGACGGGGCCTCAGAGTGGGGAGGAGAGGGTGAAATATGTTGTTAAATGATCCCTTTCTCATTATTTTCCCTGTCTAAATCTTTACTCTTTTATTATCCATCAGCACGCACTCCTCCTATCTCTCCACGAGACTTGGGCTGTGAATCACTGACAGAAGCGGAGGCAACTTCCTCCCCCCACAGCCCCCCAGGAGCAGAGTCTGTCAAGGCTGACAGCAGCTTGTCACATCTTTACCTGCAAATTGTCCACGTTAAGTTTTGAATTGAACTACAACCTATTTATTCTTTAGTCATCATAAATGCGTGCGTGCATGTGCGCTTGCTGTCTTCACACCCAGGAGACAGAAGAGGGAATGAGGAGATTGTTTCAGAATCAACTAAAAATAGTACTAGAAATTGTTGTACTTGGCAATGAGATTTTTTTTTAATAAAAAAATCAGGTTTCTTTCTTAACCTTTATAAAGCTGGCACGTCTACTGAGGAAAAGTCCAGAAAACACAGCAAAGTAAAAGGTAGAAAAACAAAACGCTTAGTGCCCCTCCCACTTGATGGTTACACATACTTTATCTTAACAACAGCTCCCTTCCAGTCTTTTAAATACACACAACTCATGGCTTTATTTTAATTCAATCAGATAATTGTAGATTGACGTGCAGTGGTGAGAAATACTCATTCCCAGTTCTCACATTGATACCGCTTTGCTAAACTTCAGACAAAAATCACAATCACAACAGCGACGCTGGAAACATGCATGGATTGTAGTCAGAGCCCCGTTTTATTTCCATGCGTGTCCACACTTAGTTCTGTGCCACTTTGTCCCATGCGTCGGCTTCACCACCAGCAAGTTACAAAACCGTCACCACAAACAAAGACACTCGCGGCACTCTGTCTCCATGCCCTCCGCTCTCCCAGAACTGTCAGGCCTCCCTGACACCCCTGGACGCTGGCATCTGCCAGCCTCTTCTCCATGCCCAGCACTTCGTCACTGAGAATACGCCATATGGATGAGCCCCCAGGTAACCTTTGGGAGCGGCAGGTTTTTCCACTCGTTATGTTTCCCCAGAGCGTCTTCCCAGTCATTGCCTGTCTCGATCATTCATTTCACCGCTGAGCAGTATCTCAAGGCTGTGCGTGGGGCAGTTGTTTAGTACTCACCTGTTGAAGGACTCTGATTGTTTTCAGTTTCTGGAAATGACAGAGGAAGCGCTACGCGCGTGAATGTGCAGGACTTCGTGTCTCGGGAACGAATGTCTGGGCGGGCACTTGCTGTGATTGGGAGTCAGCTGCATGTGAACTTTCACAGGAAACCTCAGCGGGTTTGCAGAGACGCGTGACTGGCACCGTTACATTCCTGCCTGCGATGTCCGAGCATCGCCTCCCAATCCTTGCCAGCATTGGCTATGCTTACGGTATTTTCAAAACATTCTAGTAGATGCCTTCTGGTGGCACATTGTGGTTTTCATGAGCTCTTCCTTGATGGCCAACGAGGTCGAACGTCTTTTTGCGTGCTGATTTGCCATCTATGTATCCTTTTTGGTGAAATGTCTCTTCATGCCTTTTGCCCATTTTCTTTTAGTTTTAATTGCTTTGCTATATGTTGTTGACATAAATAACTTTCATAAGCATCTGCTACCATGTTACTATGCACGAGAAGAGCTAAAGTCAGAAGAATTAATGCAAAGAGTAATTACAGAAACACTTTGGCTTCCAAAGCTAACAAAGCATCTTACATACTTTGTACTATTTGCTTGTAATTGATTGGATATTTGGAAGGAAGCAAAGCTGAATTTAATCAAAGTTTTATTTCTCTGCAGAGAATGCTGTCTTCACTAGAGGTGGCAGAGTCTTCCCAACATCGGGTTATTATGAGAATGCCAGTCAGGTATGCGGCCCGTCTGATCATAACGCCCCTTTGAGACTGAACTGCTGTCTCCAAAATAGCCCCTCCAGCCCTGCCGCATGATCCGCCCTTGCAGGTGGAGTTTCAGTGCCAAGTGTTTTTTAATACTTTGGTGTTTCTACCAAACACATTATTTCTGTAAGCAATCACTGGAGAAATCCGGCAGAAGGGAATTCAGTATTAGAGTAGCATCTGATATTTCTCTTCACTCCCTGTTCAAAGAGAATTTCCACAACTGAATCTCTGATTGATCCCAGGACAGGTGAAATCTTCTCTCCATCTAAAGGGCTGTCAGCATTTGGGGGTGGTGAGGACACTCTGTATTCCCATCAACATGACGCTGTGTGCTGGCTCACGTGGCCAGTGTGCACTTGGTCCTCTAAAGACACCTTCGGAATTGAGCCCGTCCCACGGGGAAGGCCCTGCTCTTCAGCACACCTGTGTCAACAGTGTGTCATTTTAACAGTTAAGTTTCCAGTTCCTTTTGAGGGGCTTTTCCTCCTAAGGGGAGTGCTCCCCAACAGTTTAGTACTAAGGTTCCTTCATATACAGGTGACACCCTACATCCCTACATCCTGACTCCAGGACCATGGCGGAGTTTCTCCCAAGTGAAAGAAGAGCCATTGGATGATTTGGAGCAAGCAAGACAGATGGAACCTCAAAAAGCTTGAAAGAGCATGAATGAGTCTCTGGAAACAGGGAGGACGTAGTACTGACTCAATAAGCACTGTGTCACTGGTCTGCACTTCACCGGTATGTGCCTGAACTATGACGCGTGGGTGAGTCCCTTTAGGCAGGAGTCTAACTCTTCCGTGTTGCTTTTGTATTGAACAACTCTAGCAATTCTGTCTTTAAGATTCCCATTGTTCAGGAATTATGCACCCTGAACCAGTTTCTTCAGCAAGTCCAGACTTGGGCAAAGCCTCTCCCAGCCCATCACGACCGCCGCTTTCTCCTCGCCATTCCCAGACCCTCGACCAGGGCATGGTGGTCAGGAGGCAGGTGAAGACCCGCAGGTCTCTGCCCTCAGGGGGCAGGGCTGGGAGACGCTCCTCTAATTGCCGTGATTGCAGACTTTTACTGTTAAATTTTGAATGTTCATATATTCCAGAGATTAATCCTTTGTCTGAATACGAGGCTTGCAAATATTTGCTCTGAGTTTGTACCGTATCTTTTCATCCTCTGACCAGTACTTTTCCTAGATCAAATTTTTTAAATTTTGAGAAGGTTCAATTTACCAAATTTTCCTTTTAGGAAGTATGTCCTTAGTCAAATCAAAGAACTCTTTGCCTAGACCCGATTCCCTATGCGTTTCTTCCAGTTTTTTCTAAAGGTTTCATTTTGTATTTGCATTTACCTGTAAGATCATTTTGAATTGGCATTTGTATGAGGCATGAGGTTACGTGGTGGTTCCTTTTTTGCCGGCGGAGGCCAATGGCTCCATCACTGGCAGCCATCCTTCCTCCACCCAAGGCGCTCTGATGGGGTAGGGGGCGCGTTCGTCTGGGTCTGTTTTGAGGTTCTCCTTCATTGATATGTGTGTGCTTCGCTTTCCCAGAGCCTGTGCCTCTGCATAAAAATTTTAGAATAGGCTTGTCTCTGCCTACAGAAAAACTTGCTGGGATTTTGATAAGAATTACATTACAGCATAAACATACCTTTATATTCTTTTCTTACACATTATATTATGAACATTTCCCTCTTATTACTAACTTCCTCTAAATGCCTACCCAGTATTTTATAGCAGACACACCATCATTTAATAACCCTTTCAACAATAATGGGCACTTGACTTTTTTTTTTTTCAATTATGAATAATAGGAATAAAGCTACTAGGACATATTCATCTAAAGAAGAGAATTCTCTGCATTTTGGATTTGCCTTAGAACATATTCCCAGAAGTGGGGTTACTGAAACAAAGAGGAAGAATATTTTACAGTTATTTCTGTTTGGATATATTTCCACATACGTTTAACTAGATGTAAAAAACATTTCCATTAGCTTCATAATTTTATTTTGTTTAGAGCTGGAACGTCAGAGTAGGAGACACTCTTTAATGAAGAAGAGGGAGATGGTGGCAGGGAATGGTGAGGAAAGCAGCAACGCCCCGCCCACAGCGACGCCCCGCTGCCCCTCTGCCTCTTCAGTGCTGCTCACCTGCTCTCAGGTAACCTTCCCAGCCACCTACTGAGGCCGTTCCCACTTCCCCTATGTTAGGACCGCTATTCGCTACTGAAAGGTTTCTTTAAATCTTTTCATCCTAAAGAAAAAAATTAGTGAAGTCATTTTCTTTTTAACCAAGAACGGGAAAGGGACACCTTGACCTGTTTAATCCAGCTGCTTATTTCTTTGTCTATAGTTGGCTGTTCGAGGAAATGGCCCCGAAGGGGAGGTGAGCAATAGCTCCCCGGTGGAGTAATCGATGGAGGCTGGGAGGGCTGACACGGCTCCGTTCGTTCACGAGTCTTTTCTTCCTAATCGGTTTCGCTCCTTTTTCTCTAATGGAAGCAGAGGTCTCATGGAGAGACAGGAAAACAAGGTGGTTTTCTTTCTACGCAATCCTTTCACTTTTAAGAACACGCCGGGTCTGTAACCACCCCTGTACCTCGAGTTTTGCAGACCCAGGACCTCCTTCTGAGGACTCAGGACAGAGGGGACCCCGGGGGCCATGCTGGGCTGCACTTAACTTCTTAGCGAGCCCAACACGCTGCAGCTGGAAGAAGGGAACCGCAAGTCACCTCTGGGCCTTATCATCAGTAGGCTGTTGGAAACACCTCCTGTTCTCAGACGCCGGGAGCCCTTGAGGGTTGTAAGGTGGGCACTGCCCAGACAATCAATAGTGGGGTGTAGAAAAGTGCCCCGTGGGTGAATGGCGGTTTATCTAATGGAAATACTCATTCTCCCTTCCATATCATGGGAACGAAGGGCAGGAGGAGGGAGAAGTCAGTATGAGGAGTCTGCTTGGAGTCAGGGAGCTTTCCAGGCACTTCGTGTGCGTTCCTACTAGCTTTCAGACTCGGTGGAGGCATGGTGACCCCCTTCCCAGAGGAGGGCCTGGGACCCTGAAATGCTGGGGTGGGTTTTCCAGGAAGAGCTGCCAACCCATTGGGGCTTTCCGACGCTAGGCTGAGTCCTTTTATCACCAACCCTCAGTGAAGACGCAGAGGAAGACAGAAAAGAGGCGGTGATTTAAGTTACAGAAAAGATACAGCGATAAATCAACAAAGTGATGAAGATAGGAGCCCTCAAGCTCTCTGCTTTTGAAATGCACTCTTGCTCCAATGAATGGAGACTGTGGGCAAGTGCAGGGCGAGCCCTGCTGCTCTCACTGGGGTGCGGTCCCCCACGCCTTCGTTCTGTGTGGTCTCCTCTGAGGAACAGACCCCCTTCCCTGATGGAGAGGAAGGAAATACCAACCTCCTGCCCTGTGCCGCGGGGTGGGCAGCTGGCAGGGTGCTCTGGGGGCTGGAGCTCTTGCTCAGCTCTCTCATCATCTGCGTGTCAGAGGACACCCCAGAATCACTCTAGGCCCGGCTCTCTAATCATGTGTCAAGGGCACCCCCGGAATGGCTGTAGGCCCGGCTCCTCCATGGTAAATTGGGGTTGTTCCCAGGACTAATGTAGGGCGAATGTAGGTAAAGAGCAGTAGCTCGGAAGCTCAGCTGGTCAGCAAGATTGTTGTCCTCACAGAGGCCCCTGCCTTTCCCTCAAGCATCACTCCCACGTCGCCAGCCTCTGAGGAGTCTCCCTCCCCAGTGTGTCTTGTGAGCAGACGCCCCTGTGCTCACAAGGCGGGGAGGGCGGCTGGACACACACCCTGACACCAGGCCCCACGGATAGCATTGGAGGCTCCGTCTTGGCCAGGTCTCCTGCTATGAAGCCCACGGCGCCAACCTTCCTACCCTGAACGAGACGGCTCACTGGGGTGAGGCTGCAGGTGCCATTTAAAGTCTACCCAGAAAACCATCTTCTGTCTTTGCGATGTATTGTTTCTTCTGCAGCCAATACAATTGTCATTCTTTCTACACTCACTGGGCCCTTGTCGGGGCAGCAGGACGCTGATGTGCACATTTTGGGCCACCAGAGATGAAAATCCCCTGAGCCTCCCAGAACCGACGGCCTTGGGGAGGGACTGGGTGGTGACTCACAGGCAAACACTCACTGTCGCCTGTTGCAAATGCCTCACAAAGGCAGCAGCGTGAATCTGCCAGACCTACGTCTGTGCAGTTAATCATGGAAACTCTCTGGAAGGTTCGGCTCTACTTTTAATCCTTTGGAGAAGGCTCTGGGGAAGTTACTTTTCTCAAAGCCCTTGGAGGTCGTGGAGGGAAGAGGCTTGGAAATTGCACAAAGTGCCATAAGCGAGGTTTCCATTCTGTGATAATAACCAAAAATGTCCTAAGAGCTGCTGGGATCATTTTGAGCCATCCTTCCCGAGGCCACAAGGCTGACAGCTCCACCCTACGCCCCACGCAGTCTCTGCAGAGACGAGCCCGCGGCACAGCCTCCGTGCCGCCGGCCCAGTGCGCGCTGCTATCGCCACGAGCAGAAGTCCATGAAGGATTGCCGCGGCCGCCTGCTGCTACACGCTCTTGTCCCCAAGAACTGCAGGCACCTCAAGGGCGCTCGCCTGAGCCTGGACAGGAGTCAGGAACTGCCAGGTGCTGGACATAATACCACAGCCTTCCGGGAGTCCAGCCCAGGCAGATGCGCCTTTGTCCTGCCTTTGACATCATATTCATGCCATCTTTTTTTTTTCTGTATCATCAAATGCACTTTAAGAGGCAGGTGACTTTATTTTCCCCATTTTACAGAAGCTGAGGCACAGCACTGTGGAGGATTTGGAACAATAGCCCATAAATATGCACTGGCAGCAACTGGGGTAAAATATAAGCACCCATGACTTAGGACGTGCCGAGGTCGCAGTGGTTACTATACACTGACAATAGTGACCGTATGTGGCCCTTCTCAAAGCTCAGGAGGGAGCCTCATGACCTCTGGGTGACAGAGCAAAGACCCGATGTTTAGACAGGTTAAGAAACTTTCCCTGGGGCTCAGTTAGCCCTTCTTCCCATTGAACCTTTGTTCTGAATCACTCTATTAAACAATCAGCTCGATAATTTGCAAAGAGTTAACCAAACAGCAGCTTTCGGACCCAGCAGTGCTGCCCTTTAGGTGCCCAAACCAAGCAGACTGAGAAATGGTCAGCGAGGCTGTTTTGGCCAGCTTAGTAATTACCAAGTAACAAAGGGGGATTCAATCAATTGCTTAGCAATTAGCCATCATGAGAAGATGGGAAAAAAAATCCAATTGACTGTTGGGTAGAGCAGGGAGCATTTTAAATGTCACCACAGTGAGAGAAATATTTGAAGATTTGTCTTCATAATGGTTAACTAATTGCAATCTTCAAATTTTATTGCTCTGGAAAAATAACTCAATTCAAGAGACAGAGTATTAACACTTGAGGCTATTTCCCTTTGTCTTCGTTAGCATCAAAGGGAGGCGTGGAAATTGATCAATCCCCATAATGCAAGAGGACCCCTCCTAATGACTGGCCGCCTTCTGGCAGAGTTCATGTTCTATTCGTCATCTTATCATCTCTGTGTACCTAGTGCAGTGTGGGGATGTGGTAGGTGCGGAAGACGTGATGGCTGAATTGAAGGAAAGTTGAAAAAGAAATGCCGGGGTCTGTTCCCTAACCCAGAGCTCCCTGTAAGTGAAACTCAAGAGCTGTACATCTAATTTGACTTTGGCATGACCCTAGGGAAGGATGGCAGCTAGCAGATGTCAGCCCTCACACCTGCCTGAGGGCAATCAGCTAACGCCAGAATCCTTTGCTCCCACACCCAGGGGCTGTGCTTCCGGCCAAACCCAAACTATTTCTCAGAGACGAACAGAGATGGCGTCAGCCATGGGCATATGCCCAACAGTGGATCAAACTCTGTTCTCCCCAGAGCTTCTCTGCTATTGCAGGTAGAAGCCGTCTTGCCTTTGATAATGATGCTGTGAGGATGCTATTGGAAACCATATCCTTGACCAAGTGGAGAAAGTCTATTACTAAAGAAGAGGACAAAGACAATATTAAATGGGGCGCAGAAAGAGAGATTCTTGGACTCTGGATCCAACTGTTCTAAAGTCACATGAACCCTTGGGTTTCCTGGTAATGAGGATCAAAAACACCTGCTTACTTCAGTTACTGGAATGTGTCCTTGTCACATACAACCTCTAGGTCCTGGCTGCGACATCCCTTTCAGCGATATTGACTTGTTAATACTGGGGGCAGTTGGAGGGCGAGAGAGCTGGGGGTTGAAAACAGAATTAGGAGGTAGGCTGTGGGGGGCTGTTAAGCTCAGAGATCAAACTTGGGGACATTCTGGGAAGCTGGGTGGCCCTGCTCCTCAGGAAGGTTGGGATGCTGCTGTCTGGATGGTGGAGGACACCAGAGGCAGGAAGGCATGGAATCCTGAGGTCAGAAAGGGGCCCCAAGAGAGGAGGATGGGAACCAGACAGAGAGAAAAGAGTGAACGTCTTTACATGATCTGACACTGAGCAGCAAAGAAAAGAATTTATTTTGCTGAAACAGAGTATTGTGTTCCTCTCTAACGGTCCCATCACACATAGCTAATGACAGCAGAACGTGTGCCATCTCGCGTTACTAGTCACGGTAAGTGTCCTACATGGAGCTTCCATCACTGGAGGGGAGGTGCAAGCCCGGGTCAGGAACGGCCGCCCGCAGCCTCCTGGCCTGTTCACTGACACGCACACCCAGCCTGGCAAACAAGGGAGAGGAAGGAAGGAAGCGTGGCAAGCCGTCGAAGGAGGCACAGTGACCATAATAACTGCTTATAAAATGTTATGGTTGGTCATTAATCTTAATCGCCTCAACTTCTAAAAAGAAAGATTCACAGTCTTTTTAAGCAGATAAAATTCGAGTTTATGGGAAATTTAATAATATTCATGCTGATGCAATGAGAAATTCCAAAAGTCTTAAATTTTCTGCACATGCAGGAGTGGAGGCAGCCTGCTGGGGTAGGAAAACGGCAGGGTTGAGGGTCAGGCCCGTGGCCAAAGTCTGAACTGGGGCTTTCGGCCTCAGTTTCCTCCTCTGGGAGATGGGGTGATGCTAGATTCACTGCAAGGCTAACACAAAGGTGAGAAAAGAATGCGGGGACGTCCCGGAGGCGCCCGGTGTGCCATGCAGGTGGCCGTACCCACTAACACAGCCACGACCCCTCAGCACGTTTCCCAAATGCCAGTCTGATCATGACCTTGCTCCTGCCCTCCTCTCTGCATCCAGCCCCCCTCACGTTGGAACCTGAGTGATCCCAGCCTCTCCCTCTCCCTTAACCTATTCTTCCCCACCCGCCAGAGGGATCCTACAGAACTTTACTAAAGCATGTCTCCCCCCACCAGTACCTCTCACCGCCTGGCTTTCTCTCTCATCTAGAATACAGGCCACAGTTCTCCCAGGACCCACACGATCTTCGCAAGCTGATGCAATCTCCTGTCTCAAACCCCCTTCTTCTCTCTGCTCCAGCCCCACCAGCCTCCCTGCTATTTCCAGAACAGTCTAGACACACTCCTGCCTCAAGCTTAAACTCCTTCTATCTAGGACGGGGTTCAGCTCTTAGGCAGATGCATCCTTGACCTTCTTCAGTCCTTCTCCTTGAGGACCTTCCTGAAGACACCGTTTAACACTGCACCCTGCTCCCAGTCTCCAGCGCTTGCTTCTCCACGACCCTTACAGTGATGTGTAATCTATTACATTTTGATTTATTGGCTTCCCTTTCTGGGAAAGGACTGGTCTGCTCTGCTTACTGCTGCGTCCACAGCACCTATAGCGCCCTCACCAGGAGCCAGAGTTCGGGACAGTTTTTGCAGATTTGTCACTCAGGAGCTCCTGGTTGCAGATACTTGTCCCACCAAAGAGACCTTGTCTGAGATGTCACCACCCTAGAAGTTCTGCGGCATCAGGCCGCGCTGTCTCTGGACAGAACAATAGGGTGGGAATTAAAGAATCTGGGCTTGAATGGTTGACTTTGCTACAAGCCAGTTTCGTCTCTGAGAAAGCGGCAGTGACACCTACCGAGGCTGGCACTTGAGGGAACCCAACCAGCAGGAGACACATGACGGGTTCGAAAAGGCAGGCTAGGAGAGTGCAATTTCCCTGTGTGAGCGGCACCCCCCACCCACTGGGGGCTTGCATCTGCCTGCTTTGGTGGCCGTCCCCTGGGCTCCAGCTTGGCTCCCCGCTCAGCTCCTCCTCCTGGTGCTCGTTCTTTCCAGCCGAGCTTTGGATTCCCCAGCTCACCATGAGCTTGTCTGATAGAACGTCAGCAGCTCCTAACCCAGTGGCGACTTTTTCTAGAATCTGGGGGTTCTGCTGTGCTGTTAGATTCAGAAGCAGGTTGCTGCCTCATCCAGGAAAGACATTTAGACACACACGCAGGTGAGACACTTTGACGCAAGCAGCAGACCTCCTTTCACTGTGCTGAACTCTGTTTTCTGCAGATGGGAGCTCTGTGGCAGCTCTGTGCTGAGCAAGAGTCTCTTGGCACCATTTTCCCAACGACGACATGTTCACTTCACGTTTCAGCTTTCAGCAAAAAATATTTTAAATCAAGGCATGCGCCTTGTTGTTTTAGACAATGCCGTTGCAGACTTTATTTTTTATTTTCATTTTTACACATTAAAACAAACTCACATGGAAAGGGTCCCCGTTCCTCATATGTGTGTCCACATACCCTCCCTGCACCAAACCACAAGCGTTCTTCACCATTGTCCAGTGGGCTCCGCCACCATTCCTCCCTGCCTGCCCCACCCTCCTGGTGACCTCCTGGTCACCTCAGTTCTGTTGCATGTGTCCAAGGGTTTGGTTTTGCTTCATCTTTTCCTGTATTTTGTCTGTGCATATTCACATTCCACCTATGAGTGAGGTCGCCTGGTATCTTTCTTCTTTTGACTTGTCTCTGTGTAATCCCCTCTAGATCCCTCCATGTTGACTCCAAGGACAGGATTTCATCTCTTCTCGGGGCTGTGTATGCTGCAGACTCTAAACTGTGGTGGGTGTAGATGCAGGTTGCTCCACGCAGGGAAATCAGAAAGCTGCATGACTCTCGTTAATGCCATGTGGGCTTTACTGCAGTGGTCTGGGAATGCGACCACGGTCATCTCTGCACTGTGCCTCTGCCGAACTTTCTTTGAAGGCTAATCAGGACAGCTTGGCCTTTCTGATTCATTCAAAACGCTCACTCATGTGTGTTTGTGTCGCTCCCACTGTGCAGAGGTCGCTGTGATGGCAAGAGTGGGCTCAGGAGTGGACTCAGTGTGTCTCCCAACACTTGATGGCCCTCTGATGAGATCGGCCTCCGCGCAGAAGATTGGGAGCAAAGAAGATGCTCAGCGAGGACCTCCAGGCTTTACTCAGAGCCGTGAGCATCCAGGCCCCGTGTGTGTGTGGCGCTGCCTGTATGTCCTCCGACAAAGCATGCATCTGATTGACACTCTTCCAGTTGGACTTTTCTCCTCCAGGTGCGCTAAGGATCTTTTTTATTTTTAGTGTTCCAAACTATGGCTTGAACCAAGCAAATGAACTCCTCAAGGCATTCAACGAAAACAAAAGCGCACGATGCCAACAGCAGCCAGGAACACAATGAGAGAAATGCCATGGGCAGATCGCACAGCTGTCTTGAAAAGTCCAACAGTCACATGCCTTTCACATTAAGAAAACAGAATCTTCAAAGTGCTAATTTCATGACAAAGTGCTGTTTTATGAAGGAAGGAAGAAACCTGCTCTAAGGTGTAATTTCTCCTGAAGGACATTGAAGGAAAAAAGGAGAGATGCTAACTGGCTCCCAGACCAAGTCCACGGATAGACTGCAGACTCGGCAGGGGCAGAAGACGGCAGGGGTCCCTGCGAAAGGGGTTGAAGGCAGGACTCAGCCCACAGGGGGATGGGAAATGAGTTGTTGGCTGCTGTTTCTGAGCCGACTCCTGGTGATCAAACCAAACAATGGTGCCTGCTGAGTCTATTAATTATTCCTGTTTTTCTGTGATCACCTGGGAAACATTGCCAGAAGTGGCCGGGCCCAGATGTAAGTGGTAGAAACTGATGTAATGAAACATTTTATGGGACAGGAGTGGGAGTGTATTGTAGTCAGGAATCTTCTCCGATGAAGCGATATTGCAGAAAAATCATAATTTATCATTGAGACACATTAAGCTTCTTGGGGAATTTAATTTTGTTCATAGAAAACAATGGTTATCCTGCAATTTGACAAACTTCACCTGAAGTCTTTGCCTTCATGCCCACTGGACTTGACTTGATCTGTGGCAACGTGGCCGGGGGAGTCCCTGCGAGTCGGAGAGGCCGTCCCGTCTGCGGTGGAGGTCGGGGTCCTCCCGGTCACTTCTCTCACACGTGCGACAGGCTGCTGATGAGCCATCGTTTCCATTTCATTCTCCCACAAAGAATTTGCTAGAGGCTCATGATTTCCTCAAGGTCCATCACTTGCGCTCCAGGAAAAAGGAGCCAAGGCGGTGGAGCAGAGAGCCCAAACTCAGGGGCCAGGCGGCTGGAAGGCAAACCCCAGCTCTGCTGACACCCACGCCTGCATCTCAGCGTCTCTGCCCACAAAATGAGGAGGAGACCAGTATCTGCTTCAGAAGGCTACTGGGAAGATGGGGACAGAGAGTCAATTACCCACACATCCAAGGTACATAGATGCAAACACCCGTGAGCACACACAAGAGACAGGCACATGCAGGGCTCAGACATCAGACACCAAGCGGGTTCCCAGAGTGGCAGCAGGGGCAGGCGCACCCATGTCTGGTATTGTCCCCGCCGCCGTCATAGTCCCCTCCGTCCCGACATTTCTGTTGAGACCCGGCAGCCACGTCTCCTGTCGGGCGCACCTGTCTTCACTCTCACGGGTAGCTTGTTTTGGTCGTGGGAGGAGGATACAGGGAACACGATTCCACTGAAAGAAGACGTGTTGAAAAGTTTTATTTTTTAAGGCTTAGAGTAAAAGGCCTGTTGCTGGGTCCAGCAGATGAGGAAAGAAAGCACAGTGGTGAGAGCTAGGCTCGCAGGCACCTCCAGACGGGGAAGCTTCGTGTCAGGTTTGGATATGCCCGTGGGCTTTCCTGGCCCCTGAAGGAGCCCCTACGAGGTTTGAAGTGTGTGGCTGTGAGGTGGCTGACGGCTGGTGGCAGGGAAGGATCATCCCATCTTGGGTCCTGGCTCTCCTCGCCAGTTGATGACTTGGCTTGGATGGTGATGTTCAGACCGAGAAGCGTGGCGCAAAGGCGTGGCCTGGTCCTGGCTTTTCGGTTGTGCAGGTGGCTGGAAGACCTAACAGGGCTGTGCTATATCTACCCTTTTTCCTCCCTCACTTCCAGCCCAGATCAATTCACTGGGTTTTCCAGCAGAATTCTGTTTGAAGAACAGACAGTGACGCTCAAAAACCTCTTGATGCCCACTGGCTTAGATCTCTTCTCACTCTGACCTTCTGATACCCTACCTTCAGAAGGCGGGGGTCTGACCTGTCCCAGTCTTCCACACAAGGTGTCGCCCTGCTTGGATGACAGTGACAGATGCTGTGCTTCTGGGGAGGGACATCAGGGCCAGAATGAAATGGAAACCGGTCTGAGCACATACTGACTTGTGAAGCAAACACAGAACACTCTAATATTCAGATTCTAAATGATGCTGCTAAAAATATCCCGAGAAAAGTTGAGTTTAATTCCACCACTCAAGGCTAAAGTAATATTACTGGATTTTTCTGAAGGACTTGGTGTGTACCCAATTCCCATGTGTAGTGTATAACTCACAGATTTAATTATAGATCTTCCTCAGTCACTAGTTCCCTAGGAAACAAATCCGTGGCTCATGTCTTGTGCATGGAAGGTCATAGCAAGAAGATAAATATTTTCTGCATTTTGAAACTTTATCTAAAGGTCACAGGTCTGCAACTCAGCAGGGGAGAGCTCTTCAGACAATAGGCAAAGCTGCTATGTTTGACTAATATCAACGATACTTAAAACCTTTTGTGTTTATCTCAAATAAAGCACTTCCCACTTAAATGATTGAAAATTTTCACTCTATCTTTTTTAGCTTGTTTTTTTTAAGGCTGAGGTACAAATAAGATCAGGAGTTTTCTCAAATGTTTCTTTCTGCTCAGAAAAGATAGAAGCTGTGTTTATAGTAATAATAGTAAAAAAAAACAAAAAAAAAAAACCAATTATCTGAATAGTCCAAGCCAATTTTAATCATGTGGACACTGCAGGTCAGAGTTCTTTTAAACTCTTGAATCATGCAGAAAGCGGCCACAACTGGCCAGTTCTGGAAACTAGAATGAGAGGGTGACTTCAAAGTGGAAAACTCCAAGAGTGAAGATGCAAATGCCCTTAAATCATGAAGAAAGGTAAAGAGAAAATTTTCTTCAGACTAGAGGAAGTTGGCCTCATTTTACTTTCTAATTTTGTGTATTTAACACTCTCTGAAATTGGTTTTTGCTGCTTCCTGTTGGTACCACTGACTTTTCCAGTCCTCTGTGAGGATTAAATGGAAAAACGTTAAGTAAAGCATTTGGTAAACACCGGAGACCAACACACATGTTAGCCATCTCAGTTAGCGTCTGCTGTATACATTCTTAGCGTGGTCATTTTGATGACAGGGTGGCGGGTCCTAGTGACCGCAGACTTTCGACACAAAGCTTGGAGATGGGGTAGCGGGCCTGCTTTACCTTTTCCGGGGAGATCACAGTCAGCAGACAGAACCATTCAATGAAACCCACAGAAACATCCAGAGGGATTCAAAAGATGAGTTACTTTTCCAGCCGTGCGTGGTAACCCCCTGGCAGAGAGATGACCTCGGGCTTAGACCTGGCATGATAATATTTTCAGTGTATCTTGCAGCCTTGACAATAGAGAGCAGATGGCTTCAGAGGGAGGCCAGAGGCATCTGAACAAAAGAAACTTAGGCCAGAGATCTGAGCTGAGGTAAAGAGACTATAAAGTTACATGGGCATTAATAGCAGGAGGCAGGGAGGATATTAGTCATCGCTTCCTTTCTCAGTATATGATACATAAATTGCTTTAGCTCAGTTTAAAGGGATCCATAAAATATTAATGGGATGCAGGTAATATTCATTGAACAATTACTAAGAACTGGGCCACACGCACTTTTCACGCTCATGTCGTGTGTAAACAACACTGTCACTTTGGGGGGATCCACTCAAGGGTAACAGCCCAGATGCCAGCTAGCAGAGCAGAGAAGGATCCTAAACCAGAGTCCCTGTGCCCAGGGCCTGTGCTCCAAGCCACCACACAGGAGGACCATTCTGCACGTGTAATCCATGTGAATTATGGTCCTTTTTTCTCTGGAAAGTTAACACACACACACATGCACACACGCACGCACAGACTAGCATTTCAAATGTTCAGACTATGTAACATCCATGCATAAACCAAGGATCCAACACACCAGGTCAAACACTTTTGTCCCACAAATCTTACTTCTGGTCGTCCACCCCTGCCTCCCTTCTGTCACCTACAAGCTCAGCTCAGTCCTTCTTCATGTCCCCTACTGTGGGCTCACAAACCTGCCAGACACAGGGTTCCAGCCTAAGTTCATCTTAACAATGACATAACGGAGGCGCGTTCTTGCTTAGCTGAAGAGAAGCAAAAATGCTGAGTCCTGGATCCCCGAATTCAGCCAGAGAAGCTTCGGGCACAATGGCGGTCTGGCATTATCTACAGTAGTGGGGTCCCCTGGGACCCCCGGCCACCTGAGCCAGAACCAACCAGAGCCTGCTGTCAAGGAAGAGCGCTGGGATCCAGCGCGGCCCTGCTGCATGGAAGAGTGAGGCGCCGATGGCAATGCTGCCAGTTAGTCCCCTCCTCCATGGGGCACAGGGCAGCTGCTGTCCCCTTTGACTAGACACGAGAAATAAGTACCCACATACTAAATGACTTGCCTGCGGCAGAGTCAGGCCTCATGCAATGAATCCTCACACGCGCCCACATGTTTCGATCTCAAATACCCAATAGTGTCATCAAAATGCAGCCAATAGAACAATTCATTTAAACCCGTCATGGGCTGAGAAAATAGATCTGAAATACTCAATGCTCGTGCAAAATGAATGTCTGTGATTTACTTCTTTAAACAAACAACATGCCCAAGTTGGATGCCCATGAAACCACCAACATAGAAATGCATGAATTTAAATCTGCGGTGATGGCGTCATTTTAGAGAAGTCCGCTTAAGTACAACGGTGTTTTGTCAAATGAGGGAAAAATAGGGAAGGACCACATTTTGCTGCAAATTGTGGATTACAAGAAATAAACCAATGAATGATTAAGCAGCGTGGATTAAGCCCCCATTGTTCGCTTGTTTTAAAGAACCATTGTCTAAGGAGCCTTTTGGTGGAATTAAAATTGGTAGCCTCACAACTGTGTACATGAAAAAGGGGTGTGGTGTGGGGGACCTGGACTGTCCAGGAGAACATGGGATGGCAGGGTCCTGCGTGGCTTGCTTCCTCTGTGCAGTGCACGCAGTTCAAACCTGTGACTCCTGGGCTGTAACTGGGGAACACTTCAGATAGGCTTCCTGACATGCCCTGGTGGGGTGGTGGTGGGCACAGGCCACATATGTCCCGGGGCCCAGGTTCGCGTCCCGGGACTGGTGGGGAGCCACTAAGATGAGCAACAAATACAATAAATGGATGCTGCTTGCTCCCTCCCTCCCTGCTGCCGGTCTCTGCTCGCCTTTGTCTCGGCCTGCATCTTGCCTATACATTTTTTTTTCCATAAAAGTAAAATAAAATAAAATAAAATAGAATAGAATAGGGGTTCCTTCTCTACAGAGCTCCAGGCCCTTCGGCAATGGTCAGACTGGGGTGCAGGAGTCTCCTGCCGGATGCCCTTTTGCTGCCTCCATTCCTTGACCCTTGGTTTTTAAAAAGGAAGACAGGAGACGATATTCCTTATTAGGAAAGTTTCCAGCACATTGTTTTTCTCTAACCTCATCCTCAGGAGGGAAAAGACATGGGAGAGACTGTAGCAGTGATCTGATATTAACTGATTTTTCCATTCACGCTTAATTCTTCCAAAGACTAAGACAGCAAAAGATAAACTTGCCTCCAGATCATTTCAATTCTCTTTAAAAATGCTGATTGATTTAGTGCTGTGTGATGAAGAGAATGATTTCACATCTAAAACCCTGACTTCTAAGCTACCAGGAACCTAATGAAATTTAAAAATACACAATTACCATGCTCTGAAGTCACTGGGTTTTGGCAAAGCTGTGTTTTCTCATTAAATAAAACAAAGCTTACTTTTAAAGGAGGAAAAATATGCTCTCCAAGCTACAAATAGAAAACTCCAATACATCTATGGCTTAAAATCCTATGCCCGAAGCCATCACTGAAAGTAAGTTATTTTAGAACTTTTCCGTTTATCAGCACTTTCAAATTTTAAAAACTTAACTTGAACCAACTCTTAGTTTGATGCTAAGGAATGTCTTTTTCTTTATCTTAATTTTTTTTCTAGTTCGATCTGCTTCTACCTTTATATTTTTCTTTTAAAAAATGATTTATAGGTCACATAAAACATTATTTTACTTTTAGGAACTTTCATATTGGTTATATATGTATGTATACCTAATACATATACATATGCACATATTTATAAATAATACATATAGTGAAGTGATCACTGCAACACTAAATGTCAACTTCTATCACTATGCATCGTCATAAAGTGTTAGCTTTTGCTTCCTTTAAGTGGAAAAAGAAATGATTTCTATCGTATCCTAACTTTAGGGGCCATGTAGGTAATGGGGAAGCTTGCAGATTTCAGAACCATGGAGAGGGGAACACTGCCCTGGCCCAGTGACATAGTACTCTGACCTCAGGAAAGTTACTCAATTCCCCCATAAGTCTCACTTTTCTGACTGGTAAGCTGTTAGCAATGATAGCACTCATCTGAGAGAGATGAGAAAATTAAAGAGATAATAGCAGGTGGTGCCCGGGACACTGCATGGACTATAAGAAGCATTTCAATCGTATGCAGATGTTGATTTAACATCAATGGGGGCCTGCAAATTTCAGTTCTTGGAATCTCTTGCTAAGATCCTTTTCCAATGAAGGGGCTTGAAAGTCCCACAGACCACCCCCACCACGCCAGCTCCACTCTGAGATTCCAATTCCAGAATCTCTAAAGCAGTGGCACATTGGTAGGATCATCATGCATGAGGGTTGTATGCAACAAATATTCCTGCAGAAACAACACTGCCATAATGGAACTAGAGGGGATGATGCTCAGTGAAACAAGTCAAAAGAAGAAAGACAGACACCAGATGCCCTCACTCATAGGTGGAATGTGAATGGACAAAACAAAGGAACAGATGAAACATAATCAACCCTTGGACACTTGCGACAGAACTGAGGTGACCGACGGGACGGGGCGGGCGGGGGCACATGGTGGCGGAGCCCAGTGGACAGTGGTGAGAAATATGGTGATGCAGCGGAGGGGGGTGTGTTGAAACATAACTAAGAAATGGGGAATTCAACAATAGGAAATTATTTTAATGTGTAGAATAATTACTACAATAAAAATAAATTAAAATTTTAAAAATTATATGAAAAAATTTTTTTAAAGCCTCCATATTTGGCCAATATACAATGACTAAATTTTTCTGAAAAATGAAATGTATGAACATACAACTCCAAGATATAAGTGCATGTCTCTGTGTGGCTTCCAGAAGCAAATTTAGTAAGTTAGAAGAGAGTAAACCAAACATGCAGAGGGCAGGAGGGGCCAAGGCCAGGCTATTTGTGTATCTTAATGAGTACTAATTAAAGGGTCTTATCGGAGAGAAACAGTGGAGGATGAAAAACATAAAAGCAACCTGTCAATGACTGTATGGATTCTACAGGCATGAGCTATGATTGTCAGGGGCATTAGCAGGCATTCTGACATTCAGTTAAAAAGCATTATTCATGAACACAGAGTGGGTGAAATTATACAATCCATTTAAATAAAATCAACTGCATAACAGATATAATTCGCAAAGTGATCATTTTTAAAAATAGAAAATTGAATTTCAAATCAGCATTTTAATGGCCCAGTGATCCAAATATTAAATTGATAATCAGGCCACAGTGATTTGCATGAGCAGCTGGAAATATTCTTATCAGTTTATAATGATTTAAGAAATGTCAGAAAATTCACATGCTCAGAAATCTATTGTCCCAAGTGGAAGCTTAGACTATGGGTCCTAGAGGGACCTCAGATCTGATCTTCATCAGTGGCTCTCAACTGGGTGGTGTTCTGTAGTCTCCCCATTCCCAGGCCACACTGGACGATGTCTATAGATGGTTTTGGTTGCTGTAAATGGAGGGAGATGGGTGGAAACCAGGGGGCTGCCCAGGTAAGGGGCAGGCAACTCTGCAAGGAGAACTCTCCAGCCCCACGTGCCAGCAGAGCTGAGGTCAGAAAACCACAGTCTAGATCAACCTTTTTCACATCACAGAATGGAGAACTCATGACCATGGCTGCTCTGAACCAACAGTATGTTGTTGACAAAATTTTAGGCTTTCTGGCTCTTTCTTCTTTTAGGTGTATCACAGGTCCTCATACCTGGCTCCACGCCTCCTGCCCTCCTGTCTACACACTCTATCCATGAAGATTTATTAGATGCCTACTATGTTTGGTCCTGGGAGGACAGACAAACACAGTGTCTCTTCTCTGTGTTCACCGCTTGGTGGGCAAGGCAGAGCAGATAAAAGACAGGTAATAATACAAATTAGAGTGTTATCGGCGAGCGCACAAGCAGGGAAATTCAAATTCGCAAGTCAATTCCCTGCTGCTAATACTCTACCATGTTTAAGTAGCCTTGAAATACTTGAGTACCAGGAATGGGTCCTGACAAACAGTCCTGTAATATGTGTAATATGGAGGAGGGTTTTCAGGACAATGTTATCCATTGTCATACTGAAGACAAAAGGCAAAGGGTGTAGTATATAATTGAAGCTTGGTGGTGTGTCCTTAAGAAATGTGCTGTTTAAAATGGTAGTCACTAGCTCCATGTGACTATTAACATTTAATAAAATTAAAAACATAGTTCTCTGGCTATACCAGCCACATTTTAAATATTTGTCAGTCAGATATGGCTACTGGATACTGTATGAGATGGGCATATATGGAGCCTTTCCATCGTCACAGGAAGTTCTGCCAGAGGAGGCTGCCTTACAATGCGCTGCGTCATTCAAAGGAAAGGGACCTCTTGTGGGTTCCCAAGGCGACATTTTCTGCCCATTGTTTGAGACCTCTGATAAGTCTAGCTCAGGTTGGTTGGAGAGGAGGGAGCTGACTCAGACACCCCATGACTGTAGCCTTTCACAGGCCACGCAGCTGCAACGTGGGACTCTGACTGACAGAAGGGTCCTCGAGGATTAAAGTCAATGCCTTCAATTCATAGAGAAACTAGGGACATAGAGCCCGATCTTTAACAATGTGTCCACACCCATCAGTTCCTGTGCAGGTCAGTAACTCCCCTCCAGGAACGTATTCATTGGAAACAACCAGGACTGGGTACAAAGCTGAGGGTGTTCAGTGGAATGATATCTATAACTGGGAAAAACTGAAGCACCGCTGTACTTTAAACAGTAGTTAAAACCACCCACAGAATCGACCAACGCACACCTCCAAGTCTAACGTTATATGACCTGCACTTGGAAATATTTCGAAGTACATTAATTTAGAAAGAATGATGAAGACAACCTGCATATTAAGATCTTATTTTGGAGACTGTTTTATATATATACATATATATATATATACACACACGTGCATGTGTGTGAGTATATATATGCACGCATGTATATATATATATATATATATATAAATATAAAGATCTATAAAGCATTTGATATGTTGATTATTCATCTGGCCAGAAGGGAAAGAATGATGCCTTTTTTCTTTTTACTACCATTTATCTTGTTTGGTTTTCTAGTGAACACATTTATTTGTTCAAAACTATACTTAATATACTAAGGACCAGCAAGATAAGATTCGATCAGTCCCTCAAGGGCCACTCAGTCCATTTAGGGTCTCTGACTTTGCCAACGGTGCACTTACACAGCCTCTGCTGGTTCCATAACATTTTCAGCCAATTCCTTCCTTTTCCCCAGGCTCCATGTGGCTAATAAAACAGAGTCTAATTAATCGTGCTGTGAAGTAATGTCCTCATCAGTGGGCTATGGTTGGGGTAGAAAGTTTAAGTTGACATTTTAAAACAAATTTGTATATTTATGAACAAAGATCCATACACAACAGAAAACAATTCAATTCCCTCTTGCTTTAGAAACATCTATCTTCATTTCTTCTGCACCAAACCAAACAGTAACTGGTATTCATGTCCAAAAGTCAGATGCATTATTCTTTGGTATGTCTGAGAATAAGATGAGACTCTAGACTAGGGCGTCCCAGCAGTGCTCTCTGTGGCAGTGGCATGCTCTTCACTTATATTATCCAGTAGCCACTAGTCGTAGGTAACTACCGAATACTTGAAGATGGCTAGTGTGGTGGAAGAACTGAAGTTGTAACTACATGTAATTGCAGTTAATTTAGGCATATGTGTAAGTATCTCTGCCTGCGGCTATGCCTTCCTGCCTGGATGAGGCAGGGTTGGAATATGAATGGAGCTTCTGCTTGCTATCATGAAGGACCCTTCCCTGGCCTGGAGGGCAGAGTTCATTCTGGCCGGGACCTAAGTGGTCATTCGCTTCTGCTTTATTTCAACCCAAGAGCATTAAGTAACTTGAAGCATTGGTCAAGGTAACCGAAATCTTGTAGAAAGACAACAGAATCTCTTTTTTAAAAATGTGATGCCAAGTAAGAAGTGACTTATGAGTGTCTCTGAGCAGTATTATTAGAGGCAGTATTAATAGGAAGGGATGGATTCTGAAGGGAGATGGATGATAGGATTCAGGATTCAAGACGTGCTCCAGTGATTTGACAGACACCTTGCTGACCTGATCTTTTTCAGAAACCCATTTCCTCCTAAACTCCATAAGCCTCCAACTCCCTTGGAATGGAAATGTAGGAGGGAGATGCTCTAAGAGCGATTTCATACCAATCAAGTAACCTCAAGGCATCAGATTTCGGGTTTAAACGCATTTGCCCCCTCAAGTCCCTCTCCATTTCTGTGGGGTGGGGGTTGAAACTGGAGGACTGTCGTGATTATCTGGCCACACCACCTGCTGGTCTGCCGGTCACTTCGGAGTGCCAAGAGGTAGCTGCCTGCTCCCTGGTCTGTGGCAGCGAGTCTCAGACTGCAGTAGGCAAGAAGGTGTCCTCCAGCCACTCCACTATGGAGCCACGAGGGTGACAAGGTGGCTGTTGGGAAACTCGCGTCAGGGCAGAGCCGCAGTCCCAGGCAGACTTTATTTGTTTCCTAAGGACAGATATTACCAGAAAATATGAAGTGAACGCGTTTTATACGTGCACCCCACATTTTTCAAAGCATCTTATAGCTAGCAAATAAAATATGACAGCTCTTAATGTAATATTTAGCTCTTACTTATACTAAAATATTATTGTTTTTCTGAAATGACAGTTTAATTTCCTATTTCATCTGGCAACTCTATTCATGAAACGCCAATCTCAAGAGCTAGCCCACCGGGTAAAGGGGCTCATGGTTAACTCCTTGCTGGCCACGCTGCTTACTTTATCATCTTTTGGGAGCTTCCCAAAGATAACAGTACGGCAAATGCTCTGAGAAGGTCTGCGGCAAATTCTTCTATGCTTGAACACAGCAACACTTTCCAAACTGTTGAGAACATAGAGGCCAAGAGGAAAGTGATTTAAGTGCCAGAGCCAGGGTCAGACTGCCGGACGTTAAACACTGAGTCCCCACACGGTGGTGGCTCCATGGCGAGGGATAGAAGATGATGAGGTTCCGGAACGGGACCCGTGCAGGTGAGGGCAGTCAGAGTGCCTGCCTCCAGGGTGACGATTAAGGGACTCGACATCACGCCTTCAGTCGGAGCCTGGCGCCGGGTGACTGTTGCAGGAACATCAGTGGCAGGAACCTTTCATGAAGGTGGCTGTTGACATCCAGGGAACCTGGGATGGAATTTGGGACACGCTGAAGCTAGATGAGAGTGGAACAAGGAGAGGGCTCGCTTGGCCTCTGCTGGAATGGATGACCCTCCTCGCCGTCAGTAGCTGGCCTTGAGCCAGTTCATCGTGGCTGAAGAAATGACCATTTCTGGTTCGGCAGAGGGTTCAGTGGATCGACTCATCTGGTAAAGCTGTGTCTGCCCTGGGAGACCACTTAGCTTTCTCTGCTTTCATCAGCTGCTGTGTTAGCTTCCCAGCGCCACCATATCAACCACCAAAGAGGTGGTTTAAGCAACAGACATGCGCCGTCTGTCAGTTCTGGGGCCAGAAGTTCCAGGGTAAGGTGTTAGTGGGGTTGGATCCTTTGAGGGCTGTGGAGGAGAATCTGTCCCTGCCTCTCACTTGCTGTTAGTGGCTTGCTGGCAATCTTTGGAGTATAACCATATCACTCTGATCTCTGCTTTGATGCACACATGTGTGCATATCTCTTTCTGTGACCAAATTTCCCCCTTTTGGAAAGGCACTGCTCACACTGAATTGGGGTCACTCTAATTACTTCATTTTAAGTGAATTCCATGAAGATTCCATCTCCAAATAAATTCTCATACTGAGGTGCTGGGGGTGAGGATTACAATTGAGGGCTTTTTGGAGAGCAGACTTCAACCCATAACACTACCCTGGGGAGAAAGGCCACCATGGGCTGACTTTCTCACTACAGAGGACTGGAATGAGGCTTAAATAAGAGGATGGGAAAGATTTTGTAAGAGCTAATAGCGCTATAAAACTGCAGAGTAAACATTTAATCTCATCCGTTGATCTGCACCGAAAGTGGTCTTCAAATCTGGCAAAAAAGTTATCAGGAGAAGGTTAATCTTTCCATATCACAACTGGAAACATACAGCTGGAACTTCCACATTTCAGAAAGACATATTGGCTCTAAGGAAATGGGAGAGGCATACCTGCAAATGAGCATGTTATTTGCTATGTCACTAAATTCCCTGACGGCGTAAAGGAAATTGGAGAGGGAGACAAGGAAATGAAGACAGAGACACAGATACTTCAAAATGTGCTGCACACTTATCTTGTGTCAGCCAGAGTGGTGGGCACGGCACTTGTCAAATCTTCCTCCAGGAAATGGAGATTATTTACATGCTACCTCTTCTAATGGAATGGGTGACCTTATGAGAAAACCTCTCCTCATAGAAAAAGCAAAGTGATTCTGGGGGTGGGGTTTGTGTGGTGGGGAAGGGTCTGGGAAGAGGGTAGGCAAGGATTTGTCAACTTGGTGATTTTAGTTGATGCTGTCTCTGTTCTCTTAGTTTTCAACCAACTAATATTATATCATCAACTTTGAAAAATGTCCTATCAGGAACCCAGCACAGGCTCACAGTGCCTATATTTTTCACTCACACTTTTGCCAGAAAATGTGGTGAATCTTTGGACTTGTCATACTCGTTCATCATCAACAAACCTGCAAACTGTTGACACATATGATAGCAGGTGGCTGCTTAAAAAGATCCCTGATTTTTTTGGAATTATGACTAAGATGTCCCACAGCAGAATCTCTTTTCCTCTTTTTCCTCACTAAAAACCCTTTGAAGGAATAAAACATCTCCACAGTTCCAATGATTTTAAATGCTAGGATTGGTGGGTAACTCCAAGAACTTCAGAGACTGAAGAGAGTTGGGGGATGAAAGAGTCAAGGACTCTGTCTGTCACACTTGAGCTCAGGGGACAGGGGATCATGGGGGACTGGAGCAGTATCTCTCCCTGGAAGCAGGGATGGCGGCCTCCCTGCCTGTGGTGCAACGTCACTTCTGGCTCCCTGCTTCTCTGTCAAAGTCACGTGAACATTTCTACATATTCATTTCTCACCACCTTCCTCCAGCCATGCCCACAGCATGACATCAGCATTGAGGAAGAAAGGAACAGTCACTGAGGGTCAAAACCTGGAAAATGAAATGGTTTTTCCTTGTAGAGGAACCAATTAAGGCCAAATGACTAAAGCCATTTTGAAAATAACTTTTTTTTTTTTTTGAGGACTTGCCTTCCCACAGATTAAGGCATATTATAAAGCTCTGAGTGTTAGAACAATGTGGCCTTATGATAAATTTAATTGATGAGATAATCTCAGTGTAAACACTGGTATATTCTAATTTATCACAAAATGTTGTATCACAAGGCAGAAAAGGAATGGATTTTTTTTTAAGTTGAAAGGGAGTTGGAGGGTAAACAACTCAAAATGGGGCTTTATATTAAACTCCACATTCAGGTAAATTCTAGGTGACCTGAAGGTTCAAATGCGAATGTAAAGCTAGAAAAATTGAGAAAAACCGATGTACTAGCAGAACTCTAATGTTGGAATAGACCAAGGTGGCTACTAGTAAAGGAAAGAGACTAACTCCAGAAGAAAAATCATAATATGTCCAGCTAATGTATAAAAAAATCAGTATCTCAAAACCTCAAATAAAATTATAAAATTAGCTCAAGCAATATACAGGCAGACAGGTCGCAACATGTGGATGACGGAAAAGAGGTGACTGACTATCTCCTGTTAGTGAAAAGCCCTCACAAATGGACGGAAACCACTGATACCTGCAGGGGGAGAGACAGCAGGCTCATCAAAGCAGCTACTTCACGAGGCATGCAGAAAAGAGAGGGGGGAAAAACTGGTATATTTTTAAACAGAAAACAAAGGAGACAGTACTTTATAATCTTCATCTGTCATGCTGGCAAGGAAAAGCTAAATAAGGACTTTCATCTACTGTTGGTAGAATGAAGTTTCCTGCTATTTTCTTGCAAAGCATTTTGATAATTATGCATTTGTTCTAAAAGGAATTTATTGTTTTCCAATACAAACTTCAGCTTCTAAGGAGCAATGCTAAGAAACTAGGAAAATTTGGCTATGTGCCTAAATCATCATCGCAGAAATAGTTAAAGAGACAATTGTTGGGGGGAAACTAACCAATAACATGGGGAAGCTTAAATTACTTTGATGGCCTATAAGATGTTTTCTTATCACAGTAAATATGTGATTTTGAAGAAGTCAATGAACAGAACATTCTTACAAAAAAGTAAAAGTTTAAAAGCAGAATATAGCTTGAATATATAATTGGGTGATGTATGCTCACCTATGTATGAATGCAGGCAGGTGTACAAACCCAGACGAATATATTTAACTGCTTATGTGGAAAGAAAAAAGCTAGACACAAGAACACCAGAATGTTATCAGATGCTGTCTCTGTGTGGTATAGTTGCAAGGGAAGTTTATTTTCTTCCTTTATTTATTCATTTGTTTATTCATTTATCTGTTTAGCAGTGAGTTGGCCCTGCTTTGACGATCAGACTAAGTTAAAACTAAAACACAGCAGTCGGCACCTGTGGAGAGCATGGGCAAATGGGTTTTGTCACGTGAGAAACAGTTATGAAGTGGCTACATCTCTGCTTGCTGGGCCTGAGGGAGGGGGAGAGACATTGGAGACCAGCCTCTGCTGGAAGGGACAGTCTTTCGCCATCTTCGTCGGTGCTGGATGGATGGCGCCTGCCACCCGGCTGCCCACTTGCCAGTGGAACCCGGAGGGAGTGACTACGTTTTGAGAACACTGATTAGGAAAGACAATGGAAATGAAGTTTGTCCGGGAAGTTTGGCAGGTGACTTTGGGAAGTTCTTTAGGAGAGGAAGGGGCGTGATAAGGCAACGCTCGGAAAGGTTAAACGAAACGTTCATAAGCACTCAGCTCAGTAAAAAGTCAACGCTGGAGCCCAGGTTTCTCCAATTTGTAACTTCCACGCCCACAGGATGCCTCCGGACGAGAACACTGCACCCATGTCAGGGACAGTGTCATGCAAATATGTTTGCCACTGAGTGAAACAGTGATAAACCTCCACGGAATTACTGAACACGAGGAGACAGCTGCCATGTTTGCTTACAGGATACGTTCATTTTCATGCTGATTCCCATTTCTCAAACTAAAAATGCAGCAAGCAGAGGTGTTTCCAAATATATGAATCCAATTGCTTCATTCCCAAAATCTTGGGGAGCTAATTATAAGGTGTAAGAAGCAACTGCTGCGATTTAAAAAAAAAAATTGAGGGGAGATTGGCAGCCGTGAATCTGCCTCTGTGAATGGCAGCAGCGAGTGTCTGCTCTTCTGCCTCACAGGAAGGCTAAAATCATCTCATCGTGCAAAAGCTGTTTGATGCCCAATGAGCATTTAAAAAACTTTGAATTGGAATCTGGTATTTTATCAATGTGAAGTTAAATGTGAACTTCAGAAGACACAAAGCCGGGCATAAACGCGGGTGCTGTCTCCCCGGCGCTGGGATGGACACGCGGCGAGGGGAGGCGCAGCGGCGCTCTCAGCTGCCTGCCGGGCCCCGCAAATGAATCAGGCCACACATCAGTGGAAGCCAGCTGGGAAAGCCTGTGTTCCTCACCATTTCTTGAAGTTTAAATGTTTCTGAGATTAAAAAAAAAATCTGATCTTGGAAGGACGGGATAGAGGAGTTGGGAGGTTAATTATCTGCTGCCTTGCATGGCTCTGGAGAGGTGCCTGGCTTTACCTCTATCTCACCTTCCAGCAAGGCTGACAGGTCCTCTAAACCCATTTCTGCTCCCTCTTGCTTAAACACTGCCTTCGAGAGCCACGCAGGACAGTAGGATTGGGGTCACCCCCTGGACCAGCACGCACTAGGTCATTCACCTGCAGTGTCAAGAATTCACTCCCGTCAAGCTGGCACCAGAGGCTGTGAGTTGATTCACTGGACATCCTTTCCTGACCCAAACCTAGTTTAAGATCCGGTCACCAACTAAAACCATCAGCACTGCTGCCCCTGCTAGTGGCAAGATGCTTTCTGACTCAGGACAAGTCCATCTTTCCACAAACAATGCATGCTCTTCATTTTCCCCACAATTTCATTTTTTATATTAAATCATGATCCTGTGAGCTAGTCCCCTGGATTCTATGAGGACTCCCACTCCTCTCTGATCATTGCCCACTTCAGGCTCTTCTCCTGTTTTCTGCATCCTATGGAGACATCTTGCTGGAAGCTCTTTAAAAGTCCCCTTCCCTGTCAAACTCTTCCCACAGTTTCTCCAGGAGGAGAAGGGGGGTGACCTCACATCTTTATTTCCAACCCTGACTTCTGTCCTGAACCACAGGTCTATAATTTGAGGTCAAACTGGCACCCTGTGCTTGTTCCTAAGCCATCTTGCAAACAAGCCCTGCCTCCATCTTTAATTGATAATTTTGTCATTGATACTCAGGTCCTCATCCGCACTCTTCACTGCTGGAGTCACCATTCAGGTCTCTCCACTCCTGACCTGACCAGCTGCTCTCCTGAACTGTGCTCACAGTGTCCTCACAAGAGGATGATACTCAGGAACCTCCTGCCCTTGAATAAGTAACTCTCAGACTCTGGTTTCCCTTCCAACAATGTGCCTTGTCTAACCCTTGATTTGGGATAGAGAAAGTCTCGTTCAATTTCTGGCTCTATCATTTACTTGCTATGTATTCTTGGGCAAACCATTCAGTGTCCATGAACCTCAGTTCACTCATCTGTAACATGTGTACATTAAAGGGGCCTGGCATTTTCTTGGGAAGACTTGATAATACCACGTAAAAAGAGGCAGCACGGTGGTAACGATCCTTTGAGCTATTCACCCTAGTGACGATGGTAGTGACAAAAGGTTTCTAGTCAGTGCCTGGGCCTCACATATGTCATAGATGGAACATAGGACTGTTTTTAATGTCTGTAAATGGAGTTTGGGACTTGATTATATGATAGGTCAGGAAGTATTGGGAATAAATAAAATGTCGTGTCTGAGATTTAGTTCATTTATTTCTTTAATTCCTTGTAAAACAGACCTAATCCCAGAACAAAAGGGCTAGCTGGCTTTACTTGAATCTGGATTCAAGCCAAGAAAGCAGAGAGAGGAATTGGCACTGATAGAAACACATGGCTTCCTAAGCACAGAAATGAGTCATATTAACATTGATCAATTTGCTCTCTGGCTCGATTGCCACCTCATGTCGAATGGCAGTATCCCCAAGCAGTCATGATGGGTTATTTGACATAGTATCTTGGGCTTTTGAAATGCTCGTCTTGGGCAGGTTTTCAGAGTTTGTCGCCGATTAATGTAATTAGTTGGGGAGAGCTATACTGTGATAGTGACAGAGATGGATGAGTAAGAAACAAAGAAGATGGATAAGAATGGAACCATGGTGGGCGGCCCTTTTAACTCTGTAAATATGCAAACCCATGCCGAATCCAGGTGGGGAGAGAAGTGTTGGTCATTTGCCAAGACAAGAAGTGTGAATGCCTTGCAGACAATCAAAAACCCACGATGCTCCCGTTTGCCGACAGTTTCGGGTGTTTGAACCAAATTTGCTTTTAACTTCAAATAGTCAATAAGAATCTTTGATTATAATCTGCCTACTTAAAATATCTTGTCTCCTACTCTCTAGTTCAAATAGGATTAGAACTGCTTGCTTAAAAAATAAAATCTGACCATTAAGAAAACTCATTTGTTCATGTGATGATTTCCTCAGTATTGAAATCACTGCTCCAGTTCTCAACACACTGCGATTTCTCTTCTCCAGCTTCTACGCAAGTCCAACTTTATGGAGACATGAGCGCATGCCTCGGAAAAATCTGAGGTGTTTCTAGAATTATGTGGTCGACCGATGAAGACTTTAGAAATCACACGTAAAAACTGGTATCAAAATTTCAAAAGCTTTCAGAAAGATCGGCCCGTCTTTCTCATGCATAATAGACAGGAACGCCAGACACTGGGTCTCGGTGCACAGGCGAGGCTGCTTTCCATGGAAATGCAGCCATCTTGAGACTCATGGCTGCCCAGCCTGCCCAGCTCCTCGGAGGGCTTCGAGCATCGCGTGGAGCTCCAGTCGGGGGGAAACGAGGCACTGGTGCAAGCAGACACGAGCAGCCAGGCAAACATTTGCGCAGAAACTGTTTTCCTCACCTTATGTTTAAAAACATCTTCAACATCCTTTAAAACGCAGGTTGCCATGGTTACAGTTGTTTTGCAGGTTGGGAGGTTTCCAAGCATCTCTGAGCTCATCAGTTAATGCTAACAGATCAGAGATTTTTGAAGACTGATATTTACAAAATCTCACCCTTCCCCCCCGACCCCCCAGGTCATAGGTCACATCGCCGAAGACCGCTGGATCATTTCACAGGAAATCAGCTGTGTTTTGGTTATCACGGTGGACCCGGCCTCTGAAAGGCCTCATTAGCACCACGCTGACCACATGATAACTGTGCCCTTTGCTCTAAGCATGCATGTGGTGGGTCCAATTTATTTGCCGACATTCACAAAAGAGAGGAGTGCTCCCATGTGACCCAGTGAAGTGTCACCCACTCCCATCGTCACAGATCTGTCCCTATGACAACCACAATCCTAGCTGCTACCTGCTAGAGATGCATGGTAATCAACTTTTTTAAAAATAAGACTCTCATGGAATTCATAATTTGAATCATGACCTATGACGATGTGCTAACATACTCTATGTACAAACCTTAAAAAACAATCCTGCCCAACTTGATGCAATTTTATAGGTTTGCTACACTCTAAATGAATTGGTTACATCAATGCCATACATGCTCAGATGAGAAATTAAAGTTATATTCCTTTAAGTGATCACACTATCCCAACATCTGGAAGGTCTGTGTTTCTTATTTTCTGAAGTTCCTTTTTATGTGTTTATTTTAGCATCTGCTTTGAAACTTATGGAAGAAATTCAGAAGTCCATGACCACTTCTTGACCAAGGATTGTCCCACCATCTGACTATCAATCTCGTATAGAACTTTATCATTATAAAAACATACACCCTATAACACTGACCCCATGGTAGCCTTAATTGCTTAGAAAGTATTTTTGAAATAAAGCTGTCCATTCAGCAATTTCAAACGAAGGCAGTCTTTATAATAAACTCTTTGGTTCTTTCATTAGCTTTATTTTTAAAAAGCTACAAATAAATTTAACTCAACCAGAGTCACAGGAATTCAGTGTTGCTTGGAGATATGGAATCAGTAAACTAATGAACGGTCTACTTTTTTCCAGTGTATTTTTAAAAGCCAAAGTATTTTCAGTCCTTTAGTTTGGGCAAGTGGGAACTCTTACCAAGGCATAAAACATAGATTACAAGATGTGGAAACCAAAATGAAGAATTAAGATCAGACCATGTTAAATTCAAGGTATCTGAGTATCTAGGGGTTGAGAGTGGAAGTAGAGAAGGAGCCCAAGTCAAAGGTGAAGAATGACATTCATGTTTTGAATTATTATCTATCTATCACCATCATTATCTATCTTATCTAATGCATCCATCCTTTCAAACATACAGATATATATTTCATTTATTGTCTGTTATCATCATCTATCTTATTTATATCTGTCATCCATCAATCCATTCAAACATATATGCATCTCATTTATTATCTCTCTATCTGTCATCTAGCTACAGTACTGAAGGCCCTGAGGGTAAAGGGTGTTATCCAGGGAGAGTGAGCCAATCAAAGATAGACTGATGGGAATCTCAGAGCAGGTCAGCATTTCATTATTTCAGGGAAAAAAAGGACATCCAGCAAAGCAGAATGAGAAGAAACAAAAAGGAGGGGCAGCCGGGGGAGGAGGGGAGTGAGAGAGAGAGAGAGATTCAAACATTTCGGAGAAGAAGCAGAAAGTCAAGAGCAGCACGTTCGTTTTCCTGAGATACTCTGAGTTCCCAGAACAAGGACGGGAGCTCTGCTTTCTTACTACACTCCCAGAATTTACCTAGCTCAGTGCCCAGAGCTGAGTCCGTTCCATCACTAGTGGACTAAATCAAAGAATGGAAAGAGAATGGAAAGAGGTGCCTGACACCTGAGTGAGTCCCTGGGTGTGCCGGTGGGTGAGGGTGGCTGCTGACCTTTTATGGAAGAATCTGAGGGGAACCAGCAGAGTCCGCCCAGTCACTGCTAGGCGAGGTGGTATTATCCTGGGGAGTGGGTGGTTCTTTCACATTTCCATAAAAAGAAAACTCTAGTTCTCTTAAATGATGTGACACAGTTTTCACAATCAACTGCATTTAGACTTTAAAATGCAATTAAAATGTAACTATAATGTAAATTGGGTTAGCCTGACTGAAGATGTTTCCAAAATCTCTGTGACTCATCCCAAATGGGAAGTGATAGCAAATTGCAGAATTCTGAGTATCTCTCAGCCGCCCACCCCGCCCATGAGTCCACACGTGGTCCCTGTGTGACTGGTCTTTACAGGAGAACACCCCACTGACATTTGGCCCATATCTGCGACCACTTGAATGATGGATCTGAATCAAGATTCTGTTAATCAGATGGATGGGCTGTATTATAGTGAGTCACTACAAACAATAAAAAATTCAAATTAATTTAAGTAGCCAATTCAGAGACAATCTACAGAACCAGAAGGAGAGAGTAAGAACCTGCTGGAAGGCAGCATTCTGAAACCGCAGCAGACTGATGACGCTGGAGTTCTGCCATCCACTGCCCTTGATTTGGACAAGACAATAGAAAGTGAAAAAGAAAATGTCTTCTCATTAGCTAGGACTCCCTGCTGGAATTTCAGAAAACTGTTCCTTTGAAGAACGCTGCGGGGAGAAAAGTGGGCCTTGTTTTCATCTGCGACACTGGAAGTGAGCTTCTGCTGCCTTCCAGATCAGAGAGATATGCCTGTCCACTTGGTGGCAAGCCCCTGAATGAACAGAACACACGGTGGCCATGGATGCACCTGCTGAATGAGTGAGCAGCACAGGACTCACGAAAGGAGGCTAACAGAAGTGAATACTGTCAGAGCCTGGCTTCTTGTCACCAAATGCCCAAGCTGAGGCCGGGAAGCAGCTGGGTAAAACTTGATCTAGTCCTGTTAGCTTATTAGCTGCCCATAGTGCCTTTTATCTGGAGTCTTTGAAAACATCAACCTTCGTGCAACGGCACACCAAGGTCAATTTTATTCAACTTGAAAGAGTGCCCCCGGTCGACGTGGGCATAACAGCACTCCCGTGAAGGAGACGCCTGCACCGTGCAGAGGACAAGCCGTCTCGGGATCCGTGTGTTTCAGAGTGCCAGGATGTGGCTACGATGAGGCCCCTCAAAGGCAGGTGCTGTCATTGTGTTGCTTAGGGATGCAGCTGGAACTATGGAATGAATCATTATCAGACAGAAGCCATTCATACTCAAGCTATTAACGAACCCAGTGACCCCAAACAGAGAGATGAAAAGGTGTTGACGTGTCTCGGGGCGCCAATGTGTTACGACTATTGATTCAACTCAAGGAGCTCGGCTACTCTTCATGCTAAACCTGCAGCAGAACCACATTTGACTGAAGAGCCTTTGCTCCTGGACTTCCCTGTATCTGGAACGTTCTTCCTGACTAATTTGCAGGCATCTTTCAGGCTCACTTCAGAGGCTCCTTCTCCGCTGCTGCACCTGGTCTCAGCCCTGGCTGAGCGTGGACTCACCTGTCGCTATACCCCTGTCCGCGTGTGGGCACAGCAGGGATTCGCATCTAATTGCTCGGTGTTAGGTGTGTCTGGGATGTATCTTGGCCACTGAGATTTCTGAAAGCTCAGATGCGCCTGGAGTGCAGTCAAGTGTAAGAACTGCTGCTCCCAGAATCTCGCAGTTCAGGTCTTCATGTTCCCCTCAGCTTGACTGAGTTTTATACAGGTTTCCTCTTGACTGTAGACCCCTGAGCCCCATTTTCTGAAAGAATTTACTTCAGAACGCTTGCTCTTGTGATTCTTCTCTGACCTTGAAGTGCAAATCTCCCTGCATCTGCCATTTTACCACCCAGCAAATGCCTTTCTCTAGGGCTCGGGGCTTCTTGAGATGTGGTCACGGAGGGAGACAGGGGTCCCAAGTCCAGGCTTGCGGGGAGGAAGGTGCCTGGCACCCTTAAGTGCCAATTGGCAAACACAGAAGGGCCAGTCACACTGGGCAGCCTGCCCTTCCACATCCTTCTGGACTTTTCCAGTAGCTCACCCAGAGCTTAAGAAACCTCCTGCCTTTTGCTTCACTGGAGTTAGTGCAATCTCTCTCCCTTACTGCAGTAGACTTGAGTGGGCTTCCTTGCCTGATTAGCTCTGTCTGGTCCAATTTTAATTTACCTCTGGCCTGGAATGAACAGTATTCATATTATCTTTTTTGCATTTCAGTCTTCCCACTCCTTTGAGGTCACCAATTCACTCGGTTTTACATTTAAAAACCGTGGTAAGGACTCAAGTTGCTTATTGCAGACATGTAACTTATTTGAATTGAGCTCCCTATGCTGTGAGGGGAGTGAGCAAGAGAGAAGAGTTTGTGGGGTCACCCACAGGGAGAAGAGGGGAGCAGAGAGGAGTCACCCAGAGAGAGAACAGGGGAGAGGAGTCACCCAGAGACCGAAGAGGGGATGGGGAGGAGTCTCTGAGAGAGAGCAGGGGAGAGGGAGGAGGCTGGGGAGATGGAGACCCTTCACTTCCAGGGTGTCCTTCGCCCCTTGCACATTACAGCTTGGCCTTCACTGCCCTGGAGAATCACAAGACATTAATTCTTAGCTTTTGAACTCTTCCAGGCTCAGAGCTGGACAATTGAAGTGCCATGTAAGGGTTTGTCAAGGAGAATTTTGACACCATGCAATTTTTGCTTTCAGGTGCTGGCTTTCACACGCGACCCTTCCGCCTCTGCCAGACCTGCATTTGAGTGGTGCCCCTCTTCTACCCCTTCCTCGAATAATCCGCTGCTTTCAGACACTTCTCAGCGACAGACTATATGCCTTTGGCAACTTATTTGGCTGCTTTGAAAATTTGCTCCTGAAAATTCACATTCTTAAACCATAAGTGAAATAAATGTGTTTCTGCAGAAGTGGCTTTTACCTCTTAATATAACTTTTCAAAGTATCTGAACATCTCATTTGGAAAATTAGAATTAAATAACTGAATAACTGACTTATTTTATTTTTCACAGGAGTTTTTCTTCTCCCTAAACCATGAAATTTTTACTGGCAAACTTTATATCTGTACATCTAGTTCAAGATTCCAAGAGTCACTTTAAATGCTTTTAAAGGGTTTTTTATTTTTATTTTTTTTCTATAGAAAAACCTATTGAAATAACATGGCTAACATTTACTTGCAGGTGTTAGAAAAAAAATAGAACACACCTGGGACTTAAAATCTTCATATTTTAAAGGTAAATGATGCACAGTTTAATGTTAACTCCTGGGTAGCAGGATCTATGTATGATTTATCATGTCACCTTCAGAATGGTACCAGAGAGCTGCTCAGAAAATGTTGTATTAGTTTAGGCTAAATTTTATGTGGTAACAAATAATCTCATAATCTTAGTGAATTACATTGGTCAAGGTCTGTCTCTATCTCCTGTTACAGGTCCATTGAAGGTCAGTTTCAACTCTCATTTGGGTCTTTTTCATTTTAGGATCCGGACTAAAGAGGAAGTTCCTCCCCAGGAGCTGGTCTCATTGCAAGGGAGAAAGATGGCGGAACCCTGGCCTTTAAACTCCCACTGCTGACGCACTTGGGACTCCACTCACATTTCATTGGCTGAAGCAAGTCACATGCTCAAGCCTGACATCACTGGGGTAGGGAGGGGCCAAAAATGGAGAATTTCCCCAATACAAAATAACTACAGTAACCATCATATTCATTTTCCAGGCCTACCATTAAAAATGTACCTCAGAGTTGGAGTCTGAAAGAGCAATCTTTTATTGGCTCACAGCTCTGGAGATCAGGGGGTCCTAGATCAAAGCGATGGCAGGGTTGATTCCTCTGAGACACGGAGGAATTTCTGTCACATGCCTCCCTGTAACTTCTTGTGGTTTTCTGGCAATCTGTGGCATCGCTTGGCTTGTAGATGCGTCGCCCTAATCTCTGCTTCGTGTTCACATACGAATCACTGTGAATACGTCATTGTCCAGATTTCTCTCTTTTATAAACATGATCTCATCCTAATTAATTACATCGGCAGTGAACTTACTTTCAAATAAGGTTATATTCTGAGGTACTGGAGGATGGGACTTCAACATATGAATTTTGGGGACAGTCCAACCCATAGCAACACATAACACATTTGTCCAAAACATCCCGGTTTGGCCAGCATCCTGGTGACATTACTAAGTCTCTTGTTTTCTGTCTCAAAAAACATGCTCAATGGAATAGTCAGTTCAAGGGATACTCTAAAAATATCACAAGATCATTATAGAGAATTTGAATAAATATAGAAATAGTTAAAGTATAACATTTGATAGGAATCACTTTTAAGTACCAGCCTGTTGGAAAGCCTACTATGAACAATGCATTTTATAGACATAATTTTTAATAAAACTGGAACAAAGCTGTAATAACGTTTTATAACCTGTATTTTTCCTTAGTAATATTTTGTGCATTTTCCTACATGCTTAAAAAATTCTTTGATAACATGATGCTTAATGGCTGCACAATAGTCCATCAAACCAAAGCCATAATTTATGTAATGACTTCCTTCATGTGGGTCACTGAGGTGGGTCCGAGAGAGCACTTTTATAAAGTTATTTCTGGCAAATGGCAGGTCAAGCAGCAATTTCAGAAAGAGGTAGAATTTCCCGCCATTCTGAGTAGTTTCTCATAATAATTTAATCACAAATGCTGCTCCTTACACACATTTACAAAATACCTTCCCCTCTTTTTTGTCTATTTTTCTTTAGGAAGGACTGGGTTTCCAAAATTCAATGGCTACACACTGAAACACAAATCTTCTTCTTTTGCTAGTTTTGCCAAAACAATCTTCTTACTGATTTTATTTCTAGGAGTCTGAGCAGTTTAGACTTTCATTTTTCTAAGGCTCTTGTGGGAAAAAAAAAAGTGACTGCTTCTTCCTTGCAGCATTAGCAACATTTTTTAGAAAACACTCTTTGGAATTTCTTGCCAAATTCGACTTCATTTGACATGTGCTGGGTTCCTCAGTTTCCAGGTTTAGACAATAAATGGTTATACCCAATGGAAGCATTTTACAGGCCTATGTATCCTGCTGGAGGGAGTGACATGAGAGACGTGGATGGGAGGGATGGAAGAAGTGGGCATGAAGAGGAGAGGAGTGTTCAGACTTTAATTCTCATGTGTGTGTGGGGTGTACTCTGGACCTCTTCACTGAAGCCCCCAGGTAACTCCAGTGCAGCTGGTCTAGTCCTACCTTTGTTATGAGGGACTCTGCACCATTACTTTTCAGTATGTCTGCCTCCCGGATGGGGCTGTGACTTTCCTACTGGAATATTCTACTCCTTGCTTATCCTTCTAAACATCCGGAAGAGAGCGGTGCTTGACAAGTGTCTGGGCAACTATGGATAGTGAGGGTGAGTGGAATGGGAATCGGCCGTATTCAACTTTCTCCAGGTGAAGTCTGCACATGTACTGTGTCACTATGCTGGGCATGAGGGTGAATCAAATGCCATCAGTGGTGTTGGCACACTTACAGTCTAGTGCAGGAGGGGCAGCAGCAAAGACATCTTCTCAGTTCAAAAGTGGTATTTCAAGAGTAGAGTTGCATGAAAAATATTATAGGACTTCAAAGATGTTTATTTCCTCGTGGAATTAGCACAGCATTTTATAAGAAGAGGTTTGTGCATTCATTCATGTGCTGACCCATTTGCATCAGGATAAGCCCTTGGCTGTGGAACTATACAGGGAAAGTAAAAACTCAGGTGGGTTTTATAACCTGGCAGTGAGAGCACCGGGTAATAAAGACAAATGGGCAATACTCCGAGTGCTGTGGTGGGGAGTGTAGGCCATAATGGGACTGGCCGTGGACAGTGTCCATTGACCAGGTTATCCGGTCCACAAGGTGCTTGGGGAGAAGCTTAAAATTCAGCTTAAGCATCCCTCCTTGAGCATCTGTCCTCCCTTGAAGGTTTGTCTTAAAAGAATGGAAACTTTGTCTCATCCAAAAAAGCAGCTACATGGGATAGAAGCAAGGGAGCAATTTCTAATAGAGACGTAAATCAACAAGACACAGGCAGCTGTGAGTCACAGCCACCAGTGTGCGTCAGTACGTTAGCATATGAGCAAGTCTGAAGGGGAAGGTGAAAGTGACCTCACTGGAGACGTGAAGGCTTTTGCTGACATGGGGAGGAGCATAAGCAAAGATCCAGAACATGAGGCATGTGGAGACATCTTTTTAGAACTGAAATTAGGAGAGAGGGCGTGAGTAATAGCGGAGGGAATATGGGAGAGTTGGGGAGGGGGAGTGGAAGAGAGGAAAGAGAGGCAAGTGGAGACAGAAAAACCAAGATGGAGAGAGAAAGAAACCTTCAGTGGGGAGGTGAGACAGAAAGAGATTGAGGCAGAGAGACTCGAGTGAGCATAAGCACAGTAAGATTTGGTCGTCATCCTATGGGGATCCGCGAGTCATAGGATGATGGAAGGAGCTGCAGGGGTAGCGATGTGGTGTGGCGCGCTCCACCTGGCTGTGGGTGGAGGAGGCCTGGAGGGAAACAAGTCCGGAGGATAAGGCCTTTCAGAGCCATCCAGTTGGGCCTTGATGGGCCCGTTAGAGGAGGGGATACAGGGTACCCCTGCTGGAGAGAGCACGCATGGATGTGTGCCAGCGTCCCAGGTGAATAGCATATGGAATTGTGGCTTCATACCAGGCAGGACAGGAGTGGGAATGCCAGGAATGAAGATGGCAGGGAGGTAGGGTGTCCAGGTGAGATCGGGAGACTCCTGGGTCACCAAAAAGTGTAAACTTCACCCAAAAATGGTGATCCAGAGAGCGGCATGCTCTGACTTACCAAAATGACTCTGTAGAGAAATTTGAAAATAGTTGGATCAGAACAGAGAAGGACACAGGTGGGAGAAGTTCTCTGCTGCTGTGGCCCGAGGGGAGATAAATGAGTACTGTGGAGATGGGGCATGTGAGCTGGTGCACAGGGATTTCAGATGCAGTCAGCACGTCTTGGTGACAGCTGAACGGGGATAAGGGATTATGAGATTTATTTCTGTTTACTTGACATCCGAGTTTTCATGTGAATAAGATGTTGTACAAGGAGCAGAGTCAGGAACTAGGGCAACTAAGGGCTCATCTGGAGATATTTTAAAGGTCTGGAGAAAGTCCTAGGCACGTCGGGCAAGGAATCAAAATTCAGGTCGGAATGTGAGTAGAGTCCAAGCAGAGTCAGAGACGGCATAGTCGTCAGAATCTTTAAGCTGAGGTCACAGAGACGGATCAGATCAGGTTGATCGCAGAGAGGACCGACTAGGAAAAAGGGAGCCATACCTGGAAGCCTAGGGAAGTTACTTGGAACACGCCTGTTAAGTGCAGGGCAGCTCACATGATTTGCGAGAACGCGGTGCAAAACAAAAATGCTCAAAAACGATTAAGAACTTCGAGATGACAACAGCAGATCATGAAACCAAGCTTCGTACGCGACTCTCCACGCAATTCCACTGTGCTGTGGCTGTTTCTGGCTCTCCCCCTTCCTGTCTGTAACTCCCACCCCAGCCGTGAGAGACTGACCCCCACTATCCCCACCTGACGACTTTTTTGTTCACGTCCAGTGTACGCACGTGCTGGTTTCAGAACTGCTCCCTGTGCCCTCGGGAAAGAACACGGTCAGTGAGAGTTATTTAGGTCTTGGTATTTCCCCCACTCCCTTTTGTGAAGCTGTTTCATACTTTCATAAAACACGTGAAATATTATTTGCCAAATTAAGCCTCCTGATTTGCTGTGTCAAGTTAGATGAGTCTTGACAGATACAAAGTGTCATGTAGCCACTATTGGAGGCTCAGTCAGGATTGCACAGCACCACGCAATTCTTTCATCCTAAAATCCCCTGTGCTCCATCTACTTGACTTACTGTCCCTTCTCCCAAACATCTGGCTACCACTGCTCTTCTTAATGTCTGCATAGTTTTGTTTTTCCCAGAATACCAGATAAATGGAACTGTACAGTAAGCTATGTTTTAAGTCTGGCATCTTTCACTTAGAAATGTCCATTCAGGATTCATTTATGTCCTTGCGTAGTTTAATAGCATATTCCTTTTTATACTTCGTTTTCCATCGTACCAGTTCATCAACTCACCTGTTGAATGACATCATGATTGCTTCCAGATTTTAGAGATGATGAATAGCACAGAAATAAACATTTGTATGTGGGGTATTGTGTGGATATGAATGTTCAAAGCAGCTGGATGAAACCTTTTGGGGTGCAATTGTCGGGTCAAATGGAGGACTATGTTTAGCTTTGTAAGAAACTGTTTTTAGCCTTCTGAACTGTTTTCCAGAGATGACACCGTTTTGCAGTCCTAATAGCAACATATGAGTGTTTCTGTTGCCCAGCATTCTTGCCAGTAATTGGTTATTTTTTGTGTTGATTTTTGTTTGCATTATTCTAATATGCTCTTATTGGTATCTCATTGTTTCAACTTGCATTTCCTTAATGACAAATGATATTGAGCTTCTTCATGCATCCTTATTTTCCTATCTATGTATTTCTTTTTGGTAAGGTATCTCTCTATTTTTGTCCACTATTTATTTGGCTTTCTTATTGAATTTTAACATTTTAATTTATTTATTTTTAGTTTCTAAATGATTTTATTGAAGTACCCCTGCATCATAACAAATAGGTTGCAGGGGTGTGCTGTCAAAAGATTTTCAAGCTATATTTTATATATAAGTCCTTCATTAGCTATGTGTCTTATAGATATTTTTCAGTCCATGGTTTCTTTTTTCATTCACTTAGTGTCTTTCACATGGTAGATGTTTTAACAATGCCTTTAGTAGTTTAATAATAATTAATCATTTAATAATAAAAATGTATCATTTTTTTCCTCTTTCATGTGCCATGCTGTTAATATTCTTTTTAAAAACTCATTACCAAACTCAAGGTCACTTAGATTTTCTCCTATGTTTTCTTCCAGAAGTTTTATAATTTTGCATTTTAAGTCAAAGAATCATGTTGACGCAATATTGTATAAGGTCTAAGGTCTTTGTCAAGGTTACTTTATGTTTTGAATATGGACATATGATTGTTGCAGCATTACTTATTGAAAAAGACTGTCCTTTACTGAACTATCTTGGTCCATTCATACAACCAGACGCCAAGAATGCTGAACTTACTTGCTTAGGTCTGTTCCTAAGATCACTGATCTCGCTCCATTGATACACCTGTGTGTTCTTTTGCTTTCTGATGGTGTCTTGATCATACTACCTAATTTCAAGCTTTCCATTCAGCCTTTAAACTGGGCAATGAGAGTCCCCCAGCTTTGCTCTCCTTCAGCATGGTGCTGGTTATTCTAAATCTCTTAGCTCTCCACATAAATTTTAGAATTAGCATGCCACTCTTTATGAGACAGCTTTTCAAAGGGAAAGATGATATCTCAGCAGTGTTGAGTCTTCTGATCCATAAGTGTAGAATAACACTTTAGTCATTCTTACAGGCTGTGCTTTCTTCCGTCAAATATTTGCAGCTTTCTGCAGACACATTCTGTTAGGTTGATCTAAATGTTACACCTGATCATGTAAGAGACTGACTTTTGATACCGAGAAAGTATTCTGTGACCATCATACACTTAGGTTACGGTTCCAGAATTATTTTGTGGATTCCGTTTTTCCTCACTGACAGTTCTTTACCAATACACATACCTATTCTTTCTTGTCGACTCATGGAGTGAAGCAGGATCTGCCTGTGCGGTTTAGTAAGAGTGAAACGGAGGCGCGCCCTTGCCCTGCTCCCAGTCAGAGTGGAAAGCCATGCAGACCGTCACGGAGCGTGTGTTACCTACAGGGCTGTTTCTTGTTTGGATTGGTGGTCTGCAGATGCTCACTGTCAAGTTGTCACGGCCCTCCTCCATTCCTCGCTGGATGGCTCTCTGGTATTGAGTTTTGTCAAATGCTTTTCCTGCACCACTGAACATAATCATATGATTTTTTTCTTTATCCTGTTGATATACTACATTACACTGATTGATTTTCAAATGTTGTGCATACCAGGTACCTGGAATAAAAGCACACTATACTGTAAGTATAATTATTTTATATATCATTGGAATGGACTTGCCAATATTTTGAAAAAGTTTGCATTTGTGTTCATACAGACATTAGCCTGCAGTCTCCTTCCCTGTGATGACTTTATCTGGTTTGAGTAATGGAGTAGTGCTGACCTCATTGAATTAATTATGAATAATTGTCCTACGTCTACATTCTGGAAGAGACTGTGAATAACTGACATCATTTCTCCCTTGGATATTTAGTAGAATTTATCAATGAATCCACCTGGGCTTGGGGCTTTCCTTTTTGGAAGATTATTAATTATTGCTTTCATTTCATTCGTAAGTATGGAGCTATTCAGGTTACCTACTTCTCCTTGTATGATTTTTGATAGTTTTTATCTTGCAAGGAGTTGTAGGCTTACAATTGTCCATAACATTCCTTTATTATCTTTTTTAAAGTCATGCAATCAGAAGTGATGATCCTTTTTTCATTTCTGATATTAATAATTATGTCTTTTTCTTGATTAGCTTGGCAAAGGTTTAATACTTTTACCGATGGTTTAATTTTTTATGGCTCTCTGTTTTTAATTTCATTGATTTCTGATTTCTTAACTTGGTTTTCATTTATTTTCTCCTGCTTGGCCAAGTGATGCACAGTCTTGGAAGCTCGCTCTCACTGCTGTACGGAGATGGAGGTGGAAGAGAGTGCCGGCGGACACTAAGGACACGGAGACGCCAAGCGCACCAGCAGGAGACCACGGTGGCCTGGCTCTGAGTGAGGGCAGTGGAGAGAAGCTCGCAGACTGCAGCTCCCTGACTTAATTCACGGAGGCAGAACTGATTTCATGGGCATGCGTGGCAGGGATGGGAGAGAGAAACACACAGAGGGAGAAGGGAGCAGTCTGTGAAATAGGGAGACAGAGTCATCAGTCACTACCTGCGACGGTACCGTGCTGTTTGGTGCTTAGCGGCGGGGAGAAAGAAACGACCCCGACTGCACCGTCCATTTCTAAGGTGCAGATACTCCTGTGCCAGCTGGGTCCCAGTGACTGAGGTGTCGTCCTGAGCAGAGCGGGGACGGAGGCACACCAGCTGGTGCACGCCGGCCGCGCCTCCGATCGCCGGTGTCTCCAGGCCGTCGCAGGGAGAACTCCAGACGTGAACGCTGAGGGTGGGGAGCTTTGGACCTCAGTTACACTTGCTTTCTTCGTTACAGCTACTGTTCTCTTTGCAAGCAGGCAAAAGAACCGCTAAAGTTCAAACACAGCTGAGGCGATGGGGCAGGTCAAGCCTAATATGTTGCCGGCACATAACAGGCCCCTTGAGCTATTCAAGGAATTGAACTGAATTTTACCATATTCTTTCTCTCTCTCTCTTTTTTTTTTTACTGTGAAATTATGATCTTCTCACAGTTGTGAGCCTATCGTGGACCCAGCAAATAATCACTATTAAACTCTGGAGTTGAGGTTAGCACCTCCCCGTGAGCTGCAGCTGCCATCTCTTTCTCATTAAGAGCTTCCCTGTACTTCTGGTCAAATGAGCATCAGCGATGTTTTCTCGGCTTTGTTTCATGGAATAGCCCTTAGCCCTAAAGCAGGGAGACATCTCACACCTGGTTTCCACCTCTGAGGTCATTAACATGATTTATTATGAAGCTGCAGGAAATTAGCTGCTGAATATTTCAAGGTGGAGGGGAAGTAATGTAATTCCTTTGTTACCACAGAGCCCTGTCTCTTGGGTAACCTGTAGCCATAGTAACAAGATAAGAACATGTACCTTAAATATTTAACTCTGATTCTATGCTCCACATACACTCAAGTATAGTCGATTCTTATTATTTATAATTGAATTAATTTTCTGATACATTTGGGGTCCACTTCTCAACAGTCGTTTTCAATTACTTTAACTTAAGATGGAGAGTGTAATAAGATTTTTCTTGAGACCATTATTGTTAGAACTGGAAGAGAACTGCTTTTTTGCATAAAAAGGAGCTGAAAAGGGTCTTTAGAAAATGAGTAAACGTTTCTAGTAAACCAAGTAGTGTATTCAAGAACAAATATTCAGAGTAGAAGTGTAAACCCATCCTTGGGTCTGTGACATTCATGCCTGCCCACTAGAAATCCTAATGAAGTTTTCTAAATCAATTTCTAAATCAATTATCAGCCAGCCTTGGTAATAATAACATCCTGTAACAATAGTTAATATGACTGAGAGTCACCATGTGCCAGGACATTATACAATATCATCTCCTTGAATCCCCCAAAAAACTCTACAGGCGGTTGTTATCAACTCTATTGTGCAAATGTGGAGACTGAGACATAGAGACATTACCTATCCTGACCCAAGTCACCTAGTAAGTGGCAAGGGTGGGATCTGAATCCACACCGTCCAACTCCATAGTCCATGACTTTGCGTCTGCTCCTATAGTTCTCAGTTCTGCCGGCCTGTCCCCAAGGGCTCTGCCCTTGTTCTCTCAGCCTGTGCCCGTTACCTCCTTTCTGCCTCCTTAAAGAGACTAACCAGAGCCGACTGGCTCCTGATCACATCAGTTCCACTGAATTCACAGCTCTGACTGTGGTTGATGTGTGGGTATTGTGCTCACAACCAGAGAAGCCAGGGGAGAGAGGCAAGATGGTAGCTCTCCATGCCCTTGGAGACCCGTGGAGGGAGACAGAGGTGGGTGAGCAGAAGCCCTGGGCTGTGAGGTGCCATCCTCAGGCAGAGGGACAAGGTGAGACGGAACTGCCCTCCCTGAGGAGGCCGATGAGGCTCAGGGGAGAGGGCTCTTGCCCCAACCGTGGAATTTAATGGGAGGAAAGGCCGTGGGAGAAGTTCTTGCTGAATGTCCCGAGAAGCACAGGAGGGCTGCGGTGACTCACGGGGCAGGGGGCGGTAGCGGGTAAGGCCAAGGGGGCAGGCTGCAAGTGACCCGAAGCCTACACAGAGAAGCTGGGAATTCACTTACGGAGTCTTAAGGATTTTTAAGCATACACTTTTCTGTAGAAACTTCACTTGTACAATTTCTGTTGTTATTTATGATGCAAAATTGAGCAGAAGATAGTGGCATTTCCTGGTCTACCTCCCACCCTCAGGTGCAGAGCCTCCCCGCTGCCAGCATTCCTACCTCAGGGCTACGTACGTATGAAGGATGAAATGCACCCACACGTCATTGTCACCCAAAGCCCACAGTGTTCTTATAGATTTACTTTTCAAAGGTCACTGACAGGAGGTGGATTGTCGCAGGCAGGACATGGAAGCCAGGGAGCCCATTAGAAGGCAACTGCAAGAGTCTTAAAAACCACGCCTTGAACTGGGACCCTCAGAGAGAAGGGCGGAGAAGCGCAGGCAGTTGTGGAGACATTTAGAAAGTGGAACAAACCAGTTTGACAGGTGGTTGATGGCTCTGTAGGGTGTGATGACTGCCCATGTCTCAAACCTCAGACCATTCTGTCTCTCATCACTGGAGTTCAGCATCACAAGTCTTTAGAAATACCTGGAAGACATTAATTTTTAAAAATATCCATGTCCTCCTTTCTGCTTTGAGAGCAAACTCCCAATCCTGTTTGGATTGCCAGTGTTCCCACCTAAACCTTGTTTTGCCAGTTGCCTCTTCAGTTCAGGACACTCCTGGGATGCTTGTCTGATTAATGTGGCATGAGAAGATATCTACTGGAGCTTCTGGAAAGACATTTGCTTTTTCCTAGTTAAGAAAAGGGAACAGAGACGGCTTGTAATTTTTCACTGACTTGTGTCTTAAACTTGGATTTAATGGCGTGCGCTTTTGCAGCCATCTTGTGACCATGAGGAAGACAGCAAAACAACTGCAGGGGTTCTGACCCTGATAGGGCCACAGAGAGGAGCTTTTGCCCTATGAGATCACAAACGCCTGCATCACCTAACACATTGGGGTGGAGTTTTCTCCTGCACTCTGACAACTACAGGAGACACTGAGCCTCAAATACGTCTCCAACTGGAACATTATTCTGTTGGTAACACATGAGATTTTATGTCAACTCTCCCATTTCATGTCCTTAGAGGACCTCTTCTGGTCACTCTGTCTAAGGGGGACTTCCTGCTGTGGAATCTGACTGCAGGGCACCAGTCTGCCAGCCACTGTGTTCCTAAGAGCTAGCCTCATAACTATTCAATAAATATTAAATGAATGAATGATGATGAATGAAAGAGAAGACAAAGTCTGGATTGAATCAGAGCTTTAGAATAATTCAATCCATAGTAATTTTTTCCAGAAAAAATACATTAATTGAACAAAGGCAAGCAGTGAGGCAAAACAGACCCTGCACGGCGTGTTTATTTCCATTTGCTGAACTGCGTTGACATGGCCCTCGGTGTCTGCCGAACAATTAAGCCAGTCGGAAAATAATGACGGCATTGTTGCTGCTGATAATGACAACATCACCCTTGGTGTGCCAGGAATGCTCCTAGCACTGTGACTTTGTTCTGAAGCCTTGATCTTCAAAATTGCATACCCTCTTTGACAGTGATTTTCTCCTTTTCATTAAGCTTGATGGAGCCCTGACGGTTGGGTTTCAAACAGTAACTAGCGAACCACATGCTGTGGCTGCCCTGCCGGCTGGGGAAGGATGGCTAACAGGGGACGCGGTGTCACCCTGGCTCTGGGTCTGCAGGCGACATGGAGGCAGTGCCCCCTGTGGCACCCGACTAACAGCTCGTCGCTGTGATTAAAGCAGCAGTGGAGTCCCACTGTGTTGTGCCCCAGGTCCCTTCACGTGGACGGACGGAGCAGATATGACGGAGACCAGACACTGAATACAGGTCCTGGTGCTGCTGTCAGCGAGGGCGCGCGTCTCCCACCCACAGTCCCCTTTCGCAGCCCAGGTCAACTGTGCTGCAAACCCCCCGAGATGCCACAGCCGGGGGAGGTTCTCCGGGCAGCGTGCGTGTCCCTGGTCTTCACTGCCCCGCCCCACGGGGCACGGGGCTGGCAGGCCTGTGGCTGCCGTTTGTCAGGAGGAAGCCCATCTCCAGCCGCGTTTTGCGGTTCTTGAAACAGACGCCTGCATGGCTGGGCCTTGCTCACAGGAGCCTGAGTCCCAGCCCAGGTACTGAACTCATTCTGACAACTGGAATCTTCTGTGGTTTTTCAGGAAAATTTGCCCTGAACACCGGAGAAGAGAGAGACAGTGTCTCTTTGTCCCCCTTTCTTTCCCTTTGGCAGGCCCTGGGCATAGTGTAACTGATAGAACGTATGTGGGAGAGAGTGATTCAGACAAACAATGACAACGCATCTCTGATGCTCCAGACTCTAAAGGTAGCTGTGAACAGACCAGGTCTATGTGGATTTATATGTGTTGATAAGTGGATTTGTTGGTGATCACCATGTATTGTTACTATCTCTTCCTCCAGAATCAAGAGAAAATGGCAAATGGGCTGACTGGACGACTGCTTACCTTTGAAAAAGAATGTTCTGTCCAGGCAATGCTAAATGAAGTTAGCGTCCTTCATAGACACAGTGTCCTGTCGGTCAACCCATGTTTACTTAGAGTTGCTCTCACTCTTGGAAGGGTACCCACTACGGGAACAAAAGACACCTTGCAAGACACCCTGGGGCACCCAGGCAAGTCCACCTCGAGAGCTACGAACAGTTTCGCAGGCAGGGAAAGAGGCAGGTCACGCTGCCGGGCCACATGCATGTCCCGGCCTGACCAGACGGCTCGTTTGGGCTTTCCGCAGAGGCGGAAGTAGATGTTTCTAGCTTTGTCTCATGCAAGATGGGACAGATCTCGGGTGGTTAAAGTGAGAGTCCAAGGGTCTCACAGCTGGTCACCAGCAAGTCTGGCCCATGCTGGTTTTCTGAGTCTGGATGACAGGCGGGGATCTCACCCCACAAAATTTCAAACCAGCCACCTCCAAGGCTTAATCTCCTTAGAAGCAGGTGGAGGCAGTGAGGATGAGTGGCGATGGAGAAAGCCTAGAAATGAGGGGTAAGGAATACGAAGTGTGCAGATCACACGGGAAACTTCACGCAGAAAGAAGCCACTGAAAGCGGACACGTATGGCCCGTCAGCACTCGTCCGCCAGCGCAGGAGGGCTTAGGGCTCTCTTTCTGCTGATACGTGGGTGTGTTCACTCCAGGTGCTTTAAGACAGGGAACCACTGTATAAAACATGACCACAAAACGGGTACCCAAGGGGTTCACTTTTTCCAAGAGTTTTTGCTTCAGTTACCTGTAGTATTTACCTTACAAGGAACTATTCTCTCTGCAAAACTAACTATAGGAAGCATCACCCACGACACAAAGTGCGCTTTACATAAGACTTTACATAATCTGAATTATATAATATGTGTATAACTACACACTCATGCATCACACTTAGATTTCTGGAACATTCCCCAATTATCTCCTTCTACCCAATTCGATCATTTACACTATTTAATAGCGAATCTGTATATTAGAGGAAAATTTATTTTTCCTAATTCCACTAATTCCAAACAAGAGTGCATGATCTGCATGTTAAAGAATATACAGGTGGAAAATGCAGGTTCCTGCTGGGGCGTCGGCTGCCTGGTGCCTGTCGGGTGCCCCCAGCCCGCTGGAGTCTAAGCTGCTGGGGAGGAGGCTGGGCGGCTATGCCTTGTTGGGTTGAGGGTCTCTGCCCAAAGTGGTGGTCCCAAGCTGTGGGACTCGGGGAGATTTTTATCTGGATATTTTTAAGTATATGTTTTTCTTGAAAGTTCTTACGATGAACATCTATTACTCATAATAAGGGGAAAATTTTTTTTGGATCAGCTTTCTATCATGGCATGTTCAGAATGATATCCAGATGCAAATAACGAAATAAAAGCACCACTGGTGAGGAACTACAAGTTGTTAAATAAATGACCTAAATGAGCAGCACAGAGCCTGTGAATTGCAGAAGCCAGTGTGTAACCAGACATCAGTTTTCAAAGAAGAAATGACGAAGAGGAAATGTATTTAGCGAGAATCTGAGGCTAGAAGGTCAGAACACAGAGGTTATACGTTTCCGAGCTGGTGGAGAATTAAGCAAAGAAAATTCAGACCCAAAGCCGGAAGGAGGAACCTCAAACCCACCCCCGCAGGTGGCAGGTCTGTGCTCCAACCTGGGCTGGCGCCACCTGGGAAGGGCTACCGGACGCTGGGGGAGCGGCAGCAGCCTGCAGCCAGTGAAGGTGAATCCCCACCCGGAAGACTCCCATCTGTCTGCAGGCCTGTCCCTAGAGAGCAGGTTGGTCCCTTGTCTCTGGGACAAGCTCCCTCCAGTTTCTAAGAAGGGCAGCAATGCCGCAATGGGCGCATTTGGATGAGGAGATCGCCCTTTAATTCCAGAAAAGGCCTGCTGACCACAGCTAAGCCTCCATTCAGAGTAACTCCTCTGAGGGTGACTTTCTGCAGCACCCCACCCATACAGGCCTGGTGTCCCCAGCAAGGTGGAACCCTCTTCTCCTTCCTCCTCTCGCCCACTGGATGACACCCGGCCCCTGGGGCTCTTGTCCCGGGGGCTTGTCCCTGCCCTGCCTCAGCCCCCGCCCAGGTCTCCCTGCTCTTGGCTGTCTCAGCCTCCAGGCAAGAAGTGGCTGCGACCTGCTGCACCCAGGCTAGTCTTCCTAAAATGGTCATCTGACCACATCCTCTCCAGGTCACAGCGTCTGTCCAGAAGGTGTGAGCTCAAGTCCTGAGGCTTGTTTGTCTCTCTCGTTTTGTTTTCATGTGAGGAGCGCTCCTTGCAGGGCCGTCATCTTTCTTATTCTCAGTTCTGCAGGAACATCACGTCTCACTCGCCCCCTCGACCTGGGTTCCTGCCTTCCTGCCTGGGAGAGAATGTCTCCCCGCCACCTGCACCATTACTGCCTCTGCCTGCCCCGCCTCGCCCCCGCAGCTCCCAATGCAAGTGCGAAAGGCCGGTTTACAGGTCTGTGCGCCCTAGAATGATGTGCTTTGAGGGGAACACTGAGCAGTTGCTGGATAAATATTTCTGAGTGCAGAAATGAATGAGGCTGTTTTTCATCCTGGGAAGAGCGTTGGCCTGTCTAGGGGCCTGTGCTAAGTCTCTTCCTTCATCTTTGCATCCAAACCACCCCATGCAAGGGGAGCACCAGCACTGGCCCCGAAACATGCAGAGATGGGACAATTTAAACTTGCAAACTTGTGCCCAGCGCCCCCATGCCCAGATGCCTGGGGGGCATTGGTGCAGGTGATCCGGTCCCACTTCCTCCCCCAAGAGCCCATTTGGAAGACAGGACTGGTTCCAGGCTAGAAAGGGAAACAGGCGGCCCCACCACTCACCCTTGCCATTTTAGAAACTCGCCACTGGCTTTTCTGTCCCCGTCCCGCCCCGCCTCAGTCTGTTCCAAGCCAGGTCTGCAGGTCTGACTCCAGAAGGGCTGTCCCTGCACATGTGCCCGGCCCTGCCCCTTCGCACCCCCATCGACCGATGGGGCCAGCTGTGCTTCCTCGTCTGCGAGCGCCAACAGAGATGGCTCTTCTCTGCAATGCGCTTGTCCTTGTCGGCTTTCACTGGTGCTCCTTGTGGTCCCTTCGGACAGGGCTGTCAGCAGAGATACCGACAAAGGTGTGCTGTCTGGAGTGTGACAGCGGCCCCTGCCTGTCAGCACGGGGTCTGTTTGTTAAACTAGGACACAGGACGTGGACTCTGGCCTGACTCGGGCGAGAACACGCACATCGCACAAGTGTTGTGAGGTTAACCTCACGTCTCCTTCCTTCACAAACCATTTGCTGTCTCCCCTCCTCCTGGGAAGCTGGGAAGCTGGCACAGAATTAGTCTCAGGAAACTGACTCGGGACTGGCGCACAGGGGCCATAGGGCCGAGCTGAGCATGCAGTTCAAGGTCGCGGTTCAACGTCTGCTCCCCTTTTCCACGCCACCTTGCACGACTCACTTAGCGAGAGGCAAGGAGCAGAGCTGTGCCAGCCTGAGCCTGGAGTTCACCCTGGACAGGCACCAGCTAACACCCAGGTGCAGGGAGGGATGGGCCACTCCTCCAGCTGGAGCTTCTGCCTGAGTCAAGCTCCCCAAGAGACAGTGCAGCTCCCGGCCTCGGTCGATGTCATGTTCCGTGGGCCCCAAGGTCAGTGATGTGCTGGAACCAGCTCCTGCCACCTTGTGAAAGTCAACTGGTAAATAGCCAAGAATTCTGCAAACTGTCAGCTTGAAACTGTGAGTATTTACACCAAAGAAAGTAGCAAACACTACAAATCAGGGCTCCCCTGCCCTCCGAGAGGCACTTCAGCAGCCTATCATGGCCACGGCATCTGGCTTTGCGCATCTGGATCTCCGACACCTCCTATAAATCCAGGTACCTGTGCTCAGGCTGCCAGCTGCCCTAGGAGTTAGATTTCCTGTCTACTGACATGGTTGTGTTTAAGTTGGCCAACCAAGAAGGAAGACCCCAGGTGCAGAGTGCCTCCTCGGGTCAACCACAACAGTGCCGGGCCAGGCCCCGAGGGACGGTGGCAAATGCAAAGTGGCGCGTCTTATCCTCGGCTGACTCCTGGCTTGCATGCGTCGTCTTTCTATACGAGAGCCTGCTCCCGTCCCACGACACAGTCTGTTCTGAAACCCCCCCAGAGCCCTGGCGTGTGGCAGGTGTCAGTCCAGAATGAACTCGGCTCACACAGCTCAGGCAGCACCACAAGGAAGCTGAACTGTGTCATGCTCCAGCCTCAGTTTCCTCAGTGGCCTAGTGGGGATGTCATACCAGTTTCTGGGAGTGTGTGAGAAGCGTGTGACAACTCATAGAGCCTGTTGTGCAAACCTCAAAAACTCATGGAAACGACACACTCACAGACGTCAGGGGCAGAGTCTGCGTTTTCCCCTGAACTCCTGTGGCAGAGCCTCAGCACTGACCCTCTAACCGAGTTACTTTGGGCAAGTTACCAAACTCCAACGCCCGTGTCCTCATCTGAGAAACAGGTTGATACCTTACAGGGCTGCTGGGATCGCTCACCAGGGCAGCAGGGGAGGCTGTACTTGGCTTAGATCCTCATGCTCACTGTAAGTTGAAGATTCGAGCTGATTTTTGAGCTGATTTGAGAACTCAACTCTCCCAAAGCAGGGTGCTAATTCACGCTGAAATGCCAGAGTCTTTAACGTTCACGAATAATTAAAGATAAATTCAGTCTGAGACCAAATGTACATAACAATAAAACCCTGGGAACCTTTCAGATTGAGAACTGAAAGGGTGATAAACTCCAGGCTAAAATTATTGCTTCTTCCATAGGCTCAGATGCCTTTATTTGCTGGATGTATATCACAGAGGGCATTTTTGCATGTATTCGCACTTGGCAAAGAACCAAAACAACTCAATTATGTTTTATCATTAATTAAACTTTGCAGGAAGAGGGCAACACTTGCTAATGATAAATATAAGCTTTTATTAGATTTAGTAAAAATAAATTAGAAGCAACTCCAGTTGTGAATAAAGATGGAAGTGTGAGCTTGAAGATATTTTAAAATCTATTTTTAATATTTAAAATATCATTGTATGTATCAACAAATCCAGAAACATAGGTGCTTTTGCTCCCTTTAAACACACACACACAATATACACACACACACACACACACACACACACACTATTAATATCAAGTTTATCTGCTATGGATGCTCCTATGATCTGATATAATATTTGATTGCCAAATAATTGATGGTCTCACTGTCACGGTGGAAAATTTAAATTTGCTAGAAATATCCAGATTGATCATGTAACGGTCTGTTAATTCCATTCTCACAATAAACCAGGCTATGATCCCTTTAATTAATCAGTAACCAGTGACTCCAACGAGCCAGAGACCTGACAGAATGCCAGGCGAAGGCTATTCCAATCCCTGCTCTGTGTTAGGCGCCCTTTGCGTCACTGCCCTTTGTGAAGTGCAGCTGTCAGAAGAAACATTCAAAAGAAACTGTATGCTGTTCAAAGTGTAAATGCCACCAAAGAGGCACAAACAATGTGAAAGGAAGATGAAACAAAAAACTCCATGGAAGAGACTGTACCAAACTAGGTTTCAGCCTGGTATTGTCTGATGGAAAAACAGAGGGAGTCATAGAAATAATTCTAAAAGTTCTGGTAGCCACATAGTAAAAAAGTGAATAAATACATGTAAGATTAATTTTAATGATATCAATATATCCAAAATATTTTTATTTCAACATGAAATCAATATAAGCACTACTAATCGGATATCTTCAATTTCTTTTTTCTTTTTTTTTTTTTTTTTGGTGTAAGTCCTAAATTTTTGAAATGCTGTGTGTACAAATCTCAATTTACACGCTGTATGTTAAGCAAACACACTCAATCTGTGCATACACTAAAATTTACAGTTATAAGGGCAAGCTGTCCCAAGAGCTGAATGAAGTAGTAGAATTTCAGTTTAAATTAAAATTAGTGAAAATTAACCTCCCGCACCCCAGCTGCATGGCGACCTCTCAAGCCAGGCGGGGCTGGTGGCTGCGGCTGGCGGTGCTTTCCGGAGCGGCGGAAGCTGAAAGCCAGGGGATGGGATGGCATCTGTGGACCGGAGTCGCTGAGTGTAGAGAGAAACCCTGCTGCTCATCTCGCAAGAATTTTCCAGCTTTGCGCCGTGTTTTCTATTTTATCTCCCATGCACTAGACGAAGGTGCATTTTAATGACTGATAAAACTGCTAGCTGATTTAAAAGGGGGGTGTTCGATAGAGGTACATCTTGGAAAGCGGGCGTGTAGCGAGACGAGGAGGCAGCGGGTGGCGCGAGGGCCTTCACTGGGGTGGACGGCTGATGGCCAGCGCAGGAAGCCGGCCGGGCAAGACGGCGGAGCAAGCTCGCCAGCGTGCGTCGCGGTGGGAGGGTGAGAGGGGGCCGCGCCGGGGCCCAGCTTCTGAGGACGCAGCTTGGAACCCACGGGTTCTCGCGATGACGCAGGTAATTATCAACGGGGTAAAACATTCAGTTTCAAGGCCATCATCGTCCCCACATCTGTTTCCACAGGTGGTAGGCGCCCACACAGCCCGTCTCCAGGGCTCTCGAACAAACTTTATACCCAGAACTCTGAGGGACACCTATGCGCTGTCATCAATTATCCTCACGGATGACTCACGGACATGACATCGAAGCACGGTCCTGGCTGAGTGGGCTTCATGATTTGGTCTAATGATCTATGTTGATTCCCTTTACAAAGAACACAAGCTCTAATTACATATTTCTTCCATTCTGGGTTAAAGATATCCTTCCAAAGGCCCATTCTCCCAATTTATAGGGGGTATAAAAAAAGGATTTTCAGTAAAATGCTCTTTCATTGGTTTTGATGAAAGGGATTTGTGATGAAAGTAGAATCTCTAATAAGCATTTCATAAATGACTTGTCTTTCAAACTTAATATAAAACAGAATAAAATACGCCTCCCACAGACCTCCCAGCGGCCTCGCAGACTTAAACTCTCATGCTCTCAATCAATCGGGCCTGAGAACTCAAAAATCTCTAAAGAGGCCATCAAATATTTATCAGCGAAAGTTGGTAAAACTGAGAAATTATTTATGGTAAAAAATCGGAAAGAGTCACACTTTGAAGGGGGAGGGGAAATCAGCACATGCTGGGAAGGTCACACTTCTCCATGGGGTGTGCACTCCCGGACCGTCCTGGCTGCTTGGAATTCACATGGGCAGGTCACTACAGGTTTGGGGATGGTCCCCGTGACTGTGCTCTTCCCTTCCCTTTTTCTTAACATTGAGGGAGACTTGAGGGCAGACTAGACCATGGGAAAGAGCCAGAAACCAGAGGTAAAACCGTTCTCCCGTGGCGGGGCACGAGCTCCCGTCTGTCAAGAGTGTGGGTTCATCTGGCCTCTGCACCCCTGGGACTGCGATATGATGAAGAGGGATGATGACGTCTCCTTATGGTGGGAAATCGGCCTCTGCGTTCTAGGAATTTTGCTACTCCTCTGCTACTTAATTACTTGGCAGATAAATTATGCATCAGTCAAAACCCTGTCTACTCCCTAGCGCTGCCTGCAAAGCCTTTCTGTGAATATAAAATTCCAACCGCAGGAAGCTTTCTGAGTGCCCCCAGCCCCGGGGCTACTTCTCCATAGCGCTGTGCTTTCAGCATGCTTACCCTTTAGTCAATGGGCCTCTTTCCTTTAGAGGAATTCAGATTGTGATAAAATAAGACAAAGAACAAACAAACAGATAGTTGAGGACAAACAAAAGAGTACTTTTGTGCCAGGATGCCAACTTCTATGACTTTTATGTCTAGTAAATCTTTCCCCAATATTATATTATGAAATTTCCAAACACATAGCAAAGTAGAAAGAAGTTTTTACAGTGGTCAACTGAATGCCTACCACCTACATTACCACTGACATTTCACAGTGCTTGCTTTGTTGCATATCTGTCCACTGAGCTACCCTCTCTCCATCCATATGCATTCATCAAATGCACCATATTTGGGTGCATTTCAAATAATTAAACTAAATTTTAATGCTGTTTTAAAGAGAGGAATTGTAAGCAAGAATATTCCCTTACTCGGAAGAGAATTTTAGTCCTAAGATTGTACTTAGCATCCTGAACATATTGGTTAAGAACACAAAAGACTTTAAAATCTGGAGAGCAGGAGCGAAGCTTATCTCTGCTATTAAGCAACTATGTGACTTCAGAAGGTTACTTCATCTCTCTGAGTCTAATTGCCCTCATTTGGCACACTGGAAGAGGATCCGCATGATGTAGTATCATGGAAATTCAACACAATAGAAGAAAAGTGCTCGTATATTACAGTGCAGGGGAAACAGTGAACTTGTGATGATTTCCCCCAGTGTTCTGTAATCCTGCAAGATCAAGGCCTCTGTTTCTTTGGCTATTAAATCCTCAGCCCCTAGCACATTGCCTTGAAAACAGCAGATGCTGAATATATGCTGTTGACATGAATTGGGTTGGATTTCAGAGATTGTCTCCCCTCTAGGGATGCAGCCAGGGCTTATTAATGGAGACAGACAAGTACAGAGGCTTCAAAGGCAGCAGACACAAGAAAGGTTAGCTCAGGAAATGAGATGGGAGCAGAGGATAAAACCAAGACAGAGAAACCCAGCCAGCAAAGCATAAATGTTTACATCAACTTTACTGACGGAGCAGAGTCCATCGGGTGCTGTGACTGACACCGCTGACACCACCTGTCCAGGGCACAGCAGCAGACTTCCCGCAGCCACAGAGCATCCGTCTGCTTGCAGGTTCCCCCAGGTCGCAGGCCCCGTGTCTGTGCCAAGAGCACAGGGCAGACTGACGGTGCGGGGTGTGGGCCTCAAGAGCATCTGGTGGAAGCTGGTGCAGGAGCATCCCGCTTCCCTCCCTGGAGCCTGGGCCAGCTGAGGGCCCAGCACCTGTCCTAGCATTTCCCCCGGGGGTCACACGCCTGCACTCACACAGCAGCTTCCATGATTAACAGGTCTCCCCTCATCACCCCTCCTCATTCCCTCCGAGTATTCTCCCCACCTCTGAAATAAACCTCCTGCATCTGAATTTTTGTCTCAGGGTCAGCTTCTGGCAAACAAAGAGAAGTGTTTTTATACTTTTTTGTAACCAAGACTCTCCTCCTCTTCTAATTCTGCACTGACATCTGAGAGGTCATTTTCTTGAAAGCAGAGCTGCCCTGACTCTGAGAGATGGGGGTGTCCGGTATGCAGAGGCCAGAGCCCGCCTCTGTCTCCTCCCCGCCCTGCCTCCCAGCCCTCTCTGAAGACACCCACAGGCTCTCCCAGCCCTACCGAGCAGCATGTCAGCTTCCGGTGGAGTTGACAAGGGTAAGACAGGAGTTGCAAACAAAAGGATAAGATTAACAGATACAAACAAGCAAGCACAAAGGAAAAATATTTCTTTCCCTCAGAGGCATAGTGAGTGTGCACGAATACTCTTTGCAAAGCTGCATAGTTATCTTGCAAAATCCATCTGGAGGTTTGGGAGACTTTCATACATGATGCTCGTAGCAAGAGGTTGCTTCGTAGAGAATCCCTGGGGCGAGTCAGTACGTAAGGGGCTAAGAAAAGAAGAATCCTCAGCTTGAGAGCCACGAATTGACAATAAGAAACAATGCAGACAAACGTCCCTAGCTAGCTGCACACGCACTGACCACCGTAACCCGGAAGACGCCGGCGAGAGCGCCCACGGGTACCGGGGCGGCGCACACATGGCCGGATGAAGAAAGCTGTAGCTCGACCACATCACTTATTGCGCAAACCTGACACACTTAAGGAAAAAATTACTGCTAATAATAATTCTTCCCAAACAACCCATTTTCAGACAACTTAGGTATCATCCTTGTTATAAGCTAACCAATGAAATCAAAGCTCCAACACGGAGTCAGTGGCAGGCAGGGGTGCAGAACACATTTTTAGATTAGACCTTGTAAGCTTGAAGGTGCATCAGAATCACCCAGAAAGCATGTACCGTTGGGCTCCTGGCTCAGAGGCTGGGGGGATCCCAGAACACGCATTTCTGGCGGGACACTGGGACTGCTGGCCCACAGCCGCTCCTGCAGCGGGTAGTCAGACCAGAGTTCCCAGCCCCACTGCATGCAGAACCACCTGCGATCTTCTAAAGACGCTGATGCTCGGGCCTCCCCCTCGCCAGCCGAGCCAGCCTCTGAGGGCACGCCAGGCAAGTGTGTTTCACTGCCCTGGTGATTTTGCCCCCGCTGAGGGCCGAGAAAACCACACTTAGATTAAGGAGAACGAAAGCATAAGGGTGAAAATTGTGTCCTGGAAACGTGGGTAGAGCCCTGCAGACTGGGGCCCCTTGGACCTGGGTGAGTGCCATCCTGGCTTGAGGGAACCCTCACGAGTGCCATCGCAGTGGCTAGGGCTGTCCAAAGGGGCAGAGCTCAGCAGCCCCTGCCCACGCAGAGCAGCTCTGCTGCCCTTTGCACGGTGTCCCGGACGTCAGGCAAAATGGTGTCTATATGAAGGTGTCTCTGGGACAGGGCGTGACTGCTAGGATGGTGGGCGTGCTTCTCGTTTCCCACAGAAACAGATTCTAGGGGTCAAGTGACCCGCGTCTGACCCTGATGACTGGAAAGGCCTCCTCCGAGCGGGTCTCTGTGTCCTCTCCTCCCTACCACTCGGCCCCACAAATCAGCCAGAGGGCTCCTTTACACACAAGAACTCTGCTGCTTGCAGCCCACACGGCGAAGCTCCCGTCCTCCCCGCGGACCCCACGATGGGCCAGCTGCTCTCCCTTCGATCTTAACCGCTTTTCCTTGTCACCAGAGTGCGGCCACACCAGCCTTGTGCTCCTCAAGGGCACCCCCTTCTCCTCACCTCCAGGCCTCGGGACATGCTGTCCCTCTGCCGAGAATGTGGTTTATCAGACACCAAGGCTGTGTCTCTCTCAGGTGTGAAGACTCCACTCACAAGTCAGGAACTGGGATCTGCCTTCCTCAGCGCCGTGTGAAGACTGTCCCCCTGCACACGCCCTGGCCCTGCCAGTTACCGCCTGGCACACTGTCTTGTTTAGGTCTGCTTCACAGCATTCACCACCTCTGGAACTGCCTTGTGTCCCTATTACTTACATACTTAGGTATCTGTCTCCCGACTCGAACGTAGGCTCCATCACGAGGCGGGCGCGGAGGCTCGTTCTGCCCGGCTCCCTTCATCCAGTCCCAATGCTGAGGCTGCACAGAGCTGGGCTCCTTATTTACTTACTGAAGCAATAAATCATCCAACAGCACCAGTCACTAAGACCATTCATTCACCTAGCCGCCCCTGTTCAGCTCCAAGTTCAGCAGAAAGTATGACTGAGTCAAACTGTGATTCTCCGTGGTGGCTTTCCTCCAGAGGAGAAAGCGCCGAACAGGTGACCTCAGTATTTTTGTCCATTAACAGTGGACGTTTCCCCTGGAAAAGCTGCTTGGATTTGCGCAACAGTGATTTCTGAACCTGGTTAGGCTGAGTCTGCTCCTTTGATCTGGCTTAGTTTGTGGAAAGCTGACCTAGCGGGCTCCTCGGCCTGCACATTTAGAAGTGAGGAGCACGAGGAGAAGACCATCTGTCTCACGCCATGCTACCCATCTGCTGGTCACTGGACATCAGCTAGACGAGTAATGAGCCTGTTTCTTACCCAGTGACACCCCCGACACAACGTCAGCACCACAGCTGCCATACAGCTCTCCAAACATACAAGGCTGTTGCTATTATTACAATTTTTTTTTTTGTAAATTTATGTTGTTGTTTGATGCCATTTGACCCTCTTTTCTTGGCCAAACCCTTCTGTCCCCTGGTCATTGAGGACTGAGGCCAATCCCAGGTGGCCCCCCAAACAGGCACGGTTAGCTTTGCCTCCTGCAAGTCACCTCTTAATGCAAACAGGCTTTTGTCATTCATCTTTGCTCTCACTTACCTTGCCAACATCTCTTGGGAAAGGCTGCCTCTGGTTCTCTGGAATTAGAATGGGCGATACTACGATGGATCTCTTCTGTCTTGGGACCGGAGAAGTTCTTGCAAACTTAAATATATCCTGCAAGAGAAGAAAACCAACAACCATGAAACTGGTTGGCTCGATTCCCCTGCCGAAAGGACGCATCGGGCTGCTGGGAGGTTCAGCTCCTCTGTGGCGAGGCTCACGCTGTGTGGATATTGCTGGTTTTAGTCCATCAGACCTCATGAGCCTTACTTAGTGGCACAGTGTGGGAATCCCACCAGCCCACCGGCACAGACACGGATCCCAATGACTATCATCACACTATTCAATCCTGTCTTCTCCACCTCTCTGCTCACAGCATCAGTCTTGATTTCTGTTCCCTCGGGTGCCTGTGTGTTCCTGTCTTGATCTGCCCGGCGAGGAGCTTCCTCAGCTGGTCAGCACACAGCGCTGTCCTCACAGCCAGCTGTGAGGGCCTTACATTCACACATAGGGATGACGGGGTGACCACAAAGCTCCAAACTGTCAGAAAATAGTTGTCGAGGAGCTTCTGTCACCGATCTGGGGCACACACCCCAGGAACTTTGGTCATTGAAGTGGCATCATCGGACGCTGTGCTCTCTGTGACTCAGCTTTTAATTCAATAAGTGTGTGCAAAAAAAGGAGATTTCACATCATCATTTCCAATACAGTACCCGTATTGCTCTGCATAAAAGCAGGAAAGCAAAACCAAATGTACCGGAGGCCAAGGGAACTGGAGCTAGGAAGTGGGGGGGTCAGAAAGCCTGGGGGCGCTAGGGGCTGGGGCGGCAGCTGAGCTCCTGCTTGTCTGATGACAGCACCGCCAGTGGCCGCCGCCAGACGCCGCGTGCCCGCTGCAGGCATCTTCTACGTTACCAAAGGCAGCCTCGCAAACTCGGGACCACAGAGTCCCATCAACACCGTGTGGAAATGACAGCCAGACAGCATCCCGGCCCCGTGCCCTGGAAGAGAGCAGCTTGTGGACGGATGGATGGGTGTGTCTGGCATAGTTTTAAAGGGAAATCTCCAGGAGAAAAGTCAAACAGCAAAGCAGACCAGCCAAGGCGATGCAGGTCTCTGTGAGCAGTCTTTCTCTTGGCTCCGGAGGAGGGGGAAGGAGTGTTACTCTCGTGGGAGCGATAGATCCCTTCACGCTCTGATTTCTCTCCTAAAGGCCAAACACGAGAGAAGAAACACTGTACGCAGAACTCTGTGTGGTGAGACATTGTTTAAAGAGGAACAGAAGACAACCCCCTTCAGCCTGAGGACAGCTTAGATGTGGGCCATCAGGCGAGACCCTGCTGAGGCCAGTGTGAAGCGAGCTCCAGCCCCCGGGACCACCGCGGACGACTCCGCCGGACGACTCTCCTCTAACACAAGCAACAACGTATTCACGGGCTCTAGTCGGAGCACACACCTCTCCAGTGAGGCTCAGTGCTGCTCGCCCAGTGAGGAGCGTCAAGTGCAGAGCAGTTGTCTGCGCTGTTGCGATGGAGCCGGGGAGAAGAGAGAATATATAGGATAAAATGTGTAGGAGGATGTGAAATATCTTACTGGGGAACTTCTGTTTTACACAAATTATACTGAGCATGGAAGAATGATATTTAAATTTTGGATGAGTCTACATCAAAAAAAAAAAATTTCTGGTCTCTAGGAAGACCAAAGACTAAATCTTCAGGCAAAGAGAGATAACCACTCCCACTCTGGCTCAGGTAGCTCATCCATCAACGATGACACTGGCTCTGGGTTCGAGAGCCAGGGTTGGGGGTAAAAAAAAAAAAAAAGCAGGGGAAAGAAAATCAGGGTTGTACATATATAAAAGATAGTGAGAAGGAAAAAAGCAAAAAAAAAAAAAAAAAAAAAAAAAAAAAAAAAAAAAAAAAAAAAAAAAAAAAAAAAAAAAAAAAAAAAAAAAAAGGCTAAAAACAAAACAAGCAACCGTCAACAACCAACCAACCGAGCGACAAGAAGTAACAACCCGAGGCAACCATGCAAAAACCAGAATCGGGGAAGAAGTGAACCAGACAAGGAGAAGTAAAAACAGAGTGACTCACATCATAAAACACTGGTGTAAAACATCTGTGAGGATTCCGTTGGTTTATTAGAGGATGGCAAAAGAATAGAAAATATGCAAAATACATGAAATATGTGAATCTCATTTACAATAAAAAATCCCGAGGCGCAGAGGAGAGCATGTCTAGAAGGTGACCTGGAAAGAATTAGAGGGCAATGCAGCCATAAGGACGGGCAAGTCTACTCAGACACATGGAGGCTTCAGCTCCTGAGGACAATATGATGCCTGTGTCTGGAGAACTAAGAAAATATGTGTGTGATCAATAACCAACTTTGTGTGTAATAAAGGGCTTCTTGGTGACACCTGGTCGGTGATAGGTTTCTAAAAGGCCAGCGAGGCACAGAGAAATTCATTTTCAAGAAGAAAACCGGCTCTAAGATGAAGGTGGCTGTGGTCACTGCACACGGGGCAGCGACCCTCCTATCGGCCGACACCGTGAGGGGCTGTTGGGTGTGACACCAGACAGATAACTGGTGATGGGAGCAGAGGCGCTTTAGGAGTGGGTTTGGGTCCCCGTCACAGGAAGGTCTGTCCCGGGGGGGAAGGAAGGAGCTGGACCGGGAGGAAGCCTGTCAGTTAATGGGAGACTAGCGACAGTGAGGCCTCCGGAGGAAGGGTGGGCGCCAGGGTGCTCATGAATGAAGCAGTGGAATGGGGGTGGCCTGGGGAGCCTGTGCCCATGGCGGTGGGGAGGCGGCAGCGCAGGCGCCCGAGGCAGGAGGACGGAGGCGGGGGAAGGGGGCTTTCTCAGGAGGACTGGCTTCCAGTTATCAACGGAGATGAGGGCTGCATGGGGAAGTGTCTGTGCTCCCCAGAGAGCAGCACGGAAGGATGGAGAGGACACAGCGGGTGACGAGGAGAGGGCAGCGCGGGGAGGTGGTCTGTGGCCAGCTCTTACGCACAGACACGCAGATGCGCATCCGCCTCCAGATTTCCAGATTCGCCTGGCGTGTGCACGCTGACTCCCACGAAACGCAGTCACTCACGCACGTGTGAACAGAATCCATTCGATGAGCCACACGTGCGAGCTCATGAACAGATGTACATACAGCGGACACATGTCAAGGCCTTGACCCAAGAACACATACACGCATACGACATGCCTTCCCCTCCCAACCGACACACTCCGTCAGGCTCAGGAACACACGCTCAACAGTGCACACGCACACATGCACATACACGCACATACACGCACACACTCGCAAACATGTGCGTGCACACACGCAGACACGCACGCGTGCACGCACGCACAGTGTCCTGAGCAGAAAGAGCAACCACGCAGCTCCCGGGGACCCTCCCTGCCATCCAGTGTCTCATCAGCCGCCTTGGCCTGGAACAGCCAGGGGCCAGAGTGGCCTCATCCAATCTTGCTGAAGTCAAAGGGGCAGAACTATCCTGGGGGAGGCTCGCTGAGCTGGATTTTATTACAGGAGAATTGTCACTCTCACATAAATATCTCTCATCTCCCATGAGCTCACGGGCCTTGGCTTTTCTGCTGGAGGGTATTTGGGTTTACAATCTCATTTGCTTTCCTTCCTGTTTCTCAATCTCAGGAGAAATTGGCAGCACATTAAAAGCAAGTTTCATGCCACCTGGGGGTGTCACATCCCACGGTCCCAAGGAGCACATCAGAAACAAAGGGGAGATCACGTAACTGTGAGGGCAGAGCGGGTGGGAGGCAGGGGAAGGCGGAAGGTAGAGAGCCAGGCACGTGAAAAGGGGGAGTGATTCGTATTGACACACTATTCATTTCTTGAAAATCTATTATGAGGCTCTTCCTCCTGCCCAGGAGTAGAGATGGGCATCTGAGGAGGTGCCGGCACCTGAGGGCAGCCCCTGCCCACATGGAGTTCCCGCTCTGGAGGGAGGAGACATGCAGTGAAAAGAACGCTGTCCCAGGAGAACAGAAGAGCAGCATCAATGTGTGCAGGGGCAGTGGACGCCAACATTTCGGAAGAGGGGTTCTGGGCAGGGCACTGGGGTGAGGGGAAGGGAGCCAGTGGGCACGCGGAGAAGGCATGCCCTGGCCTGTCCGAGCTGCAGGAGGAGGCCCCTGCGGAGCACAGTCAGAGGGTCTCCGTGAGCCAGCACTCAGACAGAAAAGCAGTGACCAGGGAAGACCTGTGTCCTTGTCCCCTCTGCCCATGCTCCTACTTCCTCCCTTCGTGTTTGGCAATAAATGGGAGGGAAACTAGTGCAAGTGTTCTAAAGGGGCATAAGCTTCTGACTTTGTCTGGCCTACTGTCATAGCATTTGAGCAGAATCGTGTGCTAAGAGGAGACATTTAACAAGGCAGGCAGAGCAGAGGCTGACAGCCTCCCTCCGCCCGGCCGAGCCGGGAGTTGAGGGACCGTGGGGCCAGGCGAGACTTGGTGCAATTGTGGACAATGCCCCTCCGGGTGGGAAGGTGGGGTGTACTTCCCAGGCAGGGGAAGCCTGACTGAGCCCATGCAAAGGTGTCAGGCTGAGGCTTGCTTTCCCACCTGCTTGAAGGAGCCTGCTGTATGCCTTCGGTGAGTTCTAAGTTTGTGTCTAGACTTGAGTATTCAGGTGACAGAGCCTATTTCTTTCCCCTTATTCTAATCCTAAGCACCACTAAGCACTCTGAGCTGGGTCTCACCAAGTGCCCATAAGACGCACTGCCACTCAGTCGTTCTTACATGCCAGGCATTGTACTGGGCGGGGGGCACTGCAATCTTCTCTCACTTAATCCATGCAACGACCCAGGAAGAACCGTGCGCCGGTTTCCCTGGGACCTGCAGGACACTTCCTCAAAGCTGCTGAGGTTCTAAGTGAGAGATTAGAACCCAGGCCTCTGGGACCCGAAGCCCCTGCTCCGAGCATGATGCCAGAGCTCTAATGATGGCCACCTTGCAGTGAGGCCCGTAGCTGCAGCGTTCCTTGGCCCCTTGACTAAGTGTGACTGGAGAATATCGGAGAGCAGATCTGTAGGGGGACAGCTTAATCGTCGGCAAATTTCTGCAAATGGACAGAATTGCAGAAATCAGTCTCCAATTTATTCCGTTCTGAAACTGATCTCATCACGCTGAAAGTTGCTTGGAGCAGGGTTGCCTGCCCCGATTCCCATTTCGCATGCAATCAAATGCAGGGCTCAGCCAGCTCTGCTGTACCTGGGGCGAGATTTCAAGTTTATTTTATTACCTCCTGGGGCAGAAGTTTGCCTACTTAAGGAAGAAACCGTCAACAAGCACTGAACTTCCAGCAGCAAATCTAAGAAGACGGGAGAGCCAAGATACTAAGATTGCTTCGTGTCTAACTATCTATTTTCCCAATATTCTGGAGGCCAGATGTCAGCCGAGTGAGTCGTCTGCTGCAGGTTTATGGGACAGAGTTGTGCTGACCATAAAGTGGGTCCTCTGCGGGTTGTCAGCTTGTCCCGCGTATCACCTCCTGGCATGGCGGGGGTGCTACGGAGCTCATGTCACAGGCGGGCTGGGGGAAGGTGATGGCTCGTGGATTTGTGCCCTCGAGTGAAGCTGGTCTGTGACTGTAGATCATGCTATGCATGTGCTCCATGGGCTGCTGGGGTGTCGCCCGCTGCTCCTCGGGTCCCCCGGGGAACACAGGCTTTTCTAGCAGTGATATGAGAAACAGGTCCTTCAGTAACAGAGGTCATGCAAGAGGGACATTAGGGGTGGCCAGTCTGAAAACAAGGACCTTGCAATGGAGGTCCGATACCCAAGCAGCTAAAAGGACTAATGCCACAGAAGTAATACATTCCTGGGATGTAATGAATGCGACATCACATTCAGGGGGCGGAAATGACTTTGGCCAAAGCAGACATTAGAGAAATGGGGACACCAGGGGCGTCTGCAATTTGAAGGCTGACTCCCGAGGCTCTGTGCCCGGCAACCAGAGGCCTTTGAGAACCTTCCCATCCCCTCATTAGGCCGCATCTGCTTCTGTGGCCAAGGGACCAGCCTCCCCAGTTACCGAGGTCACCAGCAGGCTGGGCTCTGATGGCACCGAGGGCCACAGGTCTCCAGCGTGTGCTTCTGCGGCGTGAGTCCCTCCAGACCCTGGTGGCAATGCTGACTTGCAGGCTTGTCCCTGACACCGCCCGCTTCGTCCCCTCTGCACCTGGTTGGCAGCCGCCCAGGCTCCGACTCCCAGCGGCCGCGCTGCTCTGGGCTCTTCGGCCTCGTCTGCAGTGGGCACGGCCTGTAGCTGGAACTTGTCGCTCAGGTCTTTGCCTCCACTTCTGACCACACATTCAGTTGTCCTGGCCACCCCGCTCTGTCGCCCACAAGACCACCCGCCCCGGCGCCCACAAGACCACCCGCCCCGGCGCCGACACCGTGCCTTCCTGGGTGCCGCTGTGCGCCGGGACCAGGACAAGGCCAGACGCAGAGCACGGGCCCGAAGTGTATTTTTAAAGTGATAATGAAAACAGTAGATGGAAATGGGGTTATTTAAAGAATGAGGATAATCCAGGTAATCGGCTTAACACAGGGCCTGGTCCGGAGTGTTTGCTCCACACTGGTGTCTGGTAAATAAACGGATAGAAAGCCTCTGACTCGACTTTGATTTCTTCTTGAATGTGACCGTCTTCTCCATAGTAATTCCAGGGCGACACTGGTTTGCAGTCTCTCGTCCTGGGGGTTCGGCGCAGCCGGGCAGCGGGCAGGAGCTGTCTCCAGGCCGGGTTAGAAGCTTCTCCTGACACACGGATCTGCCTGTAGTCTGAGCTCTGCCTGCGACTGGCTCAGAGTCTGCCCCTTCTTCATCGGAAGCATGTTGGCCCCCGAGGACAGACGCCTGTTCCCCGCCTTCCTCCCCTTTACCTTCCCTGCCTTCCACTTTCCTCCGAGCTCACGGCCGCCCGATCCCGGGATCCTCCGAGCAGACATGGAGTCTACACTTACTGCCTTATTTTGTAAGCACTGTGGTTATAAATTGCTCTAAAAGTGCCTCCTCGAACGCCCCTAACATTCTCTTATAGTCTAATATGTTGACATAAAGCTGGCGAATATTAAAAACACAGATGTACACGTGCTCGTGAAGCTCTGGTAAATGGATGCATTCATGCTTGAGAAATACGGGTATAAATTGGCCTTTTTTTCTGCTGAAAAACAATGCAGGAATATGTGTTACAGCCTTTAAAGTGCCCCTTGGCTCCTTGAGGGAGTAACTGAGCGTCCCCGGGCCCTCAAAGGGAACAACCACAGTGCGGCCACACAACGGCATCCGCGGCAGTGCGGTGGGAAAGGGACGGCTTCACCCCTCACGGGGAAGGGGGATGGGGTGAAACAGACCTCCTTTTGGTTATTTCTTCCAACTCTCAACCCACAAACACTTTAACACCTGAACACAAGTCTGCTCCCTCTACCAAAAGGCTCAGGTGTGCAGCCAGCCCCCGCGGTTACACAGCCTCTAAGCACCGGGGACTGTCTCTGCCTCTGACTCTGTCGCTCCCTCCTTCTGAGGGACGGTGGGTTCTGAGAGAGGCAAACATGGATTCTTGAATGACGCCATGGAATGTAGATCCTGCCAGCAGGTCTGCTTTCCCCTTACTTGCTGGTTTGTGCCGTGTTTGGCCTTAACGCTACACAGAGCAAATATGTAGCTGTCTGTGGGAATCAATAAAACTAAATAGTTAATGAAAAGAAAAGTAGCATGAAAACACCCAGAGGCAGAGGAAATGAATAACCGAAGCAGGGAGAGTCACTTGCCGAATATGGAACAGAACCCTCACTGCTCCCCACGAGCTTGACCAGAATAACGGCGCAGAAGTGCATGCGAATGCGTAGCGGCATCACCTCCCTGGTTCAAGACGGCAGCTAAGATCCACATCCACGCTCAACGTGCATGAGAGAAAGAGAAGGAAGACAGGTCCCCATCAGGAAGAAGTCAGCGGGCTCTACCAAGTGCGTCTCTGCGCCTCATTCCAGCCCGAGTGTCCACTCGCAGCCTGAGAGCTCAGCCCCAACGAATGATCGAAACACTCCCCGCGCTAACGCACTGGACTGTCTGGCGTCTCCTCTCACGTGGCCCGTCACCCCGGATCCGGCTCCTCCCTAACATTCAGAGCTGTTCCCCCGTGACCCACACTCCTGTCTAACCACCTCCTCTCATTCCTCAAGCGCCCCATGTGCTGTGTTTTCTCACACCACTGCCGCGCTTGGCTAAGTCCTCCACCTCCGTTGTAATTGAGCCCCAACGCCAGGAAGTCATCCCAGATGCCCTACTCTCGCTTCAAAACCTCCCTTTACTCCTGGGTTCCCACTGCCCCCTGTACATTCTGTCATGGCGCTACCCCATGATACTATGGTAATAGAAGTTAGAGGTTTCAACAGCTTTTCAGTGCACTGAAGGAGGGTTCCTTTCATTTCTGCATCCATTTGGGCATTTATTTATCAAGTCACCAGATATCTGTCCAAGCCTGTGGACCAGGCACTGTGGTACTCGATGAGCAATGAACCACCTGGGAAAGGTCCAAACACGGTGGAGATCCGTAGGCAGCTCTTTCTCCAAGTCGCTACAGGTACCGTGCAGAACTGCAGGGCAGGGCAGCTCTGCTGAGTGATAAGAAGGTGAGACGCTGAGATGCCCGCACGACAGGGGCCTAGTGTCTGCCGTGCTATTGGAAAGAAGGGAGTTGGCCTGGCATTGACAAGAAGACAACCTAAGTTGCTCCTTGGGCTGCTAAGAAGACTATTGCTTTCTGGAAGGAATGACGATTACACTAAGACCTGAAGGTGAAACGGAATTCATCCAGGAAAGACAGGCAGGGAGGAGAAAGAATTCCAGGCCCGGGGAAGAGTGCACGACACAGCGCCGAGGTAGAAGATGGAGCAACAACGAAGGCCTGAAGCAGAAAAGGTCAGCCGCCAAGAAGCTCTTGAGAAGCCCAGAGGAGGAAAGACCAAACCTCGTCCATCCATAGAAGACCATTCTGCATCCTGAGGACGAGGAGAAGCCACTGACTGGTTTTAAGCAAGTCTGCCATTGGACCTTGCCTTGACCTGGCCCCGCTGGAGCTTAGGCTCCAGCCCATAGAACACAATTTTCTAGAGAGCTTTTCTTTGCTGCTCGGTGATGGCCCTGCATTTGAAAAGTTCAACGTGAAAATAAAACAAGTAAAACAATGCTCCCCTCCACACACACATTCTACCACTTGCTTTAAAATATCAACTTGCCCACATTTGAACCGCTAGTTAGAAAACAAAACACAAGCATATATATGCTTTAGAGGAACATTTGCCAAACCACACTTCCAAATGCAGTTGCCACTGAAATATATCATGTTTCTAGCAGGAGCAATAACACATAAATCGGGACTCGCTAGTTTCACTGGAGGTGAAAAATGTTTTCAACATATTTAGATTCTGCAGTCAGAGGTCCGTTCAGCCACGTGTGACGGCAATGGGAATGTAATGGATAGAATTCCGCTCTATCTGCTCTGGCATTGATAAAATATTCATGGCAAACAGCTCCTTCTGAACACCTGGAGGCATCTTGCGGCGTTCTGCAGATGGGCTTGTTTTTCCACACGCACACGCACACGCACTCCTGCCCCACAGCTGCGTCCACTTGAGTGTGTGTGCTGGTGGTGTGAGCAGGCCCCCAGACCCCAGGCTCTCCCCCCCGCATGAGCTCACAGACATGCGGTGGGCCTCTAACGAGAGGCCCCATTAAAATCCCACACTTGGAAAAGAATCTTTTTCAATCCACTGGCTATTTATTGGGTGCTTGTCGCGCCCTTTCTTGGAGAAGTTGCACAGTACAGGACCGCCTGCTGGCACCGCAGACCCAGCGGGTCCTCACCCAGATCAAGAGCCCCATCCGTCCTTCTCACTACTGCCCAGACACAAGGAGCCCTGCCCGCCCTCACTCGGCTGGGGAGGGCTGCGTGCTGATCTCCTGTGAGCAGCTCACTGGGCTCCCGGGTGCTCGCCGACCCCCAGAATTTCCACCCGGTGCTTCCCCTGGACTCATGCCTTCCTGCTCCAGCCCACACTGCCTGCCCTGTCACCACATTTCACCTGCTCTGCTGTGAGCCGCTTGTGGGCTCTTAATGATTTATGGCTCCCTTTTGTGCATGAGCCCAGGGGATACAAGAAACACCTCAACCAGGATCTGAACCTGCCTAGTGTGGGCACCCCAGAGGCAGAGCCTGGGATAAGGATTTGAGAGCAAGTAATCTACTTGGTAGGTGACCTTAGGGTGCCCTGGTGGGGCCTGGGGATGGAAGGCAGGGCAGGGAGGTGGCTAATGCAGCGAGTATTCATGAGCACGTTCCCACAGGGGAATTCGAGGGGGACACAGAACACTGCCTCGGAAGGATCTCCCCAGAGGGGCTGGGGAGCAGGGAGAGCCGAGCCCCTTTGTTGAGGGCGTCCCGGAATGGTCAGTCTCTGAACTCGGGGTTGGGCAAAGAGATGCAAAGAAAACCTATCTGGTGGCAGCTGGAAGTGAGGCGCTCTGATGACAGATCACAGGCGCAGGGAGAGGGTGGGAGGGATCTGTTACAACGGGCTTTCCTCTCTCCCCACGAGCAAGCTGCAGAGTGATGTCACATCTGCCTCATGACTGAGGCGGGAGCTGGACAACTGCGCTGGGGAAAAAGAGAAAGATAGAGAGAAGCAGAAAGAGGGATTGAGAATCGGAGGTGAGAATGAGCATCAGGATCGACAAATTCCAACGCTTTTCCACTCAATAAATAACATCCCTGGTCAACACAGTGAGAGTGTCAGTCAGGGTTAGCTCTGGGGCTCTGCTCCTGCAGACACGAGGGCCCTAAAGGCAAACCGCCTTCTCTCTGTCTGGTGGGAAATAGAATTGACCCCGTGCTGGAGTGGACACTGCCGTCCTGTTCTTCTAGGGGGACATCTGTCAGTCTCGGACGTAGAATCTCTCTCTGATATTGAATTCACTCATTTATAACATTTGTAATTATTCCTGAGTACCTACTAGGAGCTGAGGCCTGAATCAAGAAAAGGGATAAAAACAATGCTCTCGCCTCTTCAAGATGGGCTCCTTTTCCTGGGTTACCTGCCTAGAAGGTGGGGACTTTCTGAGGGTTTCATATCCACATGTTGCCTGTCAGCTGCAGGAAGAGCCCACTTCTGAGGCAAAGTCAGGAAGGAAAATGGAACAAGGACCCTTCCTTTAATAGGTCTCTCTCTTCCAAGTCCTGACTCTCCACCATCTGCCTACTTCTATTTACTCTTCACAGATTCCAGGGGTATGTGTGCACATGTGTGAGTGTGCGCGTGTGTATGGAGTTTGTAGTGTATGATTGGTAGGACGGGAGGAAGGTTGGGAAATAGTGGACTTACATTGCCAGGCCAGGCCTTACATTTTGTTTTGTTTTAGGAATTGATTTTAGTGTCTGATTCTAAATAGAAGAGTTCATTTATAGAAAATTTAGAAAACAAAATACAAAGGAAAGACAAATATACTCAGAACCCTTTACTGGACAAAAAATACTTTAATGTCCTCCCTTCTAGGTTTTAAAATATGTTTTTGCAATGCTAAATTGGAAGCATTTAAACCATTTTTAACTTGGCTTCTGAGCTGATGATAAACGCCCAGCGCACTTCCCTCCTGAGCCACGAGTTCTGTGAACACAATCCTAGCAGCTGCACAGTCAACACACAGGTTCCTTGACCCAGACTTAACCATTCCCTTTATACACGCGTGTTTAGCTGCATCAAATTCTTGGTTATTATAAATAAAATGCAAATATAATATCACCGTGCACACAGTTTTCATTGCTTACTGGCTTGTTTTTCTCTAATAAGGATTCCTGACACTGGACGAGTAAAAATGGAATTACTAGGTCTAAGGATCTGACCATTAAAAGGTCCTGTGACATATTACCAAACCTCTGGTCACCACTGTACACGGAGTCCAACAACCCCCGTGGCACAGCTGTGCTCTGTCGCGGCCTCGTGCCTTCTCTGTGCTGGTCCTCTCACTGGGGTGCTCTTCCCTGGGCTCATCCATAGTCCCCCAGCTGTCTGCGACAGTGCACACATGCATGCACACATGCTCACACTCTCACACATGCAAATACGCTCACCTCTCAAACACACATGCATGCACACCCACATGTGTGCAGTCACAACATGTACATGCCCACGCGTGTACTCACGTGCACACACATTCACACACTCATGCATGCAAACACTCTCAAACACATATGCACTCACACACATTCACACGGGTGCAATTGACACATACACACTCACACATACTTACTCAAGCACGCGTGCAGTGAACACACTCACACTTGTGCACACTCACTCACACACATGTACACTCGCACATTCACACTCACATGCACACAGTCAACCCTCACATACTCATGTGTAAGTGCCCACATTCTCGTTCACACACTCACGCATGACCAATAGGTGCTGCTGTACGTCACGTGTGTCAGCTCCAGCTCAGGTGAGAGGATGGTTTCCATTCATTTCCCACTTCCCAGACCAGGGCCCACCAGTATGCAAACGCAGGCTTCATTTATTAAACTATAGTCAGAGTATCTCTTTAACAAATATTTACTCTTTAGTAATGCTTATCTAATACCAGACGGCATGCCTGCACTCTCTAAAGGAGTAACTGAGTTTCTACAGCTGAAGGCGGCCTCAGAGGAGAGAAAAGCCTTCCGTTTGACTCCACACCTGCTGCCCAGGCAGCTGCCACATGACTGGCAGGAGACTGTGTGGCTGCGGGTGTGGGTGGCACAGTCACCCTGAAGGAGGCTGATCTCACATGTGTCCAGACAAGGAGAGACGGGATGAGGACGGATGTCACTGGGTTGTTCCAGGGTGGACTGGGAGAAAAACCGTACTTGGCTTTATCAAATGTAAACCAGGTGCTTCTCTACATTTTCACCCTAGAAAAAGCCAGTGCCTTGGGCAGAATCTTAGGGTGATGCTGGGGAAGGGGGACTAAATCCAGCTTCTCCAGCAACGGGAGAAACGAGCCCTCCCCTGGGAATGATGGCTCTGTCAGGGACAATGAGAGAGTGGGCATTGGAGGCAGGCTCCTGGCGTTTAAGAGGAGGGAGTTCTCCTTTCTAGGACTTGTTCTCTGGATTTGCTCTATTTTTCAGTTCTTCCTTGCTTTTGTTTTTACTGAACTTGCTTTGGTTTTTTGGTCATTAACTTCTTGATGTTATGGCTGTGACTCTAAAATTAGAAAGCTATTTCCCACACTGGCCACCAAAGTCAATTGCCTCCTTTGTCCAACCGATTTTTAAATATCTTTTATGATTGCAATGCACGATTATTTTGCTCTGGGAGTTCTTCTCAATATTTAACCTAAATTCTTCTCTTCCCCGCCCCCCCGCCCCACCCCGCTGTATATTTCTTCCTTTTCATGGAAGCCTCCCTCAAACTCCAGTTCTATTCCTCTTTCCCTTTTGTTAAAGACATTTTAATTAAGACACCAGGGTTACACTACCCTACTTAAGCAATAATCTCCCTTTTATGCAGCTCTCTTTAGTGAAGTCCCGAATCAGCAGTGTCTTTCATCAGCCTGTTCAGTTTCTCTCGCCTCCCTTTGTTCTATGTTTTTTTGTTGGATTACAGAGCTTCACATTTTAATTCAGCCTCAACCTCTATTCCACATTGTGCCGTTTGCATTAATAAATTCATCTTCACAATGAGGCATGCAATGTCGCCCGTCTCCCCAAGTCATTGATTACTGCAGCCTTTGAAGGTTCAAAGGTGTGTCAGATCTACCAGGGAAAAGGGGAAAAAAAACCTACATTTGATATTCTCCAACATCTGAGGTTTCCCTAGGCCCTGCGATTTGATGTTAGGATGGCAAAACAACGACTTTAAAGAGAAGAAAGCATGTTATAAATATTCAATGCCCTGTAATACTCATTCTTCCTTAAAAGACGGGAGGATCAGGCCTTTTTCGAAGTCAGGATTGACAAATACAGCAACTATTTGATAATGGAGCTCAGAAAATCTATTATGGGAGCAAGAGAAATGTGTTAGCAACCTAGCTATCCTGTGAACTTGTCCCGCAGGAAGGGAGTGATTTCATGTTTTCAAATACTTCTCCACATTAGATTCTTTAAGCACTTTACAAATAGGAAAATGTCTTTGAAAAGCAATGAATTCTGGGTGGTGAGCGAGAAGCCCCTTTTGAGTACTTGCTGTGGGTTGGACACCAGGTCTTACAAAATTACGCCTCCTTTCCTTCCCACACAGCCTCTGTGACGTAGGTGGCATTACCCTCGAGGCCATGCTACAGATGAGAAATCAAGGCCCAGAAAGATGAAACCCCATGCTCAGGACATACTTCTGGGGAGTGGAGGACTCAGGATTTGAATCCAGATGGGGAGCCTGGTCTATTATCCACTCTACCTGTCGTCTCCCATATGCGCCAACTTTCCACAGTAAGACTTTTATCCAGGATCTCTTCCAGTTACACTTACCTGGACCACATTCACCCTTCATCTGGTCCATGAGCTCCATCTTTAAAATGCATTCAAATCTGACGTTTTCTCATCCCCACCTTATCACACTGCCGCCTCCCTGGCCCCAGTCAACATCCCTGTTTAGATTACAGCGAAGGCCTCCTGGTGGGTGCCCTGCTTCTGTCCTTGCCCCCCACACCCAGCAGCAGAGTGGGCCTTTGAAACAGGACCTGGATGCTATGCTCTCATTCCTCTGCTTCACAGCCTCAGTGGGGCCTCCTGGCACCTGGAGTAGAGCTCATGTCCTTGTACTGGGGGACATTGGTTTATGTGTTTGGCTCTGGCCCCTGTTACCTCAGTCCCCTGCCTCACTCCAGCCTGGTCCAGTCTTGCTGCCCCCGGGAGCACAGGCACGTTCCACCCCAGGGCCTTTGCACCTCCTGCTCTCCCTGCCAGGAATGCGCTTCCCTCGGCTATTGCAGAGCTGCTCTACTATGCAGTTTCCTATTGCTGCTGTCACAAATGAGCCCAGACTCAGAGGCTTAAAACAACACACATTTACAATCCTACAGGTCTTGAGGTCTGGTGTCCTTCACCAGACTCGCTGGATTAAAATCAGATGCTGTCAGGGCTGTGTTTCTTCCAGAACGCTAGAGAAGAAACCACCTCCTCTCCTCTCCCAGTTTCCAGGGTCGCCCACATTCCTGGGCTCATGTACCCTCCCAGCAGTGTTCAGTGTGTCCGACATGACCTCCCGCTTCCCTCTTCCCTCTCGTGACTACATTAGACTCACCAGATAATCCGGAACAATCTCCCAATCTCAAAATCCTTAATTCAATCACATCGGCCAAATCTTTTGCCTCGTGAGGCCTCATGGACCAGTTCCAAGCGTTCGGGAGTGGACATGTTAGGGGCCGTTGTTCTGTTACCGCGGCAGGCCTTTCAGGGCACTCGCTCTCACCCACAAGACTTTCCTCAAAGCCTGCACTGGCTCAGTCATTCTGCCCAGCACCTGTGTCACTAACATAGCATACCTCTCCCTGTGCTTTATTTTTCTGCCCTTTGCAAGATAATTTAACATACATATACTATTTTATTTGTCTGATCCACTCGAACATAAGTAGGTATTTTTGTTAGTTTTTAGTACCTGTACCTCCAACACCCAGACTAGTGCCTGGCGTCTAGTAGGTACTCAATAAATATTTGTGGAATAACTTAATGTATATTTTTTACCAAGAGCTGGTATCATACTGGGAGATGAAAGGATCTTAATCATATTGGGAGATGAAAAATGAGAACGATTCAATCAGTCATGATTCACTGAGTCTCTATTATCTGACTTCTATGTTATATGATGTGTGAAATAAAAAAAATTCATGAGGAGGTGTCAGCGTGCCATTAATAATGGTGAAGGTTGCATAATACATAAAGGCCTTTGGAGGAGATGGGACAGGGCTAAAACTTAGCCTGTGCTCTGCAACCAGATGTCCTCAGCTGTAGGGCCGGGTCCTACAGGAGCCTCGGAACAGGATGGGGCTCAGCTTCTGCTGCTGTAGGAAGACATCTTGGACTGGAGTTGGGGATCTGTTTTCATACCGTCTTCGCCACCACCACTGTGTTACATTAGGGAAATGGCCGCCCTTCCCTGAGCGTCAATGTCCTTATTTCTTAAACGGATCATATAATTCTGGCCTCACAGGCTTCCTGTGAAGGAGGTATGAATGCTCGGTCACCTCCAGATTCTGTTCCAGTATTAGTTGATCATTTGTAAGATGGCTTCTACCTTGGTCATTTCTCTACTCAGGACGTTCAATGGCTCTTCATCTTATCAGAATGAAAGGTGAGATCTTTACAATTCTTGGGAGGTCCTCTTCAACCCGCTGCGCCCCCTCACCCTCCAACTTTGTCTCCTACAGACGGCTCTCCAGCCAGACCAATCTCCTTGATGTTCTTTGACCATAAAGTTCCTATATTAGGGCCTTTCAACTTGCTGCCTCCTCTTTGAGGAATGTTCTGTACCTCGACCTCCATGATTTATACTCTTACTTCAGTGAAGCCTTCCCTGACCCCAGTGTCCAAAACTAGGTGACATCAGTGAGTAGGGGCACCACTGTCCACCAGTGTCCAACAGGAGTCTAGTCTATAAGTTTAAGGGCCATTTACACTTGAAGGGACTTTAATATCTAACCAAAGGCTACAAGATGAGACAGAAGGTCGTTTCCCTGAAAGCAGTATCTCTCATGTCCAAGGAACATCGACCCTTTAACATGTGATATTTATAACACAAGTCCCTTCTGGATCTGATAGTGTCTTGCTGTCGGGCAAGCTTGACTGACCTTTAACGTAAGAGTCAGTTTAGCATAGTGGTTGAAGGCATAGTTATTAATTTGAGGGCCTGTGTTCAAATCCCCATTCTGCCTCTTACTAGTTAAGCACGGACGTCATACACCCTTCTGAGTCATGCTTTCAATGAGTAGAGAGTGGAGGGTATGACAGCGCCTGCCACGTAGGCTCGGGGAAGCACAAAAGTGCCATGTGTGCATACACAGACCAAACATGTTCATGTAGGGCTACTACTGTGAATTGCTACTTTGACTTTAGGCTGTATTCTGTGATATTTTTCCTTTACCTGAAGAGAGAACAAGGATCAGTTTCAATGGACCTTGTGGGCCTATTTTTGTCTCTCACATCTTGTCATTCAAACCTTCCCTGGATTCACCCATCAGAATGCTTCCTATCATAATTAAAATGCTTAAGACCAGTAATAAAAATAAAACCTTAAGAGCACAGGCCTGGGCCAGGGCGCATATTACAAACAGAGGAAAAAAGATAAGGATGACAGCGGACACCTTGCTGGGAACAATGGAAGTCAGAAAAGTGGGGAGCAGATGGTCAACCCAGAATTCTAAAGTCAGTGAAAATGTTTCCCCCAAATTGCAGGGGAAATATGACCTTTTCAAATTTACAAAAGGTGAAATAATTCACTACCAGCAGAACAGAACTGTAAGGAATGTTAAATAGCCCCTCAGCCAGAAGGAAATGGTATTAGATGGAAATTATTGGTCTGTAGTCTACAAAGGGATGAAGCACACAAAAAATGGTGCATAGAAGGGAAAATATGACTTTATTCTTATTTTTTAATATGTCTTGAAAAGGTCATTGATTGCCTAAAGCAGACGTGAAAACAATTTCTTTGGGGTTTGTAACATGATGAGGGAAAGCAACGCTGCAGAGACAGAGATGGGGAAAGGAAGCTCGCAGCTATCAGCTTCCTGTCCTGTGTGTGAGATGCTATAATATTTGAAAGCAAAATGTGACCAATCAAAGACCTGTGCTGTCACCCCTAAAGTGACTTCCAACAGCCACACTAAGAAGGTTTCTGCAGGTCATCTTCTTCAGTGCGGTCCCACCTGCTACTGCATGTGTCAGACGCGTGGGACCCGTCCATTTCTCACCCGGAACATCTCAGGCACCAGCTCTCCCGCCTCCCCGCTTGCCTGCAGGGATCACCCTTCCATTCATCCAGATCTACCTCCAAACTTGGATTCTGGATTTTATTAACCTCAGGGTGGGACTCAGTCAGTGTCTCCCGCAGGAGGAGAGGAACACGTGACGTCACGACTCCTCTCTGCCCGTGATGAGATCCACGCTACTCTCCTAGCAAGAGCTCAGGCCACTTCCTCACTTTTTCTCTGTTGGAGGAATAGGCTTTAGACCAGATGTTGCTAAATGTTGCCCATGGAACAAGTTTCATGCTTTCCTGCCCTTGAATCGCACAGAGCATCTTCCCTGGAATGCCCTCCCACAGAAGTGCCAAAGGTGAAATCTCTCAGAAACCTTGCTCGGCCACTCCAGGGAAACGAGCTGCAGAGGCAGTGGGGAGGAGTCGCCACCCAGGCCGTCAGACTGTGCCCAGCAGTTACGGGGGTAATGGCTGTCCTAGTGAGGTCACCCCAAGAGCCCTGCTTCATGATTGCGCTGCAGCTGGGAGATGGCTCGTTACTGTACAGACTTTCGACTTGACCCTGTCTGTTGACACTGGTGCTTTGACATTTCAGTCTTTTTGTTTGGTTTTTGCTTTTTAAAGAAGACCAGTACTGTAAATGATAGTAACTCCATAATCTTGGACTTTCTTAGGTCTTTCTGAGGTATACAAAGGGCAAAACTCAGGAGAAAACATCCTTATTATAGTAGATTATAGACAATTGCCAAGTATTGTGTCGCCAAGAATCACACGTTCTCATTCCACGAGCTTGTACAGGCCCTGGACTCTGTGCGGGGAGTCTACACTTGCTTCATATCGACCAGACTTGCTGCTTCTTTTCAATGACAAAAGGGTCAGTGATTTGGGGAAGGAGGGAATTGGTAGTAAATATAATGTATTCTACACAGATGCTGATTTATAAAGTCATACATATTAAACTTATGTAAAGTTCTTTCAGTGTTTTTCAAACCAACCAAAGGCAAAGGCTTCTCCCATGTAAATGATAAGATTAATTTTTATTGAGCAAAACCGAGGCTTAGAAAGGCTAAGGAACTTCTTCGAGGCCTCAGATAACCAGCGACAAGTGAAGATGTGTTGATTTGAGTCTCCATCAATATTGCTCCAGAGGTATAACCAGTGTTGACATTATTAAAAGGACAAGATTAAGATTTCTTTTTTCGTTTTCAGTGACGTTCAAAAGACTTTTTTTGAGTGACACTTGGGAAATGCTTCAGCAAGACTGTGGTTTTCAAAGGTGTGGGCAACTGTTTCCTTTAAGCTAAAACCCAGATATTAGCAAGTCTGGGAGACAACTAATTTTCAGGTGCAAATGAACAGTAGTCTGGAATCTATTCCGTGACTGATCAAAAGTAGCAGAGGGAAGAAACACCACCCAGGATTAACGCGGTTTCACTGATACCTGCGGTCTCGTTGGTCTCCTCCTTACAGATAACTGCCGGTCCAAGAATTAAACCCAGTGTGACTGACTCTGCACCGACACGTATGTGGAAAGCATGGACTCTCATCTTAATTCAAACTGGGCTTCGGCAGATTCTCGCACGTCTGGAAATTGAAATACTGAGTAGTGGTGGCAATAAAATGCTCATGAAATGTGGTCATAGCCCAGGGATAATTTTTCTGTAATTGCACTTTCATTTTTGTGATCAGTCCCTTAGCTATGGTACTGAGAGTATGCTTTCCTGCTCCTGCCAGGGGAACTGCTAGATAATTTCTGCAGGAATAGGGGACTCGTCGAAGCACACAGGTCTCTGGCCCAGATCCATGACCAACCCGGCCTTCTGTCTGGGATGATGTTTGGTTTCCTAGTTAGTCTCTCTGAGCTGGCTGCTCTCTGAGAAGGCTGTGGACCTGCTTTATAGCTCATGATGGCTGGTTGCTGATTCTCACGACCTGACGGTTTTCTCCGATCACTTTGCATGCACCTAACAAGGAAAGCGTCCATCTCTAGACCTCGTCTGCTTTGATAGCTGGCATGAGAAGATGCCCCTGGACTCCTGCATCTGTAACTCGACACGTCTCCACTGTTACAGCGTTCTGGACACGTTCTGTTCAACACCAGGTGTGTGTGCCTCCCGCTGCATTACACCCTCTGCCTGGAATATCCTTCTCTTGTTGCTGCCTCTGAAACATGTTTGCTCCTTTCAGACTAGCCAAAACACTCTGTCCTGCTCATTTGCCAGATCCTGAAGGGGGCTTCAATGTCCCCCTTCTGTTTTTCTTGAGACCTTCTTCTGAACCATTCTCAGAGTGTTTCATTTCTCCATTGTATGTGTCAATTGCCTCGAAGAAAAGACACGGTCTAGAGCTTACTTAGTCCCTCCCAGGGTCAATCATAGTGTTAGGCACCACACACTGCTCAATAAAAAAAATATCAAACTGACTTTTTCAACTAGATCCTCATGAATTCATGGGTCTGGTAGCTAACTAGGTTTTTACCTGTCATTTCAACGAATAAGTCAATGAAGCTCTACTGAACCTCTACCATACGCCAAGGTTTGGGCCTATGTTGTACCGCCTAGCATAGCACATAACCTGGAAGAACACACAGTATTTGGGAGATTAAAAGAACGACTTCCATATAATAATAATAAACGTGTGAGTACTATATTTGCAATTTTAACATAGAGCTATTAATGCCTAAGGAGAGAACATTTCTGTGCCTACCGAGGTAGGAGTAAGCACAGCTTCTCCCGTAGTGGAGCACTTGATTACTGACATTGTTTAGAATTGCTAGAGGAAGGTGATAAAAACTGCATGACTTTAGGTCATTTTTACTGCTCTTTTAATTTTTCTTGGTGTGCACCGGACTAAACATATCCACCAACATGAAACTGTGCCAGTGGACATACTATACTCTTCCCAGCGCCAAGATAGCTGTGTGTCTTGAAATCATCCACAGCGTATTTATCCCACAGCAATCAGTAGACTCCACACATCGGTATTGCTTTTCTCTTTCTAGAGAGCTGGTGTTAAACCTTTATGAGACCATCAAGGGGAAGGCTTCTTCTCGAGTTGACAATGCAGTTAATTTTGGGGAAGAGTGAGATTTTGTCAAACAAAGAAAAGAGGGGGTACGCTGTACCCCCAAGATACTGCTGTGGATTAATTCCACAAAAAGACCTCGAGACTATGGAGGGTGTGCATAAGATGACAATCAGCATCACACTGGCTTTCAATAGCTATTGAAGGAACTGTGATTGAGAGCTCAATTATCCTAAAAGGTATTTTTATAACCAATAATTTGGAGGCTATTGCCACAGAGAAAAAGATTTTTGTATACTCACGCCTTGACAAGTCAGGAGGAAGTCACCAACTTTAAATCTAAACCATACTTTAAAGGAGAAGAGTGACTGCTGAAAATGAAGTGTTACTTCAGTGAACACCCTGGGATGGTGCAGTTTGCTTTCCAGATCCCCCAGCTCAAGAGGGTAGCTTACTCCTGCAGCTGCTGGGACCGCGACAGCCAAGAGCGCGCCACCGAGAGGACTGACCCTCTTCTGGAGGGCGCCCCCTTGCTGGTGATTGTACCCATTTCCCAGGAGCAGTATATAACCAGTGTCAGTTTGGTGGGGTAGAGCAACTTAACTCCCCGTCCCAATTCAATATGACCTTCTTAGTCTCAGTCCTTCTTGAAGGGTCAAATGAGGTCTGTTAAGAGTATATCACAGCTCACTTTCTGTCTCTACTCAGCCTTGCACCACTCACTGCCTTACAGGTATTCCTGAGAATATTTCCAAGTTTAGAACCTACTAACAGGCTCTGAGAAGTGTGTCTCAGACAGGCCAACTACAATGATACGGAAGGCAAAATAGGGGCCAGAGACCATCAGATGTCTTCACATGCAGCGCAGACTGGACACACACGCTGCCTTGTCCAGGGGCTTGTCCCCGTCCTCCAGCTTCCTTCGCTGTTGAGCTGGAGTCAGGTGACAGAATTCTGGAATTCTTTGTTGCGGCAATGAGGATCACTTTATGCATGCATGTATCCCGAGTCTTTAATGGCAGACCTACATATCCTGACCTTAAAAGTAGTCCTATCTCTTGACTCAAATCTTAAGTATTCTTAAAAGGCCGCTTCAAACACCACCTCCTCTGAAATATTTTTGTAATTCTTCTCTTTAGGAGTAATCATCCTCTTATTGAAATGCTTTTTAGCATTTCTTTCCGCCTCTCTTATGGGGCTTCCACTTATAATACACTATTGCAAATGCTGTGGGAATTTATTTCACTTTGTAATTTTGGTAGCCATTTCTTCCCTTTTCCTACCCGCCTTTCCTGATTGGGAGTCGCTGAAGGAATAGTTCCGGTGGCCAAGACTCTGGGAGAAGGCAGGAGCCTAGGCTGCATGCTTTGGGTCGGCGCCAGTCTTTTTGGTAAGAAATGCACATGGCAATGTCAATCAGAGAAATAATGAAATTATTGTATTAAACATAAATAATTATATTATAAAGGAACCATGATTTTTCTTCAGAGTAAATAAAAATTGTTCCAATTTGAGAGATCCATTTCACAGAGTCAATTATTTGAATAATGTAGTAATCGTTGGAGAAGACAGAGACTGAGTAGGAAACGGGGAGAAGAGAGAATGAAGACATTCAACTCACCAGGAATAGGTAAGGTAAGATGGTTTCTTTTACAGGTGGAAATTGAATGAGTTGAATAGAACGAATTGAGTACTGGGAAAGAGGAAGGAAAAAGAAGGCAATTTTCTAAGTACCTCTTAACTGCCATCTATGGACACTAACCAAAATGCTTTCCCCTGCCAACTCAGAGAATTACTTTGCTCCTGACAAATCATTAATTTCCTATGTGAAATAGTCTGCAAAACTTTCATACTTCATCAATATAGCCTTGTGCCACAGAGTCTAGGCTTGCTCAGTGAGTCTGGAGAAGGTTAGCGTCCTACTCTTTGGGGCAATGATAGGTGTGTTTGGGGCAAAAGCTAGATGTATGTGGATTTTCAAAAATAAACAATGAAAACAGAATTGCCGAGTCAATAAGACACACAACAATTTTACTTTTAAATTGCCAGAGAAAGGAGCAATGAAAGAAGAAAGAAAACAAAAGGTAACAAAGGAAGATAGATGAAACCTGTTTAAGGTTTCTATCGATTTGCATTATTTTATTATATCAGTGTGGTGCTCAAAAGGAACTGGGCTGACAAGTTAATGAACTCGTTAGAAGTTTCCAGATGAGAATAGCATTAGTACCTGCCTTGTCCTCATCATCTGAGAGCTTGCCCTGGGAAAACATCGGATCATTACAAGGAGCCCAAATTATCTGTGCTAACAGCAACCATTAGTCAAACGCTAAGAAGAGAAGGTTACACAGATCAACACAGGGAGTGGGCTGGACATGAATTACAGGACCTGGGTTCTCGTCCCTGCTCCACATTTAGTGATTGTGTTGCTTTGAATGGGGCTTTTCAAACCTTCTAAACCTAAGATTGGCTTCTATGAAATGAGAATAATAATGGCTACTTTGACATACTATAATAAGGATTGAATGTACTGTGAGATATGGATTACTTACTAATTCAAAGTCCTTTGACTTGGTAGGATAGTGTCAAATGAATTTGAATTTAGATATTCTTCTACACCAGGGATTCTTAATACCAGCATTAGCTGGTAGTCATAGAAAAATTTTCATGTGATTTGAATCTATCAGAATTATTTGTGAAATTGTATTTGTTAACACACAGCTGTGAGGGTCGTATTTATTCTCAAAAGGCCTAAGAACCACTGCCTCACACTTTTTGGAGTAAAGACCGCTTTCTTTTTTTCTGCAGTGTTTCTGATCTTATAGACTTTTTAGTGCTTCATAAAACTATTAAATAAACACCTGTCATGTACCAAATACTTTTCTAGATGCTGGGGATATGATAATCAAAAAAACCCAAAAAACTTCCCTTTATAAGCTAATATTCTAGTGGAGTCAATCTTCAGGAAAACCTTTTATGTTGAACTACTAATGTCTAAATTGCAAATTTAGAGAAAAGTAGGGATGGAAAGCTGCTTGGGCAAGACCAACCCAAGATTCAGTGGCTGAGCTAAGCATAGGGACCTTAGCTGAGCCAATATGGCTTCCAGCTGGGAACCATTTCAATAGCCCCCAGGAAGGAATGCAGTTGAATGGGCTGCACTTCAAACCAGAATTATCCAGCTGGCTCGGCAGACAGAAGAGTTGGTTGGGGTGTCACCCTTTGAGATTTTCATAAGGAATGGCAGCACCGTACTGACATGGACGTTGGACTTGTCCAACTCTATTGCCGTATTTTGTTGGGGGTCGCGGACGATTTTTCTTATTTTTTTTTGGTCAAAATGGATTCAATGCTATTACAGGTTTTGTCACACAAAAAGTTAAAAAAGCACATGCTCCCAGATTTGTTTTCATTAGTCTTTCTTGTGATGAATGTTGGCGTCTGGTCTGCAACCAATTTGCTTTGCAAATAAAGGGTGTAAGCGTTGCTCTGGCTTCAACCAGCAACCTGTGCATCTGCGCAGACGGGCTGGGAAGCCTGTGAGCCAGGGCGACGCGTTGCTGAGAGCAGCGTCTGCCGCGAGGCTGCGGCCTTCCCTCGTGTGAACTTGAGCAGAGAAGGAAGAAAGTCTCTGCATCTCCCCGGGGCCTGGCTGGGAGGTCCAAACCACGGAACGTGCTGTGGACTGGGCCAAGGGCGAAAGAGGGCCTACAAGTAAGGGAAAGCGGCAGCTAGCGAGAGAAGAGAAACGGGGAGCGGACGCAGGCAGAAGCTGCAGCCTTTGGTGAACTGAAGACAAACATCGGCCAAAACCTCAAGTCTACTTGGGGTGATCACAGTTGCTGTGGCTGAACTCGCCTGCTGAGAGCCCGCCTTTGACCTGAGAATCCATCAAAACCCCTGCCTCTAGCATGGAGTCTGAGGGATTTGAGAGGGACCTGGACCATTCACCTCGATCTTACTTCTCCAAGCATTGCCTGGGAGCTTATTAGAAATGCAGAACCAGAGACATGGAAACGACATGTGTTTTCACAAGAAAATCCACGTACACGTTAGCACTAGAGAAGCATCTGCCCATATAGTTCCCGAAGACTCTTGACTGTCTGTGCTTACTCAGGTCCTGTCTCCCATTTCTGGCCCTGAGAGCAAAGTCAGGAAGTAGAGGTGACTGGCAAATAAGCCATCGCACAATATTTCCTGATATCTCTAGTCTGTATCACATTCCAGAAACCAAGAGTGTGACCTAAAGGCTATTTCCCACTGGACTGTGCACTCCTGCCCTCACCTCCAGAGTGGGGCCTCTCCGTGTGGTTCTCTGTTGCACAGACAGGATGTGGTACCGTGTATGGCCACGCTGGATGAACCAAAGTGATGAAGTGGTGGCTGTGATGAAGACCCTAGGCACCCTCAAGGAGCAGGCACAGCAGCCTGGAGAGTCGCCTCTCTGGTGGCAGAGAATCTTTGTTCATTCCGTGCCTCATGGAGAGAACGGTGCCTGCCCCGCAGGAGGTGATGGAAAGTGACGATTACCTGCTGTAGCCGTGACATTGCTGCACAGTGGACATTTTTGTAAATTACATGCATGAAGGACCGAAAGGACAGGCGGTAATGATCACATGTCGGGCAGGCTGCTGGGATGAATTCCTGGCTCTGCCAGTTACGTGTTCTGTGCCTCGACTTACATGTCTGCAGAATGGGGATGGCACTGATTGTTTGTCATACACTGTTGTGATAATTCATCACGTGTGTTTACATTTAAAACCGTAGAGACGGAAAGTGATCTGTAAAACTCTTACGTCAGAGGTCACAGATGTTTAGCAGATCAGAGTGTTTCTGTTGCAGCTACTCCGCGGTGCACAGTCTAGGCTGGTTACACCACACTACATCCATTACACTGATATGTCAGCAGATGGGATGGCTGTGAGCCAACAAAGCCTCACTGATAAAACCAAGCAGAGGGCCACTTTGTCCTGTGGACTGTAGTGGACGCACTGCTGTCTCAGGGCGCTGGGCCCCGAGGCCGGTGACCCTGGGTCAGACATGGCTCACTGAGACCTGAGCTGGCCACCTGGTTCTGCAGGCCAGTGTCACCTGGAAACATGAGAATGTGAAAGGGAGAGAGAAAAGAGAATTGCAAATTGGGTCCAAAGAATGTCAACCGCCAGCTTTTTTCTCCATTGCCACAGTGACAATCCTGACATTTAAAGTCCTGACTCTGTGAGTTAGAAGCTGAACAGGCAGTGGGGGAGCGCAAGCCCATGCAACTCAGCCGGACCCATCGGCATCAGAAAGCAGCGTGTCAGAGCCAGCCGCTGCGTGTCAGCACAAGCTAAAGACAAGCTAAAGTAGGGTTCAGAGGGTCTTGCTGTCTCGAGCCAAAAGCAGGAGGGCGTATCTGAACGTTGGCAAAGGCAGAACAGCGCGCGGTAAACACTGCCTGGCAGCCACGTGCGCGGCAGCCGGGAGCCGGCCATGCAAGGAGCCCCCCAAGAGTGGGCCTGTTCCAAGGAAAGTGCTCGTTAAGGTGAGAACCATACTTTTGCTTATCCTTTCTCCTCTCGTTAACACCATGACACCATCCTGCCCTGCACCCTCCACGCACAGAGAAGATCCCTCTTAATCAGCACCCATCTTGTACTCAGTAACAAATGGCCTTAAGTATTTGAAGAAAATGTTCTGAGATGCAGAAACTCAATGAACACATAAGCGTGTTTGTAAGTAACAGGAGGGACTCTTATCCTGTGGGTGTCCTGTTGAGCATTATATTTGCAATGACTAATGCTGAAATCTCATTATTTTGACCTAACCTAGCTTTTTGTTTCTATTTCAAAGCGGTTTAAATGAACCGAAATTCTATCAACAATTTTCATCTAGCAATAGTTCTCAAGAAAATTCTATTAAGTCAAATTAAGCCATTGTTCAGTTTTCAGCATAGCATTGTTAAACATTTTCAAATAAAAAAAATCAATTTTTAATTTGTGAAAATTTTCTTCAGAATTAGTTACCTTGTGCCTACGTTTTATGCCAACTCTATGATTCATTGATGGTTTTTGCCAAATTAAATTTTGGAATCTTCTGATTTGTGGATTTATGCCACCAAGACCAATTTTTCAATTCTACCTTTTGAAGTTTTGATTTGTACATTGATTTTTCTAGTCAATAATAAAATTTCCTTGGTTTTGACTATTTCCGTGGTTTTGACTATTGGTCATTTTATTTCACTCTCATTCCTTCTACTAAGGCCAGTTTTTCAGAGGATGTTATTTTTGTGGTTTTCCGTGGTGCCCGAAACACTTGACCCTTCAGTCTACTTTCCTTCACAACAAGTTTTACGGTGTGCAGTTTCAGACACCACCTGTCTCATTTTCTGTGTAGCGTTTGCCCCAGCACTGTGTTCTAAGCTGAATTCCAAACTGATGCTCTGTATCTGTTTATTGGAGCAAAGACACCAGCAAGCAGAGACACAACACGGAGTTCAACCATTAAGGTCAAAACAGCCTGTCGAAACATCTTGCTTTGCAAATTGCAAGTTAAGCTATTCAAGACCTCAAGGAATGCAAAGTTCAATTTAGATTGAACAAAGATAAGGATGCAGCCCTGCTGACTCCTTAACAAAGGCTGGGGCTGAAAATGACTCCCTTTGACTCCCTTATCTTGCAAGGAGCCCTTTACAACCCTTATCTCCCAGGCGTCCTTTACAGCGGCACAGGCAGGGATAGCCCCATTTTACAGGTTAGGGAACTGGGCCTCAGAGGAGTCAGCCCAGGATCACACAACTTACAAACTTACACATTGACGGAGCTGGGATCTGAACCTGCCATGCTTAGTCCCTGTCACTCTGTACTGTCGAGCCTTAAGGTTTCACTGAGCTTTCTTGGAGAACTGTAGGGACTGTCTCACAGACTCAAGACTGTGCCTGAGAAAACCTCTCTCTTAATTTGAAGATATGGTTTGAAGAAACCAGTGCCCTGATGTGTTTGCTATTTGATTCATTGTTTTGCTCCTGGGCCACCATCCACCTACAGGAGACCCTCGCAAAGGCCCCAGAGCTTTCATGTCTTCTCAAATGGAGCAGCCAGACACCTGTCTTAGGGGAGGGGACTGGCATGATTAGAGACAAATGTGTTTAACCCTCCAATCAAGGGGGTGAGCTGGGAATAAGGCAGCATTTCACAACCTCCGCAGAACATTTCTAAATAACATGTGTTCTAAGGAAAAATCGCGAGTTCTGTGTTTACTTTGCCAAAATACTGAATATAATAACTAGTCCCTATCAAGGGTCTTGATGTGTGATGCGTGGTAGCATATTCAAACTCATGACAAGTCCTTTAAGCATGGAAATAAATTGCAAGTTCCCCAAATACACTTGTGTTTGCACAGAGTCTTGGCTGGCTGTCTCGCTAACATTTACTCTCACTGCTCCTTGCTGTAGACCTCAGAGCGTGTTTGGGCCTGAACGGGACAGACGCATTCTTGCATTTCAGCCTCTCTTGCAGCTGGAGGTAGCTGTGTGACAAGACTGTCCTGCGAGAGAGAAAGCGGAGGCTTCTGAAGGTTTCTGGGAAGAACGCGTCCATAGCAAAAAGGACAAGGGTAGTTGGCTCGCCGTCGCTTCTCCCTGCCCCGTAGGCACGAACTGATGTGCCCCAGCCATCCTGTGACCACGGAGACAAGCATAAGGATGAAAAGCAGGAGATTCAGGATGGTAGGATCACACAACACCCTGGCTTTCTCGTGGCATGACTGAGTCCCTAAATCAACGCCCAACGATTATTTATCCTGGGACTTTTGTTAAGCAAAAACCAAAGACACAACCCCCTACTTATTTAACCTGTTTTTCACCAAGCTTGTTGGTGACCACACAGCCCTCACTGAGATGTGTTCCGTTTGCTGAGTCGGTTCCATGTGCTGCCATCTTGAAAGCCGAACGGACACTGTTTTCTACAGGTGCATCCTGCGTCTCCTCCTCTGAAATGCTCTGAGAATCAGGCTCACAGTCATTCCACCACGCAGACTGCCTAATGCCCACAGGGAAGACAAATGCTTCTGGATACATATGAATATTTTAAAAGGCAGGAATAAGAAGGAAAAACTCCCCATGTTCCATATCAAAACAGACTTTTCAAAGTCACGAATCACCTCCCGTGTCCTACATTTGCCACAGCCACATACATTTGCCCAGTCGATAATGCAATCAATTGATTTCCATCTTTTGTTTATGTGATTATCAGTTCAGAACCAGAGACACACAATTTATCAGGTGTGAAAAATGTCACCGATGGCACCGGAATGTACACCTGGAAATTGATTTCTGTCTCATTGGGATTTTAGGACAGTTCTTTTTGGAAGTCAGAGCAACCACGGAGCGTAATTAAAATGATGACGGGTTTGTAGCGGCAAGCTAAACTCGCTGCAGATCTCCAGTCCCCGAAGAGCCCCGGTAGGAAAAGTATTACTGATGAGACAGTGAGACTTACATGGAACCCTCTTTCTTGGTGATTTAATATGGGTAGCTCAACTGAATATAACAAGACTTGGAGCAGGGAGAAGAGTGTTAAAATAATCCAACACCCTCATTACATTTAGCTTCCTGATCAGATTATGAATATCAGGCTGAACAACTGCTGAGCTCTAAAATTAAGAAAGTTCTAGACTGAGTGAGTGGAGATCTCATCACTGCACAGTCTGAGGTGCAGGATGAAAAGAAGTTTCCAACTGCAGTTTGATAGAGCTTCTCTTTAAGCGGGCATCTTTTTCAATACCGGTTTTGGTTTTCATGTTATTGGGAAGTAGCATGGAGTGATGGAGAAACAAAGAGCATCAGAATTTCAGTGTGACCGGGGTGGTTTCAGATCTTTTACTCAGAGGCTCTGTGACCACGGCCTGTGAAGAATTTCTCCAGATCTCAACTCCCACGGCCCCCCACCAGCGCAGTCATCTCGTTGCTCCTCCAGGGAGCTTGGGGGAGCGCACACGTGAGAGCCGTGTGCCCTGACCTGGTCTTCTTTCTCGCCTTTCTATCCCTGCGACCCTTTCTAATTTCATCATGTCCTTCTTGATGCTGCTCAGTGTAAATTGTTCTCATGCTTTGCTGAAACAGGCAGGGCTACAGGGCACGCATATAAAAACATCTGCTGGGAGTTCCCCTCAAGGGCACCGTGAAGGTGAAATAAGATGCATTTACACTTTAGTCCAATGACTGTATGTTGAGAGGAAACTGAAAGACCGCTGCAGTACATCAGTTTTCTTTGTGGCTTTGAACCACTCTTATTCAGGAACAAGTTAATTGCTCCCAAACTTACTATTTATTTCTTGATAAAAGTATAAACCATCTTGCCAGAAAAGTCTGTTGAAAGCAAACACACCAATCAAAACAGACCATCTGAGAGCAGATAGAAAGCATGTTCTGCTTTGCCGATCTTGTGAAACAAGTGTGTGTCCCTGCAGCTGCTGAAGGAGCCGGTGAATGCCTTGCTAATTAACACTGACCCTGCAGTGACGGGACGTGTTCTGGTCGTTCCCACATAGTCTGTGCTCACGCCACATGTCCCTGCTCTGAACTTCCTTGCGTGTTCTAATTCTGGAAGTGAAATGGCATCTTTGTGGCTTTCGTCTGTCACTCTGCTTCAGTGAGATATTTCTGAACCCGGAAAATTTTCATCGCTGGTGCTCATTTGAACTGTTTTTCAGAAACCTGCTCATTCCCTTGTCTTAATTAAGCCCTAGAAATAGGAGCCTTGGTCTAAGCCGACGTCCCTGAGCTGTGTCCCAAGCACCCTGTGACACCCACTGTTTTGTCACAGCTGCACACCCTCGTCGGGTGCCTGCCTGCTCTTCTCCAGCGTCAGGTTCACGCGGTGTGGACGCATCTCTTCCATTTACCAGTGTCTTGGGGAAATGCTAGTGCGGTCGACACATAGTAGGTGCTTACAAAACACTAGCTAAAATGATCAGATTACTGGGAATCTACTTTCTTAAAGTTAAAAGAAGGGTGTGTGCGAGGGGAACCTGTCTAACTCTGAAGACCCTCCTTGGCTAATGGACTGAGAAACCATCTCTAGCTTCCACCGAGGCGCGCACCAGTCCCTGGACGCCTCCTTCGGGATTAGAACGAAGCTCCTCCCGCTGCTTCCTCTGTTCCAGGGGACACGCTTTTCATGCTCAGGACTATGTGAGGCCAAGACGGGCGTTCAATAGCGCAAGACTCGGCAAATACGTTCCAGCCGTGGACGTCGGGGCTGCTTACTCTCTGAACCCCGGTGCTCTCGGCCTTACAACGGGGCCGACGACGGGGCATGGCTCGCAGGTTGGTCACCAGCGTGCGCTGGGTTTCGCACCCTCCCGACGCAGCGGGAGGAAGCGCAGCGACTGGCGTCCCTGTCCCTGGTGTTCGTCTGCTCAGTAAGTAAAGACCCGGCGCGAGAGGGAATCCGGAGACAAACCACATTTTGCCTCCACACCTGCGGCTCCCAGGTGTTCACATTTCCGAGTCTGGACGTGTCTCACCTCGGAGACCAGCAGCCGGCGTCACCCGCCCCAGACGCGAGGCTGCGGGGAGCCACGCGCAGAGCAGGGACCCCCTGGCGGAGGAGCCGGGAGACCACTGTGTCCTCACGACACTGAGACTCGATCTGCTGCAAAGAAGAGCCTCCTTGACCTTCACCCACACCAAGGACTGCTGAGGGCGCTTCGTGAAATAAAGTTGATGAATCGCTTCAATTTCCTTAAAAAGGGATGGAGCGTACATGTCATTTTTATTCGTTCAAATAATAAAGTACTTTTCATGAACATCCCAGCTTCTGAAGTACTCTTCTTAACATGATCTGGTTGACATCATTAGTGCTGGGCTACAATTAGATATAAGAAAGTTCTGTTAAGACTTTTTTCCCCCAGGGAAACGTACTCTGTGTGTGTGCAGGCATGTGTGTGTATGTATGTATGCAGTGGAGCAGCATTTTTCAGAAACCATGGATCATTCAAGCAATGAATGGCATAGTTTAGAATATTATGCCGCCATTAAAGTCACTTTCTCAAAATGGACTTACATAAGATTGTCACGATATATATGATTATATATTTAATCATGTGATCGAGGATACATTTACATAATACGTATGATATCTCATGATATAGTTACTTATAAAAAAAGAAGAAACATATTTGCCTACTTGCCCTTTATCTCCACTTTTTAAAAATATAATTATGAGTGAAAACAAAATTTAATAATAAGAATGATGACATCGACAACAAAAGAGGAAACACATCTAATTTGAGTTGATTACATGCCGCACTGAAATAAGCATGTTAAATATATAATTTTGTTTCCTTGAGGTACTGTTTGCATTTGGTGGAGGTATTCTCCTAATTTAAGTCTCACTAAAGCACATTTATGGTTGCAATTGTTATTATCCATCCCATTTTACGGATAAGCAAACTTTAGCTTGGAGAAGTTATCCCTTATTTCAGTTCCAAATCAAGTCAATGTCAGAATGAGGTTGTTTATGTTAGCACCAAAGTTATGGTAATAGAAAATAATACAAATATTAAGAATATAGACTGTCTCATATATAATATTAGCAATATTACATATTAAAAATCATCACCATAAGATAAGGTCAATAGATGATGGTGCATCCTTATGAATGGAATGTTCTACAGCCACTGGAAATGAAGTGCAGGAGATTTCGCTTCAGATATAGCTGAGTAGCCTCCATCTGACCAGTCCTCCTGTAGATGGTAGCCGTGAACTCATGACACCATGTAATGACTATCTACCTAGAAATCCTGCAGAGTGAACTAAAGCAAGAAAAAACTAGAGGGAAGTGAAGACTTGGAAGAAGCGGTTGGTTCAGGTGAGTCGAGTTTCCTATTTCTCTGTCTGAAGGAAGGATCATTCACTGTCAGGTGGACAATGGGAAGTCTGGGGGACCCCACAGGACTGGTGGGTTACAGAGCAGAGGTGGGGTTCTCTACAGCCACTGGATAGTAACTGGGAGAAAGTCGGGCAGGAGAGATTAAGAGACAGAGAGCTCCAACTTCTGTGCATAAATTCTGCCCCAGACTCCACTGAGACCAAGCCCTGTGCCCTGCACGGAGCATCAGTATTAGACTTGCTGCTGTCTGCGCGGAGACAGCGTATTTAAGCTGGAGCTGAGCGAAACTGAAAACAAAGCTCAACAAGCAAAATGCTCTTTGGGGGACAACAGAAAGGAATCCATAGTTTCTATAGAATATCTTTTACAATGATCAGGATGCAATCTAGAAATCCATTGGCACTACAAGAAAAACAGAAGAAAGAGATGACCCCCTGGACAACTGACAGAGACAGGTCTCAAGGGCCACCCAGAGTTTGAAGTTAGAAGCTAAGGGTTCGACAGCAGCTATTATGACTATGATCAAAACCCTAAATGAAAATATGCTTACAATGATGTAATGGTAGGGGTCTCAGCAGAGAAATAGAAACACACAAAAAATTAACCGAATTCTAGAACTAAAAAAGAAAATATATGAAATTAAATATTCTCTGGCTAGTTTTAATGGCAAAATAAAGACTAAAGAGGAAAATATGTCAGCCTGAAGATAAATCACTAGAAATAATTCTATATGGAGGAAAGAGAAAGGAGAATATAAAGCATGAATAGATCTTTTGGGGGATTTGTGGAACTTTATCAAAATATCTATCATGGGACATTTTGTTTGAGGAGAGAGTGTCTGAAGATGCCTTGGATGTGGTGATACACACAGAATTACAGTCCAAATCTCATTAAATCCAAAGGATAAATGTAAAGAGAACAACATGTTAGCCTGTTGCAGTGAAATTGCTGGAAACCAGGAGTAAGAGAAAACCTTCCCAGTGACCAGGTCTATGCTCCTTCAGGGGTGATGAACCTAACCCCTCACTGCTCCCCCCAGGCATGCCTGTCACTGTGTCATTACACTTTAGACATCTGCTGTAGTCATGCAAATAAGTCTAAATAGGTCATAGACCTAAATGTAAACATTAAGTGATGCATCTTTTGGAAGAAAACAGGAGTTTTCTACCTTAGGTGTCGGCATAAGTTCTTAGACTGGACACAGAAAACTATAACCATAAAACACTAGAATTAGACTATTAATATTAGGGCCAGAACTTCTGCCCATCAAGAGCATATTAAGAATAATGGTAGTAAAGCCACAGAACGATGCAGTGTTTTCGCAGTCTGTTCCTGACAAGTGGCCAGAACATACGACGTGTCAATGACCGACAGTCAAGGGAAAGTAAGGGAAACATCTGAAACGATATTTCTCAAAGGAAGATGCAGGAATGGCCAATAGACACATGAGTCGATAGGGTAACTCACCTTTAGCTAGAATGAGATGTCACAAAAATAGCAAGATGAACCAGGCCAGACACACTGAGTGCTTGTGAAAACACTAGCACCTGCTGTTCTCCTATGTTGCTGTGGGTAAAACAACCCTGCAGAGGAAGGACTGGCTTTCTCCAATCCTTGACACTATTCTCCTCCATGATGCGGCAGTTTTACTTCCAGGTATTTACTCAACACAAATAAAACATATGTTCACGTGCAGACTCTATGTGAATGATTGCTTCTAGCAGCTTATTCATGATTGCCAAGAACTGGAACCAACCCAGGCATCCATCAAGAAGAGGGCAGATTAAAAATGGTGCTAAATCCAGGGAAAGGGAAGCTTCTCAGTAAATAAAAAGGAATGAGCAGCTCGCCTGGGCAACAGCATAGATGAATCTCAAAAACCTTATGCCGAGGGCAGGAAGTCGTGAAAATCTGTACATGCTGTATGTTCCGTTACATTACACTCCAGCACAGATGAGACTGACCCATGGTGGGAATGAGCAAAACATGGGTGGCGTCTTTGGGGTGAGGCCGATAGGACTGGGAAGGGTCGGAAGGGAACTCTCCACTGCGACGGGGGTTGGGGCTGCACCCCTGGGGCCTTTATCAGAACAAAAACGCTGCACTACAATTCGTGGCTATCTGAGTATACGGATTTTACCTCAAAAGGAAAATAAAAAAGAATCAAAAGAAATATTGACTTGCAACTAACAATATGCACGCACAAGTCTTTCGGAGGTTGCGTGTTAGTTATTTGCTCTATGAAAGTTAGGTCTGTTGATGCAGGTACAGAGGCTAAACCGATGCGCGTGAGTGTGTGTGAGGTATGTGCTATTTCTTCAGACGTGTGTGCGGATGCGGGGTCCGTCGGTCCCGGAATCTAGGCTGTGAGCACGTGCTCACTCAGGATGAAATGTTTTCAGCGGCATGTTGGAAAACATTCGTAATGTAATGTGGGGAAAACAGCAGTTCAGAAACCGCTGTGTGACATGGAACTGCGGTCACCCTGCTGGTGTGACTGGACCTGCATCGAGCCCAGTTGGCCTGACGCTCACGGCCAAAGCACCTCCGTTGGACAATAAACTGTGGAAGACTGGGCCTGGAGATGGGTTTCCACACGTCCCCACAGACTACTTAGAAGCAGAGGAACTGCTTTAGTCACGTCCTGGTTTGACACGGAACATCTGGGAAACCTGGCTCTATTGCTTTCTTCTGGAAGGTCATCGAACAATGCTCCGTCGCTCCTTTGCCAGAAGGAAAAGGCTGGGCCTGCCATCGTGCTGAGTTTGCTGCCCATATGGCCACTTGATCTCCTCACCGCTATTTTTCTCCCACTTTTGCACTTGTCAGGCAGGATGTCTGAAATCGGCAGACCTGAGTCTCCAGCCTCTGCTATTTCTCAGGTTTCAGCCACTTTGCATGCTCCTCTTTGTACCCTTAGACCATGTTTCCTCTTCCCGGGTTTGGTCACTAAGCTGATGCTGCTACTTGAAGGCAAAAATCCACCTGCGTGGGGACAAGGGACAGTTGTAGCAATTCCGCCCATGAATTTGTTCAGTATCAAGATCTGCCTTTCAACACCGAGCCTCCAACTTCAGAGTGAATTCACAAATCTGTAGCCTTTGCCAGAAGCCTGGGGAACTCTGATCACAAAGGAGAAGAGAAGCCTGATGCGTCTCTACAGGAAAACTCAGACCACCCCAAATACAGTATTTCCCTGCAATTATTTTGCGGGGACCTTTTGTAGAAATCAACAGGCACAGTGCACAGAGAACATCAGAGGGCACCAGCATAACAAGACCTGAGTCTTTGGCAATGCTCAGAAACCAGGGATTAACTCTGTGTCCCCAAGTTTGTGTGTCTCTGATGGGCCATTCTAGCTCAAGAGCCTGACCGTGCACCCCGGTTAAGACAGGTGAAAGCGGCTGCAAAGGAGAAGCCCAGCTCCAGTGCTTCTGATGAAACACATTTCTTTAAGGTGAAGAGGGAGCTCTCAGGTGCTAAGTTATAGTCAGGCAATGGTCTCAAACTGGCCTTCACAGGGCCTCGTAATCTCTTTCTTTGGGGTCCTCCAAGGCGCACCCTGAGGTGAGGACTTGGGCAGAAGTATTCTCTTTGGAAGCTGATGGCGGGAACACAGTGAGGGAGTAGGGAAAGCAGACAGTGGATGAAGGCTTCCTCTGTGGCGCTCAACCTCAGTGGGACCCTCTGGGAACAGTGGAGCACTGCCCCAGATTTGTCACTAAGGGACAGATGTGCTGGGGAGCTTGTCCACAGACGTCACCCTTCACTAGTGGAGGCTCCCTGGGGGCTTTCCTGCGGGCTTCCCAGGGAGCAGCCGGGTCTCAGAGGCAGGGTGCAGGGGTGAGAGGCCGCGGGTTCTGGAGGAGAGTCCAGGATGAGGATGCTGCACCTTACAGAGCACGACGACGTCCTCTATGCTCTAATTCCATGTTTTCAGAGAGTGCATGTCACATCTAGAGTGAGTGGATCTGGATTTACATAGTGAATCACTGACTGCTGGTATCAGTGAGCACTGACTTAGTCACAACTCAAGCTTTTTTGGTGTCAATGTCTTCATCTGTTAGTGGGGCCAATATCAGGATCTAACGAGGAGTAAGTGAGCTGGTATCTGTCCAGCAGGGTGACATGCGCCGGCCACAGACACTGGTCTGTGGTGTGGAGGTGTGTTCTCTGGTGCAATATACTGTGTGAATGTATTTACATGTGGACATACATACACATCACTGCTACAGCACAGCGTGCATCACATCTCATTGTACTATTTATGTCATGTTAGCTACATTATATGAACCAGATTTTCAGGTTTCCGAGTCCCTGCGGGCAGCTGCAACGTCAGCGTCACTGACCCTCTTGTAACTAGCAGGTTGCATTTTCTCTCTGCTTCTCCAGCGACAGTACGCTCTTTGCACGTGGATAAAACCTTCGGTGGGGGACTCGAAGTGATTCTTTACAGCTCACCACACGTTCCCAGGCCGCTTTAGGGCGAGTCAACCCAGGCGGGAGAAGCAGGGAGTCCCATCACTGTGTGACTGCCTGCCTACCTGGGGATGGGATTACCAGGCAGTGGCGCGCACGCAAAGTCCAAGTCCCAACAGTCCGTTCAGTACAGGGGAGCAGACACCAACGGAAACTGAGGGCAGCAGGGTGTGGGGTCGGCCACGCGCCCAGTTTTGACTCCTGCAGGGACTCAGAGCAAGCTGGGGCCCAGAGGGCTCTGCTCCAACCTCGGGCAGTCACCGCGCTGCAGGCCTGGTGACTCGCGCAGCCTCTCCCTGGCGCTTCCTCGTCTGCAGAACAGAGGGACCGTGAGGCCTTCCCGCGTGCAGAGAACCAGGGCCTGGCTGTGAGTAGGGCCAAAAGCTGCTGCTGTGGGAAGGGGGTGTCTTTCAGACCCTGGTATATGAGTGCAGTCTCTGGATGTCACACTGTCTTAAGATGCCTGCATTTCATTGCAATGCAGAACAAAGCAGAATTTTAGAGCCTAGGAACTTTTCTTTTTTTAATCATCTGGGGCAGTCTCCCTCCAGTTTTCCCAACCTGGGGGATCCTCTAAAATGTAGATTCAGATCCAGTAGGTCTGGAGTGAGGCCGGAGAGTCTGCGTTTCCAGTAGTGACGGTGCTGCTGACCCCCAGGCTGTGCTTGGAGATGACCAAGTCCTTGCTTTCCAAAGGGACCCAGATCCCCTTGTTGAGTGGGGTTAGAAGAAGACTGTTAAAGTGCTGTTAAAAGAAGACTCAGTTCTAGAAATCAGGGGTTTCAACTCCAGGTTTGGGGTCCCATCCACACATGAATACAAATATTGCTTCCCAGCTGGTTGCATGGAGGACAGACATTTCTACAGATTGACACTGGAAAGGGGACTGGATGATGAGTTAGAGTCCTCCGGGGGCGGGGGGGGGGTGGTTGTTGCTGAGTGTGCCTCCTTCTGCAGGAGGGAACTGAACGGTGACGCGGGTCAGGCCCTAAGGCAGGTTTAGTGAGACACCAGCAACCTAGTCTGTGTCACTAGATTAGTTATTGGAAAACTTAAGTATCTTGAAACATCTTAAACATATGAACTTATTTTTCCAACTTTGCACTCTCTGCACTGTGAATACAGATCAAGCATTTCCATGAACATTTAGTAACCAGTTGAGATGTGCTTAAGGATCGATTACATGCAGCATCTCAAAAAGTAAGCCAAAGAGCACTGTATATGAATAATTGTATGTCAATGATATGTTGAAATGATCACATTTGCACATATTGGGTTAAATAAGTGTACCACTCAGTTAGTTGTACCTGTTTCTCTTCCATTTTTTAAAATACTTTTACAAAAAATAAAATTTCATATGTGACTTAAATTCTGTTTCCAGTAGATGTTAGTTTATAGTGGTGGATGGATAGATGAATGTATAGATAATAGATGGAAAGAATTTATCCTGTGACATGACCTCGGGGAGCAGCAGTTGAGTCAATTGTCTCTAAAGGACGCAGGCCACAGACCCCTGGGTTCGAGTCCCAGGTCTGGGGAGAAAGCAACAAGCACAAATAAATAAAATGGAAATAAAATAAAAAGCTTTCTCCTCCTGTCTCTTCTGGCTTGTCTACTTGCCTTTATTCCTGCCTGCACTTTTCCTTAAAAACTAATAATAAAAAGAATGATAACTATGTGTTTAATTTATAATCTCTACATAATGCAAATTAGGTATGATCAACATACACAGTATTTCAGAATGCTCTCATGCATACCAATCCTCTCAGATTTATTCTAAATGCACCTTTAGATGATGTGCATTTTTAAATGCTTGTCCAAACTTCTCACATAAATTTTCCCCACATATTCTCACAGTCAAATTGTCTTTCTGTGTTTATGACCTGAAATGATGACTACTCACTCCAATCTGCTTGTGTTTGAAAGCCAACTCTGTGAATCACGTGCCGCGGACGCCTCCCCCTTGGCAAGCACAAGGCCTGGAGCTGTGTCGGTGGCCGAGCAGGGAGGGGTGTGGTGCCCTGGTGCAGACCCTGGCTCTGCACCGCACACGTGAGAGCTGTCTCGGGCACATTGTTTAACCGCCGAGACAGGATCATGGAAGCCTACATGCCATGGGGTGGTGTGAAGACTATTTCGTCACAGAGGCTGGCACGGTCTGGCACCCGACCCTCTGGAAATGGTGGTAGAGACTTCAGATGATCATTCCCATTAGGCCTCCTCTCAATGTGGGGAACTACACTTTCCTGTCCCCTTTGCCGCTGGATGGGGTGACACTATTATGAAGATGAATGAATTACAGTAAGAAGTGGGGTCTGTGCTAATAGGACAGGGCACTGAGGTTTGAATGCAGAATCTGGAACGTTCTCTGTCTGCCATGGGGAACTCAGATGTCTCATGGACAACGGTGCTGCAGGGTCCGGTGGGTAAGAGCACAGGGGACGGAACGCCCCTCTAACTGGCTGTGCAGCGTAAACAATAAATAAACCTATTGTTTAAGCCACTAATACTTGGAGGGCTGTTAATCACTGCAGCATAACTGGACTCAACCTGACTCACAGACAGTTGTCAAAGGCAACTCCTGTGCTGAATGAAGGCATTTGATTTGGATTGATGGGCATATCCCAGAGCAGCTGACCGATAATCTCTCACATGGATAAATACAGGCAGTTTGGTCATTCCCTCCACAGTAACCCGAGGTCAGTCATCGTGTGTGTCTCGTCTTCCTCAATCCCATCAACTTCTGTCCTCAACCAAGTTACTGTGCCAAGGCTTTATTTGAAGAGAGTGGATTATATAAACCATGTTTTCTTTTCTAAAACAACTTGTGGTTCTAAAACAGCTTTTATGACCAGATACTTTTTTTTTTAATACTGCACTAAGACTATTAAAAAGAATGGAAACTACAGATCATAAAAATGTCAACAGTGAAACATTCATTTCCGTGCAAGTTGTCACATAAAATCAATATATGTTAACCTATCCTTTAAGAACAAAGGAAGACGAAGGGAAATTTCAGTATGTTCTTTGTTATTATTTAATCCAAATTCATGACTGCATTGTTGATTATGACTAGAAGGCACGACAAAGGTCACTGTATTCCACACCCTCAAACCATCGCATCCAACTCGCAGCACGACGCGTCGAGATATCCAGTCATGGAGGCAGAGATAATACGTGTTTCTGATAATACATTTTCAAAGGATAGTTAATGATTTTACAGTTTTCCCGAAGCTAAGAAAGCTGAGATTTGTTGCTGAAAGTGTAGAATTTCTTAAGGAGCATGCCAAGAAGCAAGAGGGTTCCAGAACAGCTCGTGTGATATTTTAGGTAAAAACAACGTTTTTTTTTTATCTAGAGAAGTATCAGTTTCCTTGGGAAAAAAGTAAAATTATTCTCAATGATGTGAGGAATTTTTCAAGTGCCATTGGCCCCAGTTTTCCTCCTTCCTTTACTTTCATTCCCTTAATCTGGCCCCTGGAAACCACAAAGATTACTCACTTCACCTGAACCTGCATCTCAAGGGAGAAGACAGGAGTCACTTACTTCAAAATGTCTGCTTTCCTCTGAAAGGTAATTGTTTGCCCTTGTGATGGACGGGACACAGGGTGATCAACTTAATGTCTCAGGAGACACTTGGATCAATCCCTGTTCATGCTCAGAGTGAGGGTCTGGGGAGAGCTGGCACAGAGGAAGATGGCCCCAAGTTGGTGAGGCTAGAGGAAGCATGACGGTGTCCTCGCCTAGAGACGGGTTCCAGAAGCAGACCCCCCAGGTTTAAATCCTGGCTCTGTGTTTTCTACATAGGTGACCTTGGATGGTAACTTAACCTCTTCATGCCTGTTTCTCACCTTCAAAAGGAAGGCGACAGCAATGGCCTCCGTATTAGAGAGTCGTTGCATAGGTTACAGGTACTGAAAGTTGTGAAGCACGTAAAACAAAAGCCAAAGTGTAATGGCTGCTACTTAAAACAAAAGTAATGGTCTGCCAAAGAGATACAGTCAAATTTATATATGGCATTTATTAATCAGAAATATGAAGCACGTTCTGCCCCATGGTTCCATCCGAGAACACTTGTGTGGATGGCGTCTGGCACGGGAACTCTGATAACACTAGCTTCCTTATTTGAATGAGATGGAGACTCCTGATTTCCCCTCCAATGGAAGAAGCACATTGATACAAATAATTCAAGATGTGTGATTACGAAATATTCAGTGCTTTAGAGGATTACCTGGGAACATGCCTCTGGGACTCTGAGGCTCTATCTTAAGTTGGAACAATTAACACTTCTTAACTGTGGTGCCTGGGCAGTGAACTGGGAAGCACAGGAAATGGTGCGATTTTGCCCCCACCCCCAAACCTTTTAAATCTTCACAACGAGAACATTCTGACCAGTGGGTGGCGATCATGTGTCATGATGCACAAGGCCATATTTCCCTCTGGAAAGTTTAGACTCTGGGCAGAAACTCAAGAACAAGGTTGTGGAGAGTGGAATAGGGTGAAAAAAAAAAAAGTGGTGAGTAAGATAGACACAGACTGTATTCTCCATGAGTTTTACAGACTTGCAATAAAGTCATGTAGCTGCAGAGATGTAAAGCATCCCGAGCGCTTCCATCACAACTGCCTGCTTAATTCTTCTTGCAGAGATATGGACACATTCAGAAATACTAACATTAAAGATGGAGCCCATGGAGGCCAGCATCTGTTAAGAGATGGGAAAGACTCATTGGCTTGTCATGAGAGGTGTTAGGAAGCTGGTTCAGAAGATGTGCCTCAGTATGTAAAGAGATCAACAGAAACAAAGAAGAGTGGCAGACGTGACAATTCTACTGCTTTGCATTCTTGGCTTACACGATCCCCACCTGCCAGATTCTGAATAAGAGTGTAACATCCCTGTGAGACCGATCTATGGGGTTACAGAGCTCTGAGCTGCCCCATTTAATAGCTAGGTGACACTGAGCCTCTGGTTTTCATCCAGAAGCCCAGTTTCTTTTATCTGTAAAGTGGGGATGAATTATTATGATGATCTCTCAGGGAGTTTTAGAGATAAGTGAGACAATGACCTTAAGATGATTAGGATAATATTTGACACTTATGAACTATGCACGTTATTGTTATTATCCTATTGGGAACTGACATTTGCTGTGATTTATCCTATTGGGAACTGACATTTGCTGTGATTCAACCCATGAGATCTGACCATGGGCATCTTACTCTCACTGATGTTCTCTGCTGCCCATTTTGGCTGAGGCTGCCATGTTGCTAATCCTAGATGCTAGCTGTATCTTCTGTAGAATTACAGTGACCCCCATCTCACATAAAAGCTGGGGAAGTTTAATGAAATGGTGAGTATGCTGCTCTGGTATCCCTGGAGTTTAGAACAAGAGTAAAAGCTAAGGGCTTCCTAGTCTAGGCTGTGGACACTCGAGTGAGGGTCCTTCAAGATCTTTGTTTACAGCAAGTGGGAAAAGAGTGGGAAAAGCAGAACATGTGAGACCTGAGACATGGTATGTAGAGGACAGTGAGAGGAGGAGGAACAACCAAAGCCACCTGAGGAGGGCTGGCCAGGGAGGAAGGAGAGGAACCAACTCCTACTGCTCTGCCTTTTCTTCCTCATTGGAACACCTTTTCCCATCCTGTCCTATTTCAACCCTTTCCTAACACACACTATGTCCTCTTGGCTAAAACAAACCAATAGCACTAGCAATGTTTTAGGCTGCACATTTTTTCTCTAAAGTCAAATATTCAATATGTTCCTTGGATCATCAATCCCAGCTTGTCAAGTTTGTAAGGCATTAATACTTCCAAGTACTCGCAGAAAATGATAGTCTTTTGCATAGTTATTTGCTCTTGTTTATTATGTATCGTCTTCGCTCAGACATGATGTTAGTCCCTTTACATGTCTGCTACCATTTCATCCTTGACACAACACACGTGAAGGTTCACAGCTTATAGACGTGGAAACTGAAGGTCAAAGGGATATAGTGACAACTTCTCACTGGTTGTCGACATGCAGTCAGGTGTTCTCACTCCGAGTCTGTGCTTCTCACCATCGTCCCGCACGGTCTCCACAAACTGGTCAAGGTGGCTGAGGGACACAGTTGTCGTCTGTCACCCAAATTTTTGATAGTAAGGGAACGAAGATTGTTATTTGGAGGGGAATCTGTGAGTCAGCAGTGACAATGGTCAAACACAGGTATAGCAAAGATGAAGTGGCTCCTGGGGAAATGGAAACTCAGCCACTGAAAGGTGTTAGCCTATCTTCAGGTGACGCAGCGCTGAAGAGGTTAATCATCAACGGAAGTAAGATGCCTCCTGGAGGTGCCATGGGCAGTATCATCCCGGAGGCTGGGAAGAGATCAAGGTAACGACCTCAGGGTCCAGGCGACAAGGACACAATGCGAGCCATGGCTGGGGGGAGATGGCAGACTTTCTGAGACAGTCACCTAACCAAGGCCCCTTGCTCAGTAAACCTCTTCCATGGCGTGGCTGTCCATCCAGGCAGAGCAGAAGCAGAAAATGTGCTGACTGCATGGACTTTGACTGTTCCGTCACTCTGACAATAACTTCCCCTTGTGAATTAACAGATTGGTTTCACGCGGGGAGGGAATTTGCTGACCATTTAGACTTTGTGGATCTCTGTGCCTGGAGCAGTCGTTCCTCTTTTTAAATTAATAGATTGGTTTCGTGCAGGAAGAGAAAATGCTGATCACATGGACTTTGAATGCTCAGGTCCTTATCATGCTTATTTCTCTTAGAAAATTAATAGATTGGCACTCGGGTTTCCTAATCCCCTTTACAAGAGTCACTGTGAGACACAGGTTCTCTTCGGGTTGGCAATGCCGGGAAGTCTTCGGTTAGAAGGTCTGCCTCCTAGCTGGGCGTCCGCTTGCCTGTTTGCAGGATTCTCCTTGTTTTAGCACTAAAGGCCCGCAGCCTGGGGACGTCCCAAGTACCCCAGAAATGGCCCGTGTGGACTGAATCCAAATTTCATACCAGTCTTAGGAGGACCTCTCAGCTCTTACTGTCCTATGACTTCTACATATCACTGTCGTACAATCCAGGAGTATTTTATTTTACAGCTCTTCCACTTAGGTATTTTACAGAATTTATTTAGCTTCATGCTAGCGGGGGCTGGGTAGGGGTCAAGATGATTTTTATAATTGGACTGCACCCAAACTGCAGCGCTTCCTGGCTGAAGACTTTCTGAATATCTCACTTGGGCATCTTATGACATTTCCCTTGGCTGGTCTGACTCTTGCTCATGTCACTCGACTTACTTCTCTAGGGTTCATCTCACTACCCCCAGGCGTCTCCCCTCAAGGTGCGCGGAAGCAGGAGCCGTGAGCGGCAACCGGACGCTGGAAGAAGCGAGGGCTGACTGCGCCCCTAAGATCAGAAGGAACAACCCTGCCAATACCCTGATGTCAGCTTTTTAAGAAGTCTTTTGAATGTCTGCCTCCGAAACTGTCAGAGAACAGCATGGTGTTTGGATCACCAGGCTTGTGACTATTTTTACAGCAGTGATAGGAAACCGATGGCCAAGTCCTGTGAAGTCAGCTTGGCCCACGCCAGCCATCTCCACGTCAGCATCCTAGGCTGGGTGAACTGTCCCGCATGGTAACTGGTCCTCCGCGGGACGCATTCGACATGGCTCCAAACTGCTTGTCAAACTGCCTATCGAGGGTAGAGTCTGGTTCCCCTCTACTTGGATTTGACAAAACCTTGGGCTGCTTTGATTCACAGAACACAGCGGAATGAAGCCGTGTAACCTCCAGGGCTGGGCCTTCAAAGCGCTGCGGGTTCTGCTCTCACCTGCGGGGACCACGCCCTTGGGAGTCAGCGGCCACGTACAACCTCTGGGCAGCTAGGGGGAAGCGCGGGGCAGCAAACCAGCAGCCGCCGCAAACAGGGAGACTCGGCGTTCATGCGAACCCTCCCTGAATTCCAGACCCACAGAAGCAAGGCCGCACAGAACGCTGCTGGGTTTACGTTTCCGAGCTCGGGGTCTATCCCTCCACCACGCGGCAGCCACGCGGTCATCTTACAGGTGTCCTGAGGTCCTGCCCTCGCTGCCCAGCGCACGCAGGGACACACGGCTCGCTCTCCGCCACTCTTCCGTGGGCTGCTGGAAGCCAGCCCCAGGCGTCACGAGTGTCAGTGGATATTTATTGTCTAACGGCGATTCAATTAGAAATGCACTCATTCATCCTGTGCCTCTTTATGGGGCTCTGACTCCATGCCAGGCCCTGAACCAAGTATTAAGGACACAGGGGGATCCAGCTGGCTTGGGTCCTGGACACCAAGCAAGAAAAGACACAGCGATTTCAAGAACCACCAGTTGTGACACCGTCTGTGGGTGAAACACGCACAGGCTAGGGTGACGGAAAGTCAGCAGCGGGTAGGTAGGTAGGCAGGGAAAGTTCCTCTGAACAAACAGGTAATTAGACAACTAAAAGGGAAAGACTTCAACAGCAGTTTTCCCTGAACTGACTCTAGCTTCCCCGATTCAAAGGCTGCGAGAGGCCCTCCAGCTGCCCTATCAAGTCTCAGTCACGGCCAGTCCCCATCCCACTCACCTGCTTCCTCTGCTGTGTGAAGTGCCCCCTTGCCCCCCCAGACACTTCCTCTGGGCTCCCAGCTGCCCCGCTCCCTGCAGGCCCCTCTGCACTGTCCTCTCCGTCTGTTGTGAGGTTAGTACGAGCTTTGGCAAATGCAAAGTCAGGTCCCTTTCAGTTCTGCTGGGCGGAAATTTCTCACAGTCGCCACGTCCGGGGTGGGAGAGGGCTTCTTTGTTTTTGCTCCATTCCTTTCATCTATTTATAAACAGTATTTTTAGAGTTTTCAGAGAACTTATAGCCAGAGGTCTCTGCTTTCATTTAGCAGAGGTGGAAAAAGCCACACGCACTCTTTAGCACCCCGGTCCCCTGTGACCGTTTGCAGTGGCTCCTTCCACACGGAGCCGCGCGTCCTTCTCACGCCGAGGACAGACGGGTGCAAGAGGGATTTCCAGCTGGGAACGTCCAGCTGCTTACTCGTTGTCGCATCTGGTCACTGGGAAGCCATTTGGAAAGAAGACGTGTATGAAACCATAATTGTGGGAATTTACATGTAAGAGTTAAGGGACTGCAAGTCTGCCCACCCCAGCACGGCGCCTTGGCCATCCCATGTGGCATCTCAGCTGTCTGCCTTCAAGCCTCCTGTGGGATCGGCCCCTGGAGGGGATTACTAAGGCGCTCATGTGGTGGACGGGACGAGTCTGGGCAGAGAGGCGAAGCACGAGAGGCCAGGAGGCTGCAGAGGTGTGTACAGTGCCGATCCCCACTCTGCGCAGTGTGACTTTGGACAAGACTCTGAGTCCAAGGCACAGCGTAGGTTGTGTCTCACCTATGAAACAGAAAACGTAGTGCCCCAGCCCATCCTCTGACTCCTGCCCTCACTGTGAAGAGACTTCTGTGGCCCCGTCGGGCCAGGTCTGTGCCAGGACAGTAGGGATAACTGCCGCTGGCTACTGAGGGCCAGCGCGCCAGTGACAGGGACGCAGCGCTCACAGGCGACAGGCAAGGGCCTTATTACTAGGCAAATTGTTGGGCTGAGGACACAAAGGGAAGCTGCAGGGACAGTCCAGCCCTGCGTGTGGCCGCGTGGAGGCCAACAGGGCCCTAGCCAGAATGCCGGGGCCACAGCTGCTGGGAGAATGGAAGGCAGGTGTGGCAGAAGGCATTTTTCTCCCAGTTCATTACTTTACCCAAACCAGTGTGTCTTCACCCAGAGACCTGCGTGCTTGTGTGGTGAGGGGCGGCGGTCTCGTTGCCTGGGGCTAGGGGCTAGGGGTGCAGGCTCTGGACTCTGGCCTGAGGCCAGCTCCTCCTGCTTGTCTCTTCATCGTCAAGTCCAGAGATATTAGTTAGACAGCACTTAACCTCCCTACACCTCCATTTCCTCCCAGCACCTCTGCTTCCTCCCTGCACCTCTGTTTCCTCTCTGCACTTCTTCGTGATTTGATAATATTACTTAAGTTACTTAAGTTAAGAAAAGTATCTGGCACAGTTCCTGGCTCAGAGTAAGGGCTCACTAAACGTCGGGAAACTCTTCGAGGACTCTACCTTTCCTCTGTTCGAAAAAATACTGCAATTCATAATCCAAGTCTGGTTCTGGTCCCAAACACAAACGCTGGAATTTCAGGAAAGGGGATTTACATATTTGGCAATCATTTCTGAGATGGATTGGGTGGTTAAAGGATCAGTTTTCTCTAATTCAGTTCAATAAAGTTTGCCTGGAAAAGCTATCAGCTCTCTTTCTCTTTGATATTAGAAAGGCTGATTAAGAAACATTAATAAACCTGAGGAAATCAGCTTTTTGGGGAGGATGTAGGAATTTCTGAAGTTGGACTTCCTTTGGATTTCAAAGGATGAAAGTGGTGGAAAAGATTCAGAAAGATGGTCAGACAAGAAGGTTTGAGCGACTTGAATGCTTGCTCCTCCAGGAGGGATGGACAGCCTGTCTCTGAGCTCCACTGAAAATGTCACCCATGTACAGTGAGACACCCTCGAAGCCTGCTTGCCCTCTGGCTTCATATGGAACAGCCTGACTCAAACCACCCTGGTGGTGAAAACACCCTGGACGCTCTGAATGATGGCGTCTCTGAAGAGCTTGGGCACAGGGGCCATAGCAGACAGCCTGGTGGCCGAATCCAGGCAGGTCACAACCTGTGATTGGTGCTGGGTGGCTCACCCGGCTAACCCGGGGCGCGCTCTAAGCTCGGGCGACTTCAAGTCATTCTGCCCGGACTTTCGTGGGCCGTGGAGGACGTTGCCTAATTACAAAGCAGTTGACATGACCTGGGGCTGGGGACCTCTCTCCCCTTCCTGGGACTCACTGCCTCCTAGGTGACAATCCTGCTTCCAGAGCATGACCAGGCTGCCCTCGGGGAACCCAAACCACAGCAGATGCAGCAGCCCCACTAGACAACCATCTGTGACTGGGACTGGATTAACTCATCGCCAGAAGTACCCTGATGTAGGAGGGTGGAGCAGAGAGCGACGCAGAGCAAGAAAATAGCCACAGAAAACCCCACTACTGTCCTACAGAGAGATCATCGCGCACCAGGTTTTGAGGTCACTGTGTATCAGCTGCAATTCTTTCTCTTTGATTGCGCCTTTGTTTTCGGGACCATTCCAGATGCTGACTTCAAAAGCTTTCGGGTTTGTAACCTACTAGGTAATACTTTTTTTGTCCTTTCCTGCATGTCCAGTTCCACTTCTGCAGAGGACACCTACACAAGAAGGACCCCATTATCATGGAAATGTCATTACTTTCTTCTCCCGCTTGGCCCGGGAGCTCAGAGGAGACTGCCTCCTCCTGGCACCCAGTCTTCTGCCCGTGCCCTCCTCCAGCACCAGGGCTGGGATTCTGACAAGAGCATCTTTTCAGGGTGAATGGCTGCCCTGTAATCCGTGAGGTCGCAGGTACACACATTGGGAAAAGAGAAAACAATTATTTGGCAGCCACACATTGAAACGCGAACCAGCAGACCATCAGGAAAGGGCAGACATTTTTCTAGAAGAATTTGACCAGGGTGCCCATGAAAACCCTACCATCATCCAATATAGAGGCTCTGTCTTCTGGTCTCCATGTCTGATGAGTGGCATGGAAACTGGTTTTTCTATAGTAAATGGTAACGATGAAAAGTATCTTCAGTGATCTCTGAAAAAGGGGAGCTAATGTCATACTCCAAATCAGATACAGTGCTTGGGTGACAAAGCACAACAAACTACATTTATATGTAGAGCTAAAATACATTATTTAATGATCGAACCTTTAAGGCAATAGGGATTTCATGGAGTTAAGTAAACATTCTTTTAAAGGTAAATTTTTAGTCATGATAATCTAAGACACATTTTAAAAATTTCTTTTTAAGACAGCTCCCCAACCCCATTTCAATGTCTAAAAATTAGGGGTGTATCTTATAATTGTTGTGGCCAAATTTGAGTGTCAGCATTTTTCTGTATTTTGGTATCTGAAATAAAAGCATGGTTGACTCACATTCTGGACTCATCTCTGGCCCTTGTCCCATTTCTGGAGTGGAAAGCAATTTTATCTCTAGAGGTTAGGAAGAATGTTGCCAGATCTGAAGAAAATTCAAGATGGCACATGCCAGCAGGAATCTTCTAGAAGGGAGTCTAGAGGAGGTTTTGAAAGGGCTTCCTGTGTCAGACAAAGGATGCAGGGCTACAGCCTCAGAAGTGAGTACCCATGCTTCTTACACCAGACGGTGACAAACAGAAATGTTTGCTAACTCACCAAAAGGAATCATCTAATTGCACTTTTCTTTTACTTTCACCTTTCAATTAAAGCATAGTATTTATCACGCATATAGTGAACCTCAAAAATGCAAGCACACAGTTTCGTGGATAGTTTCATTTTGAATATGCCTGCATAACCACTGTGGAGATGGAGATAGACAATGTTGTCACTGCCCAAAAAGGCCCTGGCGTCCCTTTTACTTCATGCTCTTCCAAGGGGACTCGCCGCTGATTCCTCCCGCCTTCAGATACGGCTGATTACCTATACGCGGCAGCTCTGAGGATCGAGGTTATAATAGTTTTCTTTAACTGTTGCACAACACCCATCGTATTAAACACTCGTATTTATCCATTTGCCTCTTGATGAGCTTTTGGGCCATTTTCCAGTTTGGGGCTATTATGAGTAGAATGATGAAATTTCTTAGAAGTGTGTAAAAACTTCTATCATCCTTCTAGGTATAGATCTAGAAGTGGGATTTCTAGGTCTTAGAATGACCTGCTTCCAGTGTGTGTGCGAGTTGAAATTGCTGCACATCCTTGGCAAATTATTTCTCAGTCATTTTGACTTGTGTGCATAACAATGTAGCTTTATAATCTCTTTCAAAGCTTTTTATATGTTTTGTGACCACTGAGTATGTCAGCTTTTATAATGAAGATTGTGTGGCCTTAGAAAAGAAGTTGAAAAGGTTTCATTTAAAATTTCTTTTATATTTAAAAATATAAGATTAGTGCAGTTTTTTCCTTTGACGTTTGGTAGAGTTACTATGAATTCATTTGTCCTGAAGTTTTCATAGGGTATAAAGTTTTAATTCAAGAGATATACAGGACTAGTCATATTTTCTATTTCTTCTTGTGTATACTTTAGTAAATTGATAATTTAAATAAATTTATCAATTTTGTTTAATTTTCAAATTGGTTTCAAAGTGTCTTTTACTTTTTTTTTTTAATTAAAGGATTCCTAGTGATGATTCCTCTTATATTTCTGTTACGGGTAATTCTTTTCTTTCTTTCTCTCTCTCTCTCTTTATTGGTTCTTCTATTAGGGGTTTAACACTTTATTAAACTTTCGAGGAATCAACTTGTAGTTTTATTTTATCTTTTCCGATTGTATTCTCCTTTTTTATGTTATTGACTTTAGTTTTTATCTTTATTATATCTGACCTGCTGTTTTCCTAGACTTAAACTTTCTATTCTGTGATTTAGAGAATTGTTTTTCAGCTTTTTAATTATGAATTTGAAGCTATAAATTTTTATTCTACTCTTTCTGTACCCCACAAGTTTTTGTCATATTTTATTATATTCCATTCAAAATGTTTTCTACTTTCTACTATAATTTCTTATTTTACCTTGGGAATGTTTTGAAATATATTGCTTAGTTTCCAAACATGGGGATCCTCTAGTTTTGTTTTTTATTTACATCTTGTTTAAACATATAATAATAGTCATGACATATATTCTATATTATTCCATTAAAAATGTTTCTTTAGATGTACTATATTAATAGCCTATGTACTTGACAGTATGTATTTCTGAAGATTTTAGGTGCAGTGTTCTACACATGACATTGTAATTTTTATTATCCTTCTTTATATTTAGACTGGCTGTTGTGTTGACCACTGAGAGATGTGTTAAAACTTCTAAGTCTGATTATGAGCTTTTTTCTATTTCTATCAGTTCTGCTTTATATATTAGTTTTATATTTGTTATTGAATGAATCCAAATTTATGATTTACTTGTATGGCATTTTAATTGTGAAATATCCCTCTTTATCTGTAGTAATACTTCTATATCCTATGATAATAGTATATGCACACCAACTTTCTTTTGTTTAAAATGTCTATGGTAAATTGATTTAAGTTTCTTCTCTTTGAGTCTTTTATCATCCTTACATTTAAGGTATATTTAAGTAAACCTACGTAAACTTGTTACTTTAGAACACAGTCTAACAATCTTTGGTTTTGACTGGAGTATTTATTAATTAATATTTCTAAGTTCTTATGTGGTAATTCTTGCCTTGGTAAATCATCTTGCCTTGGTAAATCATCTCATTGTGATTAGATCTCATTTACATTATCCTAATATAAGTATGTCTTCTGATACCCAAGGAGAGAGACTGTCCAAAAATGAGAACACGCTGAAACCCCAAGAAGTGAAGAAAGGGAAACTGGTCCTGGTGACAGCTATCAAGACCCTATCATATGTTTATTACACCAGTTTTAGCTTCTATAGGAAGTTACAGCTGAAGTCAGAACTCCCTACAACTGGGCATTTTAATTATGAATGCCAAGTTGATCTATGGTCATTCTCTCTTTGCTAGATAGTCATATTTATGACTTAGTAAAGGCTAGGCACTTATCTAAGAATCTCTCCTGCATTGTCTCATTCAACCCTCATTTCAACCCTAGGAGCTGAGCATTAATTTCATTCCCATTTCACAGACATAAAAAGGTAAATAGTTAAAAAGAGAAGAGGAATTTGTCACAAATTATGAGACTGATGAATCCCAGAGCTTGGATTTCAACCTTAGAAATTGGATTCCAGTGCTTAAGTTATTAAATGCCTCACATTTTGACCTCATTCACTAAATCCTTTTATGTAGAAAGAAAAATTAGGATATCTCAGACCTTATTCTAACTTTTCCAACCTATTTACTTCCCCAACTACTATATCATAAAATGTCTTTTATTAATCATGGTCTTTTCCATGGTCCTTATTTCTGAAAATTCCATATTTGCTATTCTAAGTGTTCCTAAACTTTTTATGGGTCTTCATAGCATATTTTATATAAAAATATGGATTGTAGTTTTCTGCCATGTATGGCAGAATTCAGGGAGAGATGAAAATATATGAACCTGAATTGTTAATCTTACATCTTATTTCTATAGGATGCTGTACTTTTTCTTGCCAAGGAAATGTTGACAGCTTGAATTTATAACAATGCATTCAGAAACCTTGAGGTTTTATAACAGAAAATAATGTATCATTAGGCACTCTGAAAGGATAATGAGCCATTTACTACTTCTTTCTCATTTTTGTAAAGGTTTCTAGAAATAAACATTAACTCGTATAGACTTGGCATATGGATCATTCATGAAGTAAGCAGAGAATGCATGATATAGTTAGCTGCTTGAATTATTTCTCCATAAATTATTCATGCTTCTAATTTATCTAACCATTTCCCTTCTCTTGCAATTCTGAATCATTCTCACTTCCACATGACAGGAGTGCATTCACACCAACAAGGACAAAGTTAACAAGAAAAAAAATAAATGGTTGACCAAAGAAGTCATAGTCAAAGTTAATCAAATAAAGAAAGATGTCTTACAACAGAATTCTCTCTCTCTCTGGGGAAATTACCTAAATTTTGGTCTTAGTTTACCTCAGGAACTCAAATTCTTCCTTCTTAATGAGGTGGTAACTATGGGAGATGTACTGCAAATTCTTCCTAGAGCTACATTTGATGGTAAGTACAACAAGGCTCAAGGATGGCCACAGTGGTCAAAAAAAAAGGTGTATGAGAGATCTTGCTCTAAGTGGTCATCTTAACAGATTTCCAAACACACTGAACATCTGAGTGAGATCCAAATTATAGACCCCCCACACCCAATCATTGTAAATTAGGCATGATATACTTACAAGTATATCAGGGTTCTGTAGCATTATTTTCACCATGATTAAATATAAAGAGAGAGAGAGAGAGAGAGAGAGAGAGAGAGAGAGAGAGAGAGAGAGAGAGAGAGAGAGAGAGCTATCCATAGCAATTACTTCACCTACTGGCAAATAGCATTTGTTTGGACAGAAATATGCATGATTAAGTTAATGTTGATAGCTTGACTGATATCATAACTCTCAATCTAGTCCTCATTTTTGTAAGCCTATTGCAACTCATTTACACCACCCTGAGAGACAGATGTGAAGGACCCATGTTATTCAAAAGTGACCATGGAGGATACACACTCACTTTGGTGGGAGAATCACAAGAGTGATTGGAATGAGTGAGAAGTTATGAAAGAAGTAATTTGGGGTCAATTGAATGTTTCTCAGTAGGCATGAGAAGATATGGCTGCCTTTGAACATGACATGAGCAATCCCAGCTGCTCTCTGAGAAAACAATTCCTCAGTAATGGGCACACGGATTGGATCAGGAGGGAAGGAAGGAAGTCAGGCTTACGAGATGCCATTCACAGACTCGGGCACAGTCCAGATAAGAGGATATGAGGCCTTAACCAGCTGCAGCGACTTTGGCGGATAGGAGCATATGTGTAAGACCCACATGGGAGAGAAAGGAAGGAAAAGAAGCATCACTGACCTCTCAGATGATGGGGCATCAAAGAAAAATTGAAGATGGCAGGCTTAGGCGTCTGGGAAGACAAAGAGGCTGTGGTTGCAAGAAGCAGAGAACCCAGCAAGAAGAGGCTTAGAGAAATTACGAAAGTATTTGCACACACACATTAACCTTGAGAGGTAAGTAAGACATGCATGGACCCCAAGTTCCAAAGTGGGGTTATGAATTTGGAGACATGCTAAAGAGCAAATATCTAAAGCCACTAGGTTGGATAATATTGTTGAGAATGATATAAGCCAGCAAAGGAGAATCGAGAGAGAAAAAAAGAAAGATACCTGTAATGGTAGGAGACAGGAAGGGGAGTTAGAGGAGAAAAAAATGTAAGGGGTTTCCATATTATAAAGAGTGGGAGAAAAGGATAACACAGAGTCATCAGAGGTACAGGAGATAACATTTTAAGGAGACTTTCAAAATGGTCAAATGCTCTGGTGGGAATATCTAATGATTCCACTGCTATAGGAACAGTTTGGGAGCTCCTGAAAAAGCTAAACACAGAATTATCATCTGGCTTAGCAATCCTACTCCTAGGTCTAAACACAAATGGATTTAAAACTAGTTATTAAACAAATACAGCACATGCATGTTTGCAGAGGAATTATTCATAATAGTCCAAAGGTGGAAACATCCCCAATGGCCACTGATGATGAATGCATCGGTATATTATAGACTATAAAAAGCAATGCTATTCAGTCATAAAAATAAACTAGTGGTCCATACTTCAGCATGGATGAACCCTGAAGGTGTTATATGAAGGAGAAGAAGTCAGTCACAAAGACTACATCCTCTATGATTTCTTTTATATGGAATATCCAGAACAGTTAAATCTACACAAACAGAATGCAAGTTGGTGGTCTTCAGAGGTTAGGAGTGAAGAGTGAGGATGAACTTTTGTAAAGGGTATGTGGTTTCTTTTGGGGGCAATCAAAACATTTTGGAACTAGATAGAGGTAGTATTGACAATACATCAGGCATGTATTCAATGCCTCTGATATGCTCACTTAAAATGGCTAATTTTATCTTTTTAAAAGTAAATTGCCAAACACATTAGAGAACTTTAATGTACTCAGGACTAAGAAGAAGCTTAAGGAAATCAGCTGCTCAGTGTCCATGGTATTCAAAAAAGAGCCATTTCAGCAAATTGTTGGTAAGCACCTCATTTGGGAGTATGAAGACTAAGTTTGTTATGAAGCAGAATTGTTGGCTGGAGACTATGATTTCAGGAAGACTGGTGAAGGAAGGGGCAGCGCTGTGAAGGTAGAATAGCACTAAGGGAAGCTAACCTGGAAAGAACTGAGTGTGTATGAAGCTGGGGGAAGAGTCAGAGAAGGGGAAACAACCAGAGGTGTAGGACAGAAGGGGAGCACATGCAGAAGACAGAAGCAGGACGGAGTGGGCTCCAGAGCACAAGAGGAAAGATGTGTCAGAAAGAGGAGGGAGCGCTGGTCTTCCTCTGGAGGGGAGGGAAAGACCGGAGGGGGTTAGAGACAGAAAAAGGAATTGAGAAGGCTGCAGGTGGGTGGTAAAAATGTCTCAGCAGAGAAAAAGACAAGGTCAGCTGCAGAAAATTGTGGGCAGTGGAGTAGGGCTTATTGCTAGAGGGAAGTGGAAAAGTTTTGGAGTGGAGCTTGAGGCGACCAGCAGTAAGTCAAGAATGAGTAATTCCAGAGCAGCAGGAGGGGCAGGAACCTGTAGAGATGGTGCTGGTGCAGTTCTGTGAGTCCAAAGGCCACATCCACCAGCTTCTTTTCCTACTACCCCTGTTTTGCTTTCCAGAAATATTTTCACCAATAGATGGGGCTACACATCCATGCCTCTTGATATTGTCTTATTAATCTGTGTCTACCCTGGTAGATACTTAGGCTCTTTTTAAATCTTGAATATGTCATCTAATTAGTATCCCGGAGTTGTGAAAGTTGCAAACATAGAAACATGTATCCCCATCTGCAATTCCATCATTAGGATGAAATCAAGCTGCTCAAGTCATTGACTGCAGGCAGAAGCCATTCTTTAGTCTTACGTAGATCCCTTTTTTCCATCTTTGGAACACAGCTATTCAACCAATCTGAATCTGCTTTATTAATATTCAGTAATAATATGCAGTTCATAGTTCTTTATCTTGATAGAAAAGGATGTTTTGTCATTTTTGAATAGTCCTAATACAAAACATTATTCCAAAATAGTCTAGTTATATGACCATATGGAAGTTACATATCTTGCGGACATCTAACTTCATTCATTAGTCAAATGAAGATAATGGTACCTACTTCATAGATTAAATGACTTAACATAAGAAACGCACTTAGAGAATTGCCTGGCACAGAGTTTGAGCTAAATAAATGTTGGCTATGATCAGTATTATTAATGTCAATATTCATTCAATTTCTGGCATTTGTTTAGCCATTTAATAAGTATTTACTCAGCTCTGGTTTTTTATGATAAATGCTATGCTTATAGCAATGAACAAGTCGGTCACAGTCTTTACCCTTACAGAGTATATAATTTTACTTACCTAATCAATTAACATTAAGCTTGTAAACTTGATGTAGAACTTGAGAAAATACAGGGAGAATTATTATTTTCAATTTTACATCTATTTTTCTTTGATTTAGTTTTCAGGTCTTCTCTCTTATCCTTCTTTTAGAGAAAAAATTATCAAAAGGCCTTAATGAAAGAGGAAATCACAGGATAACAATGCAAATAAAACCAGTGGTCATGCTCTTAGGGACTAGACTTAGCTAGCAAGGTCCAGATTGAAGAGGGACTTGGAACACCAAAGCAGTCAGGTCTCCATTACCTGTGTCAACTTGGGCTTGTGAGAATGGACGACGGAAGGACACAAATAATGAGTCCTGATTAGTTGCCTTAAATCTCACAGCAGTGGAAAGGAACTCCCACCCACCAGCTCACAGCATCACAGGCATTTGGAGTGAAAGTGGTGGCCTGGGGAGGTCTTCAGAGAAATCAAGTTCCAGTTGCTCAGACCAGTCTCTCGGAGAAGTTGTTACTCATGGAGCTATAGTCGCAGAGGAAAGACGACGCGAAAAGCTGCTGTCAGCAGAGCCCAATTTGCCAAACATGATGAAGGGATTGGTTGACAATTCAACTGTTTGTCAAAAGGATTTGCTGCAAAGAGATGGAAAGCTGAAGGAACCATCCAATTTCCATAATGACTAAAAGGAAAAAGAAAGTATCTAGTATCAGGGAAAGTAAAACTCTTGACTCTCAGGTCCAATTTTCTCTTATTGGTGGAAGAGACAAAGACTTGCAGGGAAGAGTCCATGCTCCTCCTTTCTAGAGTGTCATCAGGCTGAAGAGAAATCGCCGCCATCAGTGGAGTCAGAGCCATAAGCTGAGTCCAACCACAGGCTCCTCTGAACCAAGGCGGAGATTTGAAACTGTTGCTTGGAAGGACAGTATCCAAAGTTTTGAGCTGTATTAGCTTTAAGTAGCCCTCAAATAAATGCGATTATTCCACCCCCTAGGGACACTCTCTGTTTAAAGATCTCCCCAATGGCTGTGTTTACCAGGCTTTAGATTCTGAGAACTGCCAAGAGCTTTAAGGCACTGTATCTGTCAGCATTTGAAATTTCTCTGGTTGTGTCTAAGTCCATTAATATGTCAAATGCTAAAATTGTACAGCGGATATTACTGAAAGTACTTTTTTGAAAATTGATCTTTGCACGATAGAGAAAGAAGTGTCAGTAAAATCTATTTTCTGTAAAAAAAAAAAGAAAAAAAGAATCTTCACACTCTGATGACCACAGGCTCACAATGTAGCTTTTTAGTGCTGCTGCCACTTGTCTTACTAAGAAATATAGAAACATTTCAGCAAATGCTGTGATGCTCACTACCTTGAACCCCAGTGGAACACAGTCACTATTGTTATTATAATTATCATAATGTAGTATTATTGTTATTTTAAATTCAACACTCCTAGGTGGTATGTACCAGAGGAAAAGAGGTTTCTGCTTCTGCTGACAGGAGTCAGAAACAAGACAAAATAAACGAAACTGAGATTAAGTCTTGACCGCAGGTTGAAAGTGCTCCCTGTTTGTCTATGTCACACTCGGAGGCTCATTTAATTTTGCCTGAATTGAGTTGAGAGTCAAAGAGAATTGACACGAAGCCCGGGAGGAGGCACTGTCTTGGCACCTGTCACAAATCCAGGTTGACCAGAGATCAGTGGTCCGCAGGTGGGTGAGAGGACGTGGTGGGCTTGGACCACGATACCCTGAGGCTATTTTCCATTGGATGTTCAGACTTCTGCCTTAGAAGTTTGGGTGAAGATAATGTGATGTGACTGCCCCACGTTTTGGGTGGAGAAGGAATGAATAAATGGAATGATCTTCTTTTCCTTGACTCCCTGATTTTTGATGATTGAGACTAAAGAATGAAGTGGGAACAATCCCTGGTCTGTACGAAAGATTGTATTTTCTCATTGCTGGAGTCTTTCGATTCTGTTTCTCTTCCCCTCAGAAACAACAGCTCGATTCTTGCTGAGGGGCCTAAGAGATGCTCGCGTTTGGTAACCTCGCTCAGTTTCCGTGAGGCTCTCTTCCCAGAAGTTCTATTCGTGAGGAAAATTTTGTTAGTGTCACGAGAACACAGAGCTGTCTTGCGGCCTAGCATTCTTTTAGGCATCTCTCTCTTGGCTTTGTTTTGTTTTTTTCATTTATAACTTTGAAATGGTCCAATGTCATTTCGGCTCTAAGAAGAGCAGCCAAACCAACTGTCCAAGTCTGCGATGACCAAGTATCTCCAAGAATCAGATAAGAGAGTTTAAAAGAGAGGTCATCACTCCTATATTTACACTTAGAATTCACCAGGATTTGATTTATGGTGATAATAAAAGATAGGTAGTTCAAAGCCTATCAGAGGGTCTAGAAAAATGTGTATTTTATCACATGATCTTACTCCATCAGAGATACTAGGAGGAAATTTATCTCTGACAGTGCTATATTCCTTTTATTTGAAAAACCCCAAAGAGCTGGTGGGAAGCCAGCCAAGCAAGGGCCCTGGATGACAGGAATCGCTGGGGCCGGTGCAGAGGCCGCCCTGAGGCGGCTGTGGCCTCAGGCCTCCCCAGCTTTCTCTCAGCCTCACACAGGAAACAGCAACAGCACCATCTGCTTCACACGCTGTTGTGACGGTTAAATCAGAATGCAACTAAAATGCAGCTTTAATTATCATTTTTAAATAATGAGATAAGGTCTGTCCCTTGACTCAAGGATTGTGGAGGTGAAGGGGAGAAGGTCTGAAATGAAGGAAGTGGGGGCCTAGCAGACCTTTCTACTTAGAATCCTTGTGCTGTTTCCACGAGGCTCCTTCTCCAAAGAGTCTGTTCATGGGGAGGAGCGGCATTTCCAGTGCACAGGCTGCCGGACGCTCAGAGAAGCAGACGGCTGCGCGGGGCACTGAGACAAGGCCCCCCGGCTGGGGCAGGTGCTGGTGACGACTCCCACCCTCCACGTGTAAAATGCAAAATATGTAAATGTTCCAGCAGAGCGGGCGCAGCCCAGTCCGCTTGGTGACCCTTCACTACCTGTGAGGACCGAGCTCTTACGATGTGTCCAGTCTAAATCGAGATGCGCCACAGTACAAATACACGCCGGGCTTCAGAGCTCAGTCCGCAGAGGAGAATGCAAAACCTTCGCGAGTCATGCTCACATTGATTACTGGCTGATGTGATAGCTTAGAAAAGTAATGTAATTCATATAGGTTGGGTTACACTATATATAGATATATATATGTACATGTATACATGCGTGTGTGTGTAGAGAAGAGAGTATATATCTATTTATATCTATTTACCTGGCTATATGTGAAACATTTCATCTGATATACTGCGTGGATATGTATGATAATACAGTATACAAAATGTACACTATAACATATATAAATTGAATGTATATGTCAAATACATATGCTAAATATATATTTTTAACATTTATTTCATCTGCTTTTTTAAGTGCTGCTAAGAAGATTAAAATTCTATATGTACTCACATTTCTACTGGACCACACTGCTTTACAACAGGAAATCTTGAATTTCCCCAAATAAAATGCGCCTGTGGTTAATTATTTAGATTTGTATGGGATCAGCTATTATTGTCTAAGCATTTCAATGAAAATTAATCTTCAGAATATAGTTTTCTTAGACGTTGTTCCACAAAGTGATCCGCTCTCTACTTAAATTAAAGAATCGAACAATGTGTTTTCACTTATATCTGAGTGGTATCCTGGAGCTGGGATTCATAAACATAACAATTTAGGTATGTGTCAAAGTGTAACAGCCTAATACCCTATTCTAAGCCCAATTCCTGGATCTGTACCATAATTTTCAAGCTCTATATTTTCCCCGATTTGTGTAACAGTTAAATGGATACTAATTTTCCTTAATAGCACCTGGGGAGGCTTTTGCCATGAAGATTGGTACTTTGCCGTTTCTGAAGTTATCACACTTGTCACACTGGTGCATGTGACGTATCCACCGCTTTGCCTCCTGGCTTCTTCGGGGCCGCAGTGAATGCACAGAATGCTTCTGCACCGTTCTGGCTGGAATACATCGCTCACACGAGCAAGATGGAGATCGCTGACTCCCAGTGCGGACTCCCAGCCTCTCAGCGTCAATGTGAGAAGGTCTCAGACAAGGCAATCGATTTTACAGGAACAGCTTGCTCTCCTTCTCAGGCATGCTTCAAACAAATGAAGTCAAGTCACCTGTGAGTCCTGTGACAGCGCCGTACAGGTCAGAGAGCGAAGCGGCCCAAACAAGCAAAGCAGAATTCCAACGCTTGGCTCAGATTGATCAAAGTGGGAGTTTACCTCAGTGACAAATGCGTGAAACGATTTTTGTCTAGAACATGTGAGATTAGGAAAGGCAGGAAAAATAGAGGTGAGTGACACTCAGAGGGCACGTCGGCTACAAATAGATGACCTGTGACTGAGAATGCCCTGTTAGCACTGGGGTGCACATACACTCTTTTGAAATCTTGAGTACCCCATTATTGGACCTGAGTGACCCGGGGTGACCTCGTCCTTGCACAGAGAGGAAACTTCAACTCACTCATGGGAGTTAGGTGATGTGTCTGTTCTCCAAAGCTGATAGTTCGTGGTTAGATGACAATTTCTGATCACCTTGGGGCCTCCGAATAGCACCTGCCAGGACCCGGCAGCACCCCCCAGGCACACACCGTGACAGGGGTCTGCAGCTGGGCTCGCGGACCGGGAAGAACTTAACGAAGAGAATCCTGAGTCTTTCAAAGCAGTGGATTTAAAAGTTATCATCCCCCAAGGGTCAAGATACATATTAGAAGTGATATCAATATTGACTTCTGAGCAGCTGGTAACATGTTTTATATTTTTATTTTAGACATCAAAAGCCAAAATCATTTCCCCAAAGCTGCTTCCTTCTCCAATTGCTCTTTTTACTTGATTTTTGGGAACTATTTCCATCTTGATTTTTGAAACTGAATTAGGAGCCAAAATTATGTCTTTTTAATTGTGTGTTTACTGGGATGATAATCAACCAAGATAAACAAGTCTGAAATTTAGCTTTTTCTGTTTCTGGCATAACTTTCTCTATTCATTTTATTTTTCAGAGATTTTTTAAAATGACGAAAAAAAAAAAAAGAGGGAAATTTTTTAAATTTTGCATTTAATTTGTGCAACTTGGTAAAGAGATCAGTTTCCCTTCACTGAGACACAGTGTCCAGGGAGGAAGTGAAAGTGTTTATGAATAACTTCTAACACCGCCAGGTGCATATTGCCTGGGCCCAGAGAAATAAAGACTTTTTTGAAACATCAGTCAGAATTTCATGTAAAGCGTGCCGCTGAGGAACGGGAATGGTGCTACCTGAAGTTCACCTGTCGTCCTGAATCCCTGACAGACTGTGAAGTGATGGAATCTGGTCATTCTGGGAGGAGGTGGGCTGAGCTGTCTCCAATCGCTGGCTCACTCGCTGAGCTCTTATTACTGGTCTGGAGTTGGCGATTCAGTGATGAGGGGTAACTGGCATGTGTGCGGTGCTTACTTTGCACTGAGCACTGCTCTGCGTGCTCTGCGTGTACTCACTGACTCCTCTGAGCGTGTCTGTGAGGCTGACACTATAATGACCCCTTTGCAGCTAAGGGAGCTGGAGCGGAGGTGCTAAGAGGCGCAATGAATAGTCCCTGGGTTCAGCGCTCCGGATCAAGATGGGAATAAGCACAGAGAAGTCAGGCAGGTAGGGTTTATTGCTGTGTGGGAGCCAGGTGGGAGCCAGGCGGGGCTCTGCAGGCGCATGGAGAAAACACACCTAACCAGCCAGGAGACACGCAGAGAGGTGTCTCTGGAGGAAGGAAACCTGGGCAAACCCTGAAGTGTCAAAGGACTTAAGTGCGGTCAGTGGGTGCTGCTGGGGCCAGGCTGGGGGCATGATCCAGACAGAGGAGCAGCCCCATGAAGAGGAAGGGGAGCTTGGTCGGTTCAAGAAGCCACAGGTGGCTTTGGGGGGGTGTGATGGTGGCAGGGCTTCAGTGTAAAGAGTGGCGTGAAAGGGTTCACTCATTCCACTGATGCTTTTATTCAACAGACATTTAACACGGCGCTGGGCGCCGAGACTAGGGGCGTGGCTACACCACGAGGGGCGGAAGGGGAGGGAGACAAGAAAGGAAATAGGAAGGAAGAGACGACGTTCCTGCCTTCACGGGCTCCTACTCTCATCAGAGAGCCAGACTCTAACGCTGAAACAAGGAACTAAACATACAACTTCACATGGAGAAGGCCGGGAAGGAACGGAGCCGATGCGGGCGTGCAGAAGGGCCCCTCCTTGGGAATGGGGCCAGGGAAGGGCCGCCGAGGAGGTGGCGTTTCCACGGGTGGAGCCACTTAAGAGATGAGGGGGAATCCGACTTGAGGGAAGGCGGGGAGACCAGCCCGGCTAGAGCATGAAGAAGTTTTCAGACACATATGTATGCTCAGACTTCAGAATTTGTCAGGAGGGCCCACAGGATGAAGAAGAAGTAATGGCCACTAAGCAGTAGTGGCAAGTGACCTCTGAGAAACAGCCGCCGTCTGGGAGCAAGGAAGCGGGAGTTTCTGAGCGCCTGCTAAGAAGTGCGTGAGACCACAGCAGCAGAAAGTCTCCACGACGCAGTCGGGAAGGCCGAAGGGCACGCCTGTGCGCATGCGTGGGGCAGGTGCCGGGCTCAGCACGCAGGCGCAGTGACGTGGCACAGGAACAGCCCCGCACGCAGCGGTTTCCTTGCCATACATTCTTGTGGGCCCCTGTGGTCCTTTCCTGCCCACACCCATTTCCCGTTTGGGGGTGCACATCCTAATGAACTTTGAGCAACTATCATCCTTCACCATCAGCCCATCTGCTGTATGGGGCGACTCCACTCTGGCTTCAGAACCAGGCGTGGGAGCCAGACGGAGCCAGACGGAGCATCACGACGCCTCAACACTGATTGGTGCAGGGAGGATCACGTGGTAGAAAGAGAGCCAATGAAGGTAGGTTTCACGCTTTAGTGGGCAGTGCCAGGAGGACAAACTGCCTCGGGTGACTTGAAGCTGGAAGGGTAAGAGGAGATGCCCAGACCCCTGCACTGGGCTGCAGGGACACGTGGGAGTGCCCACGAGTGAAGCCAATCAAAGGAAAATGGAGCCATAGATGGATAGGAATCCAGGTGCTACACAGGGGCCCTGGCACAGAGCCGGACTCTATGGCAGAGTTATCCCTAAAATATTTGTTATGTGAGCCAATACATTCTCACCCACTACCACCCCCAACATTTTCTGAGTTGGATTTCTGTCATTTGCAAAAATAAAAGATTCTTGGCCAATAATAAACACAACACCTGTTTTCCCACATAAGTCATGTAGACACCAACGTCACACCTTGGACCCAATTTATCCCAAGCAGCATGTTACCTGCAAGGAGCCCTGGATGTCCTTCCCCCCGACGATCACGAGTTCCGCCATGTCCTCTGCATGGGGAGTCCGGGCGTGGACGAAGAGAGTCTTGCCCACCGCAGTTATGTTCCTCAGAGCAACTAAGCCACCGTCATTGTTGACCTTGAAGTGTGGGCTTGAGACTTCATAGCGTAGCTTGTGGTTTCCCTTACAGTCACTGAAGGTCACTGGTGAAAACAAAGCAAAGGAACAAAAATAGAGCATAAGCAGGTTGGGCAGATTCGTCTTAGGACATCTCTCATCATTCAGTTCAGGGACTGCTCTTCCTCCCAGAGCCACAAATGATGCCCCTTCTCCCACATACCCCCGGTGTAGCCCAGTGGCTTTGACTGACTTCAATCCAGACCATCTTTGATCAGCTCCCTTGTCTCTAAACAGGCCGGGATGACACAGAGACAAACACCACCACCTTGAGTGTTATGGTGAAGTGACAGAAATGGCACAGTGACATTTCTGTTCGTGATCTAATTATGTACAGAAGCTGTGACAGAACCAGAGAGCCCAGGAGACGAGGTGAGGGGTGCAGGCTGGTTCCAGGAGGACCACACTTCTCATAAGTTGGCGTGCGTTGGAATCACGTGGGGGCTTTTGAAAGACAGTGAGGACTCAATCCAAAGACTGTAATTCAGTGACTCTGGGCTCTCGAGAGTCATTTAGAAAAGAGCAAGAAGAAAGGCCCAGAAAACTGTTAATTTGGCATTGTACCAGTGATGCCTGACCCAGATTGGCTGGATAGAGGTGAACGAACTTCCTACAGTGATTGACTAAGTCCTGTGGGGGCAGGATGGGGACAGTGGCCGCCCAGAGGCGATACGGGAGCTCAGGGCACCGCTGAGTGCCAGCACCATTCATTACGTTACTTTCACCTGCGCTTACACTGCATACAAATGGAATCACAGAGTGGAACGCATACAGACATTCATGGAGGTTTCCTGTTTCACAGCTAAGGTCCTCTCTCCCCCTCTCCCTCCCTTCCTCCCTTTTTCCGTCCCCAATCTCCCTCCTTTCCTTCCTCTCTTCCTCCATCTCTCTCTCTCCCTCCATCCTTTCTCTCTACCCTTCTTTTTTTTTTTCAGTTCTTCTTTCCTTCCTCTCTTCCACACATATTTACCAAGAGCCTAAATGACTCAAGAAAAAGGGGTTACAATGCTGAGCAAAGGCAGACATAGGCCCTGGCTCAAGGGAGACATACATGAGTCCAAACCTCAGAAGTACTGGTGGGCCTATTCCAGGCAGATGGCATCACATGCACAAAGGTCCTGTGGCATTTGAGGAACGGGGCTGAGGTCTGAGCACTCGTGTCTCTTTAAGCCTCACAGGTGAATCTAATACAGTTGGGGCCAAGAGCCAGGACCCCACACAATGAATTGCTTGTCAAGGTGCCAGGTCTCCGTATTTCCCAGCATGCCTGGCCCCCACAAAATACTGGGGACCCCGCATGCCAGGAACTGCTACTCCTATGTTCTAAGAAAGGGCAGCCTTAATGGTAGGTTTCTAAGCTCTTTTCCAATATTGGCTTAGGCGTGGCGGCCTTCTGAGCTTGGGCAAACCCCTCATGCTCTTTGTACCTCACCTGTGAAGTGGGACAGGTAAGACTGCCTCACTCATAGGTGCCGTAATTCTTAACAGTGAACATTAAAGAAGACAGTCCTCATCTAGATGCATAAATTATTTAGGGCAAACTTGATGCTCCACGAATAACGGTGCCACCATTATTCCTATGACTCTGGGCACTGTGGAAGCCACCTTTTCCTCTTCCAACCCAGCTTCCTTTCTCCAGCTGCTTTCCCGCCTGCCCCGTGGGTTCTTCCCCTTCTTTCTAGTCAGGTGCCTGAGCTCCAGCCTGCTGTTACCATGGAGATGGTTACGGCAGCATCTCTGCGAGGACTAGAGGAGCGAGGCGGGTGGTTCTGACCCAGCCATGGCCATGTTGGACTCTTCCTACTTTTCCCGGCAAAGCGCTGCCTGTCTCGTGTGAGAGGCTGGGAAGGAAAAAGGGCATCAAAGGAATGACGTTCCAGTGCCCTCCTCATAGTAGTTTCCGCATATTTAGTTTTGCTAAGTAGTCTTCAACTGGATTGTTTGTCAGTAACTTCCTACAAGTCCTGGGATGCTTTGTCCTACATGAACGGCCCTGCGCTGGGGACCTGATATGAGAGCATGAGAGCAATGAATCCTCACATTCTCAATCTGAGGTAGGTGCCCTTTTTTTTATCCCCTCTCTGGAAACTGAGCCTTAGTGAGGCTGAATGGGGTTAAGGCCACATGTCTGTGCTAGTCTGCCTGGGCCCATACATTCCTTTCTTCACTCTCTCAGCTTCCAGCCTCAACATGTCACCAGATCTTCATTCATTTAGTAGTTTTCCTTTGTCTCACATTATTTATTTATTAAAATTATTCAAATATCAAGTGCATGTTGGAGGGGCCCGATGTATTTTTTCTAATCATGCCAAAGTAATCCTCAGGAGTCAAATACAAATATGTTTGTCCTTGTGGGTCCCCAAAACCTCGCAGTGACATGCCTTCTGTCCTTGGAAACACTGGCCTGGCTTACATTCCTCCCCACCCACCCTCATGCTCATGTGTGGCTCTGCCCTACTCAGGCTCTGACATAATTCCCTGTGGTTCTCTGATATAACCTGGGGGGGTCTTCTGATATTTGAAATAATGCATCTAACATGGATAATGCAGGCTTGAGAAAGCCACCTAACTCTAGATGGCTCCGATGATAACAACTTGGCGATATCTAAATGACAGATCTGAAAAATACAGGAATACTTAATCAAAAGAGAAACCATTCATCACATGATTTTTCTTCTTCCCTCTGTAGAAAACAGAAGAGTCCTTCCCCACTGATTATAATCTTGCCTTCAACTCCCCAGTGAAGGGTGGAGCTGCGAGCTTCCGTCCTTCACCATCTCCTGCTGTTAAGTATGTTGACACAAACAGAATCTCAGTGATTCTCAAACTTCTAAACAGAGATTGAGCCAGTGCATGTTTTGGGGCACGGAGTTCAAAGAACGTATTAAGAATGAAATGGAATATTTTGTGTCTATTTAAAAAAACGTTTGTTTCTATAGAGACGTAGCTAAGTAGCTTGGAATGACACCATGAGTATAACTGAAAGGGAAAATTCTAATAAACAATTAAACTTGTGAACAAATATTCAAAACCTCTGTCTGAAGGGGGAAGTGAACTATTTGTACTATTCCAAACCTAGAAGGGGCTTCTTTACATAGTTTATCACTGTGGCATTTAAAGTGGCTTCTGGAAAGAAAAAAATACCATATAATATAGTGCACATGGGGATTTATTGGAATCAATGGCACAACATCATTCTTTGAGATAATCTTTGAACACCCCAGGAGGAGGAAGAGGGGAGTGAAGACTCCCCACCTGAGGGAAAAATGCAAATTAGACAAAGGCACCACTCAGAGTTCAATTATACTTTCAGCATGTTTCCACTCAAAATGTCCTCTGGGCTTAATGCAAATGTCACAAAAAGACAAACTTGAGCCGGGAGACAAAACCACAATTGAATGGGAAGTTTGGCACATGAATTAAGGGGCTTAATCTTCCTGACCTTGATTTGATGCTTTTCTATTCCTTTCTTTTGAAGGTGGTTCTTAGGAGTGAAAATCCAAGAGGCATAGATTTCTTACCAGCTAGACATGTATGCGGGAGCCAATTAGGCTGTCGTTATAATCCCAGGAAATACGAAAATGCAGATGGGCTTAAGTTGATCTGCAGCATATGGAGCAGCCCTGCTCATGCAGATAAGCACTGTGCTTCCTTAGAAGCATTTGGGGTCAGTCTGGGACCCACACCTTCACAAGGAAGATGGGCAAGTGGTCCTAAGGCTTATGCAAATCAGTCTGTGATAAGTTGCAGAGCCTCTGGGAGCCGGTGGCCAGTCCCTACTCAGACACTCCATCCCAGAGGTGTGGGGTCAGCAGCACAGTTAGCGCCGCATCCGTCACCCTGGGAGCTGCATGTCTTCCGTCTGCTCCCGGGAATCGATGTCCACCCGTGCAAAAGAGGGCTTTCTTTCAGTGGTGTGCTGGTTCCCACAGAGAACCCCCATTTGCTTCTGTCAGTGTCTGTGGCATAACTATTCTAAACAGGGCTGATTTCAACTACCAGTGTGCCTTCAACTGGTTTACACACTTTCTAAAAATGTGACGGTTGGCTCTCAGCAGTGCCAGCTAGTTGGCACCAGCGTTCCCCGGAGACCAGGCAGTAAATAACTGAGCAGCCGAGTGCAAACTGTTTGCTTTCTCTTAGACGACATCAGAGAGTCCTGTGCTCCTGGCCGAGTTAGTAGAACAGAATCCGATTGTTCCATCAGCTGGAAGGGCATGCGACTGGTTGATGTTCCATCTTTGCAGGGGTATGGAAAGCAATGTCTTTTTAACAAAGAAAGTAGCGCTGAATTCATAAACACGGATGGACCCAGGATGCAGACCCTCACTTAATGGTTTTTACATCCCTCGTTATCCCACTGTATCAGGGGTGCATGCTTCCGTGAAGAATTCCCAGGGGTTTAGTCGGAGGTTCTTTGGCTCTACCTGAGTGAGAGAAACGGGAGGCGTGCCCTTTGGTTTCCCTGGGCACCCACATTTCTCAAGCATCCTCATCAATCACACCTTCAGTCCATGCTCAGTCCCACCCACACTGGACCGGATCCTGGAATGACAGAATAGGGATGCTCCAGCCTTGATTCATTCACCCTCCTGACTCCGGGGGCACTGTAACTTCTGCTCCTTGTTTGGCTGGGGAGAGCGCTGGCCTCCTCAGAGCCCCCGTGTCTACTCCTGAAGGTGGCGGGTGAGCCCAGGCATGGATTTCACCTCCAGAAGCTTGGTGGATGTGATAGGTGCAGGATGCACATGAAACACCCTGAACACCATCTCAGACTTGGATACAACAGAGTTTCAATTCTATCGTGTCAGCCGAAGATAGCATAATGAATGATTCCATCAAACGATCTTCAGCAGAAACCTATTTTTGCCATGTAAACCCTTAAGCGCTTCCTTTTGGAAAAAGACGAAGCCCACATCTGCTTTTAGGGGATTTTCGCAACCTACTGTTAAAAATTGAGCTGCTCTCTGTGAATCTAGTCATTTCTGTCAGGGTCTTAACATTTTCCTCTTGCTACAGATCCTTTAAATTGTGGCAGGCAGTTTTGTGAAGGAATGCTGTGCACTGTCTGTCCCGGGGGGTTATAATCACCGTGCAGTTGTGTTTATGTTGGCGTTACTTTCTATGGCATGGCACCTGACACAGTACACACTCAGTCCTGTTTGTCGAGTGACTAAACAGCAGAACTGCAACCTGGCAGCAAGCAAATGTGAAACTTCTCCAAACAAAAGTGAGACTGATGGCCCCACCTCCTGTGCAGATTTAAGCTGTTTTGAAAGTCACCAGATCAGCGAAACAGAGATTGCAATCCCGAAATTTAGAGAATCATCGCTTCAGATTTACAGAGTTTCCCTCTTGGAGTTTTCATATTACTAGTTCTTGTTTCTTACATAGCCCACAGATTTTTTTTATCCAGCAATTATATGCACATGGCTCCCTCCCTGTGAGCATCTGTAGGGTAAATCAGTGAGAAGAAATATTTGCTCCTCTGTAACTTCTGGAGCTCTCTGGAGACATGCAGCAGAGTGCCCTGATTGATTGATCCTGAATGGAGATTCAGATCCTGATTCTGAATGTCAGCCTGAAAGCCCTGTGGCTCCCAAGAGCCTCCCTACATTCACGTACAGCTACACCCTGGGAGGAAGGGACCCACAACAAGGTACCTTGTGCATGAGCACTTAAGAGAGATGGAGAACCAGAAGGAAGATGGTGAGAGAATGCAATATTGGTTTCCTAGTCCGGCCCCATGGGTGTCTTCTGGAGAGAATAAGCTGTATACACAAACTCAAAGAGTCACAAACAACAGGTAACTTAAATAATCCCAAGCACTGTTATTTGGTTCCTAATAACTCATTGTCAAGGTGAGTGTCGTCTTGGCCCCATTTATGAAGGGAATGCAGCTTAGCTTTGCTCTAGTGCAATACAGACTGAACAGCTGTAGGCACTTTTGGCATCTGGGGAGGTTCATAGCTTTGGGGCGCCTGAGATGGGCTGTGAGGAGCCGTCTTCCCACAGAGACGGGTGTAGGGGTTGTGGCGGGAGGGAGGCATGTCCTTCAGGAGTTTCCTAGAAACTTTAATCAATAAAGAAGCTGAAAGGAGGGGTCGTGGAAGGAAACCTTGTGAGCTCTTGTAAGAAATTCCCTGGGATCTTCCAGAAATAATTGGAATAAAACCAAAGGAAGAAAGTAGGGTGGGGTCCAACACCTGTGCAGCGAGGGGCTAGAAGGAGGTGTGGGACGGATGTTAATATTTGCATGGCCACATTATTATCCTTGTACCAGAAAAGGATGAAGAAATTCAGGTTACCCTGACACATGGAGATCTTTCTGGAAGGACTGTTTTTCTCTTACCTGGGTACTTTTAAGTGGAAGCTAATTGATGGTGTAACAGTAATGTTGCAGAAGAGATTTTAGGAAGAAGGGTGTCTCTTAAAATCATGAAATTATATTATTCTAAACGTCAACATGCTCATATATTTGCTCCATTAAAATATCATTTGCTCACTCATAAGGCAGAAGAAAGTAGGCAGTAAGGGGAAAATGTCAACATAAAGAAAAAAAGACCATCTGTCTCCATGGTACTCAGAGTTGGGAAGTCTGGACCACACAACCGTTTGAAGGGCTGCCCTGCAAAAGGTGGAGTTTCCTTTTTCCATTATGTCAAAAGCTCAAGCAAGCACCATTGGATAGGAGTTGCCAGCAAGGAGGTCACAGTTCCACAGAGTAAACGATGTGTGGCAGCAAGAGAAAGTCGAGCAATCAGCGAGAATGTCGTTACCAGAAGTGACGAGGTGGCGGGATCTCAACACATGCATCTCACTTAACTAAGAGTTATCCTCTCTAAAATCAATTAGAAGGCACATTTCTGCATAATTTTCTATTTTATTATCAAATGGAAAGCATTCTTCAAGACAATGTTTTGGCCTTAAGTCACAACGAAATCCTGTTTAAGAATGCACCAATAGATTAGAAACATTTGAAGGGATAAGTCATAACTGTTGCTGAAATTTAATATGAATTCATAAACCCAAATAGCAAAAATATGCAAATCCTGCAGGTAAATTTTTAAGTTGGCTATGAAATTTGAAGATCTAATTATAATGATGACCACAATCAATTTAACAAAACTGAGCAAGAGAAATCTAAAGGTCCGTTAGTCTTGACTTGATCTCTTCCACAGAATTCTACGCGAGATCAACCACTGTAATCTTTATAGGTTTCCTTAGAAGCTGTTGGGTTTTAGAAGGGATGAGGATGTTTGGAAAAGCCGGGGCAGAGTACAGCAATGGTGAGAACCCAAAATTTGGAAATAAAATGTTCAAGATGGAAAAAGGAAACAAAAATCCTGCAAAGTGAGTCTTCAAGGAATGTGTATTGAATCAGCTTCTGAATGATAAATATTGAAATAGATGCATAAATTGCACTCATGTATACAGAAACATGATTCCCTCTCCTAAAGAGCTTCTCAGCTCTGATTTGAAGCAGTGTGTGTCAGTAATGATCTGTAAGTGTTCAGTTCTGGGAGGAAGAGGAAGGAGGCTCCAGAAAAGGAGAAGGCAGCCATGAAGTTTTTAACAAATATTGGAAACATAACAGAGAGGCAGTAAGCGATGCCCCGACCCCAGCCCTCATGTAACACCTCAGCTGCTGTGCAGGAAGGGAGACAAGGAGGCCTGACAGATGACGCTGCCCATGATGTACGGGTTAGGGGTCGAGCTGGCACCCAACCCCACACTCCAGAGCCCGGCCTTTCCACGGCACTGTTTTGTCATCTCTGATCACTACTCTTGAAAAATTGTTGAAAGAATGAGTGAATAAGAATTCTTTTTTTGCACAGAATTTAAGAAATCAATCTTTATTTGGTTAGGTTCCCGACTTACGTGATGTACAAAAATGGACAAATTGGATGGGTATCAGAACTCTGTACAACATCAAACCTGGGTTTATGACCACGCTAAGGATGCCAGCAAGGCAGGGCTCCTGTGAGGTCTGCAGCGGCTCAGCGAGGGGATGTGGGCGCCATGTCACGGGTAAGCGGGTGTCGGTTCACGTGTCACCATGGGGACTGTACTGATTTTTCACATTTGATGTCTAGCTTTTCAAAGAGTTACCACTTATGGAACATTTTCCATATGCCAGGCCATGGGGTAAATACTTGCTAAGCATTATTTCTTTTATTTTTCATAGCAATATTTATTGTTTCTTTAGCTCACATTTTAGGGTATTGAATTGCATCTCAGTCTGTAGTTCACACCACATCATTGTTTCTTTCGATTCTCTAGCAGCCCCATGAAGGTAGTGGTCTTTTTCAGATGAGAAAACAGCCTCGGAGAGATTCGAAAGTTACTTAAAGTCATGATATGTAAGTAGCCAAGGTGGAACTTTGTTTCTTACATCTAATGTAGAGCCTGTCTGAGGTCCTGAGGAAAGAGGCAAGAGGTAGATTCATCCAGGACAGTAGGGTCCAAAGGAAATGTTATTTTGTAGGCTGGGAGCACGTGGATTATCAAAAAGTAAAACAGTCTTCGTCTAGTGCTGAAAGGGTTGTCAAAGATGGAGTTGAGAGAAATCTCCAAGTAACTAATCCAGAAAGGGGAAAACTCACAGGGCAGCCAGAGACCCTGCAGGTCAAAGTTTAGGGAACATGTGGATTCTGAAGAAGGGTTAACAAACACATAAATGGGGCCCAGTGAGATCGTTAGTAGCTGGAGTAGTTAGTAGTATGGAGAGCTTTTACTGTCATGCTTTCTTTAAAGGCTAGAAGAAAAGACAAGTGCGAAATGTTGTTAATGAACGATGTATAATTTTATCAAAGATCTCTGGAGATCTGGGTTTTCTTCAGATCAATGCCATTCTGTTTTACTACAAAGTCATCGCAGATTTCCCAATCCCCCATCATGAGGGAAGGAAAAAGAAACCTGAATGTACGTTTGATCCATGATTTTCAGAATGGTTTGATTTTCATAACACATGTAGATACTGTGCATCCAGGGCGTGGAGGGACAGCTTCTGGATAAAAACTCTGGAGGCTCTTAAACACCCCTTTATTCTCTGTGAATTTCTGCGTGTGTCTGTGAAGCCCTGGGCTTGTGCTGCCTCGATTTCAGAAAGATTCCAGACAAGTTTGCAGGAGAGAACAGTGTTGGGGCCTCAGGTCTACTGTCTGAGACAGCAATGAAAACATCCCCAAAGGTGTGCCCCAGATATTGGCAAGCTGGGGGGTTTGCTACTAGCCAGCGGATGCCAGTCACAGTGCAGCAGACCAGGAGACCACCTTCCACACCCTCACCTTCCACACTCTTCTCTGGGCCCATTCCTTAGTGACCCCCGAGTTCTCTGAGGGCAGAGGCTACTCACAGCTTTGTTCCCGTCTCTGACTACACTCAGCGCTAGACCCGGCCAGAGTTGCCAATCAAACACATTACTGGATTTTTTTTTTTTTTTTTTTTTTTTGGTTGTAACCAATTAATTCATTCACCTCCTCCCTAATTGCAGTGGGCGCAATGCTCACCAGCTGTGATTACAAATTAGTTCTGTCTAGTTGACAAGACCTTATCAGGAAATTAAAATAAAAGGATCTAGCTTACAATACATGAAGCACAATTAATTCTTGTATGCATATATGGGTTTCTGATGTAAGCAAGGAAATCATCAGCCCTGTAGGTCATGCCTATTCATCCTCCGGTTGCCAAGAGATTTTATTGCAGCCTGATGCCAGATGGCACCGTCTCTAGCTTCGGTCTCGTGGGAACGCAGGGAGATGTCTGCCAAGATTGTCTCATCACTTGTTAAAGTTACCCCACTTCCCAGCGACTCCTTCACTTGACAGCGATCGCCCATGCTCATTTCCTGCAGGAGTCATCGCCGCTGCGGGCCTGCTGCAGTTTCCCGCCCTACCTGAATCACCGTGCACATGAGCCAAATGCACCTCATAGCTTTCCACCAAGAGTGGTGACTTTGGCAACTGAAGAACTCATAGATGGGAATCTCAAGTCCACCCCTGGCTCTAGAAGGCCTGCGTGTCCAGAGATGCTCTCTTTGCACACAGCCGCGGCACGTCTCAGGTTCTCTGGGTTTATTGCTGGTGCTCGCTCCTCATGTATACATGTGTGTAAGCCGCAAGTAGAAGCATATGGTCCCTCCCAACTGTGATATTTACGATAATGAATCGCAGATGCTGAATTGGGTGTAATATGAAAACACTTAAATGCTAAGATGCTGGGATCTGAGTGCAAACATTTCAAAGTGAGGACCTTTGGATTATGTTGGTTTTCAAATATGATCACTAAGAATATGACTTTACATATTCTGGGAAAATATCAGGCAGAAAGGGATGACTTTTTCCCCTCTAAAGAACACATAATGTTCAGAGATCCCGGGGAACCCCCAGGTTATAGATTTAGCTAATCTATTGATAATTGGACTGCAGCTCCTTCTGGAATCAAAGATGAACTATAGAGTGGATATTCTTTTACTGTGCACCAGACAAAACACAGTGACTGTCACTGGAGTGAGCTGGGGGCACCCCCAAGTGCCCTCCCATGTGGCCCTCCCCTGTCCTCTTGAAAACACAATTTGATGCACATTCTGCCACATTTAGAAATGATGCACAAATGCATTCAGTGGCTAGTTTACCCTTTATATCTATTGCAAACATTTTATTTCACTTCATATATGTACTTCATTCCTTTCCATGACTACATAATACTTCTTCACAGGAGTATTCTATCATTATATCACCCCCTTGTTGAACTCAGGTTTCTCCTGTTTCTTAATTACTGGTGTAGGAGTAAGGACATCGTACCCGTGTTTTTGTGCAGACATGCCAGTGTTTTTCTATAATTGAAAGGAATGCCCATTTAGAATTTAGACACTGACGAATCATCTACCAGAAAGGGTTCATCCATTTGGGAGCTCATCCCAAGTATACGAAACTTCTCTTTCCTCATAGTATCAGTGGGCGATAGGATGTTTCTATATTTTTTCAGTTTGATACTTGGAAAAATATGCTGTTCATCTGCATGTCTCTAATGAATGACGAGATGATGGACTGTCTGTCATGTTGGCCATTTCTGTCTCCTTCTCTGTGGATTCGTGGTCTTTCAGAGAAGTCAGGAGTTCATAGCCATCACTCAGTCCCCGCCTTCTCTCTTCCTAGACTTGAGCTGCTAGAAGGAAGGGTCTGCATCATGTCTGCATAGATCAGGCCCGTGTTGTGTTCAGTGCACACACGCCTGTAAGGATGTGGCTTCTTCTGCTTCCAGAGTCCGGCCTTCAAAGAGGAAACTCAGTTCCAGCCTCCCTGCCTCTCTCGTTCCCTCACTGCCTTCCCCCTTCTTGCGTCTTCCCCTCACTGGAATAAAGCCTCCACCCTGCAGACACCAGATCTGCCCAGTGCAAGCCTGTGTCTCCAGTGCTTGCGCAGAGTCGGGCAAATGTTTCTTCATGTGTAAATATTTCTTCATTGCTTCAGTCTTTGTTTATTATCTTTCAGACTGTTTCTCTGCCCCATGGCACGCTGGCACCCAGCTCTGAAAAGTGGACAGGAGTTCCTGTTGTTCCTTCCATCCTGTGCCCATGGGTGGTGGGAGGGTTTATTCTGGGCTTATCCTGAGTTTTTATCCCATGTCTGTGGACCAGGTATGTGGGGGGCTTGTGGCTTCACCGAGCTATTTGGTTTCTCTGGCAGCCCCGCGAGAAAGCTGCCAGCTCTGCAGGGCAGGCCCTGCTGAGATGAGGAACTTCTGAACTGAGTCACGCGCACACAGGCTGATGTGGAAACCTGAAGTCAGCTGAGAGAAACAAGCGGTATGTGGGCCAGCTTATGACTGGCTGCATGTCCCTCTAAGCCTGGAGTTAGGAGTCCATAGCCTGCCAGGCGAATCTGGCCCAGAGCCTGTTCTTGTAATGCAGAGCTCCTGGGTCCCTGCCCCACTCTTTGCTCCCATAGCTGCTTTAGTTCTGCAAAATGAGCAGGGCAGCCGAGACGGTCTGGTTCACAGCCTAAGATATCTACTGCCTGGCCCTTTGCAGTAAAACTTCGCTGACCCCTTCTGTAGACAGAGGTCACTTATTTTTATTTATTTACATTTTTCAAGAGACTACACTAAGCCACCGGAGCGCCGAGGCAAGCAACACACCCAGGACGTATCCTGCCTCTGTGAGTCCATGATCAGCTGCAGGCAGTGGGCAGACTGAGGAAAATGACTGGCGGTCTCTCAGCTCAGTGTCACCTTGGTGCCTGCGTATTGCCTTGTAGTTTTGAAAGTAAATTCTGCCAGGAGATATTCTTCACTCAAACAGAATTTTGAGAGGTTTAATGTTTTAAACACATTTTTCAAATTTAGTGTCCACAGCCATTAACTCTGTGGACAAGCACTCATGATAAGATGAGTATAACCCAAAGAGCAGAAGGGGAGTTTTGTACAGCTGTCACTTTTATGTATCTCAAGCAACGATTTAATTTAGCACTAAGTAATTGTTTGAGAATCGTGCTTTTGACCAAGTTCACTCACTAAACAGTCGCTAAGTTACCCAGCATATTTCAATGTGACTTTTCATTTTGTTTCCTTTCTCACATTTTGTCAAATTCCTCCAAATATTTGATTTTCTGCACTCTCTGGGTGAAGCCATTTGAAAATTTAGCTTTCTGGAAAATGCACTGGGAATGATTCAGCCCAGAGGTGGAAAGGGAGTAGTGATTTTATTCAACGCTCCTCTCATGAGGCTGCTCTCATTAGCAAGCAGCAAAGCACCATTTATTTGAATAAAGGGGCAAGAAGAAAGACAGAACCCAAAACCTGCAAATTGCTGCAGCATCTCTGTGAAGTTAGATTAAGAGGCGAGCAATGAAAAGGGATGACCATGGCGTATTTTAAGCACCTAAAGCTCCAACAGATACACAAAGTCTGCACTTAAACTCTCCCACGGTCCCGCTACAACTGGGCAAGTGTGCTCTGGAAGGTGTCACGGGTTCTAATGCCTTTTAAACCTTGAAATCATTCCTAACATTTATTTTTCTCAGCATCTAAGGGGTCCTGAGTAACAACCAATATGTTCTAGGCTAGTAAAGTGGTCTAAAAATAAGTCTGGGGAAATTATTTCAGTAAGAGCAGATGAAAATAAGAGTTAAAGAGGTAGGTCACTCACTCTTTCATCAGTAGCAGTTCTGCAAGCAGCAATAATAGAGAGAAAAGACCAGTTCCTCTGCTCCACACCAGCTCCCAGTGAGGAGGGACCTAGGACTGGGCCAGAACCCGGCTGTACGGAGTCTCTCATTGGGTTTGAATGGGAATGGGAAGCTAAATACAGAGTTACTAGGGAACTCTGCATAGTAATGGCTTAGTCGGGAGAAGAAGGATTCTAGGGAGGTGTGAGGAGCAGAACCGGGAGTTGTGAAGCAGGAGAAAAGGGCAAGTTGGAGAGATGGCAGAGTATCATATAACTGTCGCCCTGGATCCTTAAACTCTCAGTAAAATCTCCCTTGTTCACGAATGGTGTGTGTGTGTGTGTGTGTGTTTCTTGTACCGTTTGGTGCAGAGGGAGAAAGAAGCAGTCTTTAAGGCACAGAACCCAGAGGCAAAACAGGTAATGAAGATGCAAACCCACAGAAATTGATATTAAGGAAAGGGCTTCGAATTTCCACAATTTAAGGATATTAAATGATCAGTTTCCATCTCTTAATTCTCCAGGGGTTAGCATGGACCTCTGAATACCTGGTGTACATTTAGTATTTATTCAGCTCTTTCCATGAGTCAGGCAGTGTATTAAGACATTACATGCATTACCTTGGCATTTTATTAATTTTTCATGACTCTGTGATGCTAGTAATTATTTCTTCATTTTACAGATGAAAAAACTGAATCTAAATGGAAGCTGTGTGACCGGTATCCTTGTGTGACAAATATAGAATAACCTGGTCTCCAAGAAATTCGTCTGACTTCAAAGCTCATACTCTTACTACCTTACTCTGCTGTCTCTCACTCCTTCAGAATCTCAATAATTGTGTTGGGTTCCATCTTCATGAAAGAGAAAAGTTCAGCTCCTCTCTAATGAGAGTGAGATGGGTCAGTGAGCTGCTTAAAATAAGGTGAAAACTTGCACAATGGGACATACAGTAAAAGTGCAAACTAAGCTGTCTGAGAAGAATAAAAGCATATGTTAAAAAAAATTGGCCCTGGTTTGAGTCTAAGTCACGGAAAATATGACATTTGAGCTTCGCTGGAAGTATTAGGTGAGTCAATTGTTTTCCACATTTGACTGCAATTAATCTCTGCTAGGGGTGAATGACATACATAACGGATTGATAGATTTCACCGAAGGACGCTCCTGATCTCGTGTTCACAAATTATCTCTCATTTCTTAAAAAAACAGTACCTCTCTGAATCAGTAGGGGCCTGGGAAGCTACCCCCAGAGCTGTATCATCCCAGTTTGATCTGTCAATGAGATGATGCTCTTGAATATATTTAGAGCAGCTATTAAGCACAATACACATTACAAAAACAACAACAACAACAACAAAAAAACGGGAGAAATGAAATGTGAGAGGGGGCAGGTTTCCTCCTGATTAAAATCTCAAAAGGAGATACTAAATTAGGAAAAAATGTGAGAACAAAGATGTCCCTATGGTGTCTACTCTTGAATGAAAACAAGCAAATAAACCAACAATCCCTCAATTTCCATTTCTGAGAGGTAGTTACTTATCTCCATAGTTGAAGTTTTCTCTCATCGTTCATTTGGACAGAGACTTTTACTGATCATTGAAAATAGTCACCCCACTGACGTTCAATTTATTCCTTGTGAAAGGGTAAGCTGGCAGAGACCAGGGATTCTCAAGGTGTGGCCTTAGACTGACAGCATTGGCATCACACAGGAGCTCGTTGGAGCAGCAGGTGCATGGGCCCCACCTGAGACTTACTGAATTGGAAGCTCTGGGGACAGTCTGGCAATCTGGACACCCTCTCCAGGAGATTCAGGCTCCTGACAACTCCAGACATAGAGAGACTTCGAGTTACATGATCTAATAGTTACATGATCTAATAATCCAAAAAGGAATACCCATTAACTATACAGGGAGCTTTGGAGTCAGAGTGTACAGAGGGGAAGAGACCTCCCTCCCAGTTTTTGACCAGATTTTTCAGACTTTGACAATTTCCTGATCTATGAAATGGGAATAACGATGCCTATCAACTAGAATTGGCTCCAGAAAAATAGAATGTGGAGCATCTGTTAGAAAGGAAGACGCCTAGAACAGCTGTACATTTAGTTGTAGTAAAACCATGGACCCAACCGCTGTTGGTTCACTGCCCTTCTCTTTGAATAAACATCATCTAGGCAGAGGAAAAGTAGCTCATATTGATCCACTCTGCTTAAGCTGAAGGGTTGTTCTTCTGTAACTCTCTCTCTAGAAAGAGATAGATCTCTCGGAAAAATGCAATATAATGGATTCTAACAGCAAAAGGGCTGATTAAGTGCCATTCAATCATTCACTCTCCTGATCACGCAGACGTGAAGCCCACACCTATGAAGTTCGAAGAACCTGGCCCGCCCCGGCCAGGCCACCCTGGTCTTCTGCCTGTACTGGGACAGTAGGACTTCACTGTCCTCCCAGGCCCCCTCATCTGCACCCACCCCAGGAACCTCAACGCTGCAGAGCGGCCTTCAGGCAGCTTTAGAGCGAAGCCACTCCTCTACCTAAAATCACCCCATTTGGAGTCACAGCCAAGTTCCTACACTAACACGCAGCTCTCTACACTCCAGTGCATGGTGTGCATCGTGTCCTGTTACTCTACGCTTCCTTAGGCGCTGTGGCCTCACTGCCCTCCTGCTTCTTCACGAACACTGACCCACACCCTGCTCAGGACTGCATCTGACAGATGCTCTGCTGGCAGTGCTCTCCCTAACACCCAGGCGACCTCCCTCAACCTCAGTTTCCTCCAGGCCTGTATTCAGATGTCACCTTTGTTATGTGACCTTCACATCTGACAGTTCATTACTTCCCCACCCTGACATTTCTCTGCTCTTTTCGTCCTTAGCACATTGCATGATCAAAGGTATATCAACACCAAAATGTAAACAACCCAATCACAAAATGGGCAGAAGACCTGAACAGACATGTCCACAGAAGAAACATGGTCAACAGCAGAAGAAAGAATGCTCAGTGTCACTTACAGCTAGGGAAGGGCTCATCCAAACCACGAGGAGATATCACCTCATACCTATGAGAAAGGCCGATATCCAAAAGTCTACACAACAAGTGTGGTGAAGATATGGAGAAAAAATGGAGCTTTAAATAAATGAATGCAACCATCATAGAAAACAGTATGGAGGTTACTCAAAATATTAAAAAAAATAGTACTATCACATGATTCGGCATTCCCACTTCTAGTCATTTATTAAAAAAAATGTAAAAACACGAATTTAAAAAGATATTTGCACCTTTATGTTCATAGCATCACAATTCACAGTATTAAGACATGGTGTCAGCTTAAATGTCAATGAATGACTAGACAAAGAAGATACAATATATCTACTCAGTGGAATATGACTCAGCTATGAAAAGGTGAGCTTGTCTTTTGCGACAACATTCATGGAACATGAGGAGATTATGCTAAATGAAATAGGTCCAAAAAAAATACTGGATGGTTCACTCATTTGTGGAATATACAGAAAAAAGCAAACTGAAAAAAACACAATAAAAATACTCCTAAACTCTGAAATTAAAATAGAAATTATCAGAAGAGGTGAGAGAGAATGAGGGAGGGAACGAGGGGTAGAGCGATCAGAGTGGTATTGCTGACCAGCATGGGGGCTCTGGTGGGAGGTGTGGTGTGACAGAAACATTGGTCAATGTGTAAATCTATTCTCTTGAAACATATAATATTGTAAACCAGTGGCATATTCATTTCAAAAACTGCACCCCCATTACATTTTGTTATGTATGCTCCTTATTATCTCCTTTCTGAAGAATGTCATCTCAGGGTATCTCAATAGCTGGAAAAGTGCCTGGCATATGATGACTCAACACAGTTAATCAATCAATGAATGGATTAATTTCCTTCATTTTCTTCCTTGGCTGTGGCAAACAAAATAGCAAAGTTGGTAGGTAATCAACTGGAGAAAAGGACAAATGTGACGCTAGCTCTTGGGGTGGCGGTGATCTTGGAGCAGGACGGACATAGAAAAGAGGAACTAAGTCGAAGCTGCACGTGTAATCGTTGTAAGGCATTTTTCTTCTGATATTTTTTTAGCCCTTGGGGAAAGTTTCTCAGGGAAGCAATAGAGTTTAGAGTGAGAATTCTGGAACCAGAGCTCAGAACTTGACAAGTTATAGAAGCTGGAGTGAACATTCAAATGGCAGTTTCCTCATCTGTCAGATGGGATTTACCTGTGTTCGTGTAACCCACCAGGTAAGAGCAAAGATTACGTGTGAAAGTGCTCCTAAGGGGCAGATAAGGGTCTATGAAGACTCCAGAGCCAACACTGGAATTTAAGTCGCTCCGATCCAAGATTTCTGCAGAAAATGGAACAGGTGCAACGTTGTAATGAAAAACTCCATCTTTCCTACCTGAGAGAATTTCAGGAACTGGAGTTATTCTACTCTCATTCATTCAAACGTCCTACTGGGATGAAACCTGTTTCTGAAAATAAAATTGCCACTATTTTGAAAAGACCTAGTTTTCAAACACCAGTAATGGCTCTCACTTCCCTGTAGCTGTGCTGGAGTCAGGATGCACTGTGTTTTTCTGTCGTTTGGATACTGTCAGAAGCAAGCCAGTGATGACGGAGTGAAGAATCCTCCTCTGGATGTAGGCTGCTGACAAGGACCCAGCAGACGGAACCCAAGACAATGTTACAAGAGCAGCTGCGAGGGGCCCGGTGGGGCCAGTCCCCCAGCCCGCCAGTCTTCCTCTGGCTTGGCCTTCGATTTGCCAAAGAAGGGAAGACTTTGGCGTTTTTCACAAAGGAGCTGCCTTGGGGGAAGTAAGTTGTCTGAGTGAAAACCCTGTATGAGATGTGGCTGAATTTTGTGTTTTTATGCACCTGGAAGGAGTCGTCTCAGACCAAATTGTTTTCTCTCTCTGCATCGATGAAAGGTGATGCGACCACTCGGGTCTAAAAACATACGCCTCACATGGCAATGAACTCCTTCCTGGTAATTAATTATTGCGTTGGGTTTTTTTTTGCTTTGCTTTTTATTCGTATTAAAGGTGTGATTGAAAGTTGAAAATACCCCCATTGAGCATTCAGAAGATGAAAATTACCGCAGCGTTTCAAATCAAAGGACCCCGGAGCTCAGCATTGGCTAAAACATCTGTCACCTCAACCCTCTGACCTCAAGGACACTGCACACAATGCTGCCCCTGGACTGGGGACATTTCAACACAATTCCCAATTACACTATGAGCTGCAAATTGAAGAAGCTTTCCTCATTAGAAAGGAATACACACACACTTAGAGCAAGCAAGCGCTGAATAACACAGCAGAGGTCATGTCTGAAACCACATCTTTCATGGTCTGCTCTGTTTAGAATCACTGTCCGGGATGGGGGCAGCAACCTGCAAACGCTGGTCAGGCCTCTTAAATTCCCTGCCAGGAACTCATTTCAAAGAAACAAACCCAACATAAACATTTAAGAAAAAAAATCAAAACAAAATACAAGCCACGGAAGGGTAGGCCTCCATCTGCGCTGGAGAACCCTCAGGGCGCCCTGGTAAGCATGAGCAGGAGCAGGGCCGGAGCTGGACGTCACTTCTACAGCGAGCTGCCCCCAGACGGGGCTTGCGGGTCTCCGAGGAGGAGCTGGCGAGCACACCCTAACGGAGATTCTCCATTGTACTCGCCCTTGAGATATGGAAAACGTTTTTCAAGGCTCTCCTGGAAATCAGGGCTCTGTAGGTTTGGAGCTGTTGGTGGGAGGGGCCCAGCTCCCTGTGAAGGGGCACTCAGTTACGGGGGACCCTGTCGGCAGTGAAAGGACTTGAACACACATGGCAGGATGCCATGGGTAGTAGAAGGGGGAACTGGAAAAAGAGGAGATATGAATTGGGAGAAAGGTGAGAAAGATGGGAATCGGGATGTTAGTGACTTTGGTAAATTCTTTCTCCTCCTGATCTAATCTGTAAGTGACAACAGACAAATGTTCATCCGAAAGCCAGGGGCGAAGGTGGAACCCTTCGCCGGGGCTCCAGCAGAAGCCATGTCTTCTTATAGTGATGGGGTCCCACCTCCCACCTCTGGGTTTCACCTGGGCACCTGCATATTTGGCTGAAAACAGCCCTGGGTGTGGTGACATCATGCAGCTCCCATCAGAGGAGAATGATGGGAGGGAGAGGAGATGTAGTCAGTACCCCTACAGACAGACATCTGTCCCCTGCCTTCCTGGGGGCTGGAAATCATGTAAGACGCAGGAAGATGGCACCAGAGAGGATGTCAGATCAGTCCTGATTACTGTCATTCCGATGTTAGTGGAGCCACCAAGCTTCAGCAACTCGCTGAAGACACCACGAGAGATGACAGTCCACATGTGGGTCCCCGAATGACAAGGTAGAGGGTCACCTATCTGCCCGGGACTGATTCATGGGGAAGGAATGCATTTCTGTGTGGTCCGAGCCTCCACTTTTGGAGCATCTTTCTGGCAGCTCTAAGTTTGGACTTAGTTTGGACGCCTGGGTCTGAGTCTGTGGACTTATGTGAGCTTCCCCTCCCCACCTCTCCTCCACCCACCTCCCTACAGTCTCTAAGACTGGCTGTGAGGGGCCCTGTGTCCCCTGGTCAGGAATGGGGCTCAGCTCACCTTGTGATGTGCTGTTGCTGCCAAACTTGAATTCCAGTCACTGGAATCCATGACCATGTCCTCACCAAGTAAGCATTTCCTTCCCCTTGACTGAGGTCATTTATTCTCAGAGAGCGTTTACTGAGTGTCCACATCAGATGGACTCATTCAATTGTCCTGATAATGCTGCCCCATCCCTTGTTAATATGGTAAAGAAGAGTAGTATTTATATGAGGACAAACCACTCAGAATTTCCCCCAATACAAAGCAAATGGGAACACGAAAGACAAGGGAGAAAGCCTGCTGTTTGCAGAGAAGGGCTGGCTGATGACGGGCGCCGGCGCAGCCTTGTGTGTGAGTCCTCATTCCCATCAGACACTCCCGGGCCCCCGGGAGCTTCCTGGGTGCTGCCACGCTTCCCCTCTGCTCTAACATGATGCAGAGGTATTGTGGACCCAGGCTTCCCTCTCGCCTGTCTTGCGCTCATGTTCCCTCCTGCTACCCCCAGGGCACGCCGCCGCATGCAGGCGAGAGAGAGGCCACTGTGATCGGTCTGGGTGGGGTGCACTTGATCATGGAAGAGTGTCCTGCTTTGTTTCCTTTTCCATGTTCAGAGGCTGCAACATAATATGCTCGTTTTCCTAGTTTATATCTATCTGTTCTCTGCACACAGGATTCCTCATTGTGTCCCTGTTTATGAGTCTGACTTTTTGCAATATCAAATTAAAAAAACCCTGCTTAAGTCATTTAAAGAGATAAATGATCCGGCCGGCGCTACCTGAGGTCACAACATGACTGCAACATTTCGAAGACATTACGAGAGAGAACAATTTGCTGCCCTTGACCTTTTCCAGAGTAGCAGTCCCTTCTCACTTCCCCAGGGTGAGTCTCAGCTCAACACACATTTGCAATGTCCTCAGAGGCAAGCTGCACCTATCAAGATGGTCATGTGGGGCTTAAACACTTGCAGACAAACTTAAAATGAGAGCTATTTATATATGTCATTGCGTGCTGGAAAAAGCAATGACCTTGGATCCCTACTCCAGTGCCACCATGTACATGCTGAGTGCCCTTCAGGAGCGCGCCAGCTTCTTCCCTTGGAGGAATGTTAAGCCTGCTCCTCTCTCGACTGCTGTAATACACACCGCACATGCTCAGTAATGATGAGCTGACGCCATGGCAGAGCCAGGCTCTACATCATCCGGTCTTCTCCCCTGTGCGTCCGTCTGGCTCCTTCATGCCCAGGCACATCCAGGCACAGGGCCCTTGTCATTCCATGTCCCTCTGTCCATTTAGAGGACTTTCTGTTCACACCTGCCTGATTCATTCTCTCACTCTCAGTTCCTGTTGGAATGTCCTGTCGCCCAAAGGTCTTACCTGCCGGTCATTTGATTTACAGCTAAAGCCCTGCCCGCTCCCAGCCCTGGAATGTTATCCTGCCTCCTGCTGATCATGCCCAGCAGCCAGTGAGTCTGCACCCGGCTACAAGGGAAGCACCACAGAGCAGGGACTTGGGTCAGTTTAGTTCACCGCCTTTGTTCCCAAGGACGGCCAAAGCAAGCGCCCACAGACTCAGTGGCTTACAACCACAGAAAGGCATGCTCTCAGATTCTGGAGACTTCAGAATCAAGGAGCTGACAGAGTTGACTCTTCCAAAGGCCCCAGAGAAGACAGTTCCATGTCCCAGCACCCGGGTGGCCCGGGGCTGCATCACGCCACTCCCTCCCCCATCTTCCCACGGGCTTCCCTCCCCGTCCCTGTGTTGTTCCTTTGCGTGTCTCTTATCAGGACACTGGTATTGGATTTAGGACCCAGCTAGACCATCCAGGACCATCTGATCAAGGTATCCTCAACTCAACTACACTACGCTTGCAGACACTCTCTCCAAATAAGGTCGTATTCACAGGTTCTGGGGACAAGGATTTGGACATATCTTCTTGGAGCCTCCATTCAGCTACCACCTACACTGCTGTGTCCTCAGTGGCTACGAGTCGCATCAACACGCTTAGTGCATCTTTGTTGAGTTGGTGAGTCAAATGCGAGCAATCTGTGTGGCATGGTTGGAAATTCACGGGAATCTCCTCTTCTCACACGAAGAAGTAGAGATTCCGGCTGTGCCTAAAAAGCACAGCTCTCCTGAGAGGATTCAGTGAGAGAAAAAAGGCACAACGTTCTGCCACGTGGAAGGCCCTCCCCTGGCCCCACGACCAGTCAAAAGTGATCCCCACTGTGACATGAAGGCAGTCTCTCACGGGACAGCAGGGGACGGCGTGCACGGAGCGCTCTTTACATCCAAGGTCCTCTGCTTGGGTCCAGCCACTCAGAGTGTAAACAACCACACAGCCCCTCCTGACAGAGGAAGCGAAGGGGAGATTCGTCTCCAAGAACGGTGCCTCCATTCACGCAGATGCCATTTAATTCCCCAGAACCATCCTGATTTACAGAAATACCTCCTGGTCAGTTTCTAGGTTTCTTAATTTAAAACGAAAGCTGCGGTTCCGTGGCTGAGGCCCTGGCCGTGGTCTGGTGGGTCGCATTCATCGGGCAATGCGGGTTTGAATACGGGCCCACTGAAGCACGAAGAGATGAACAATATCCATTATCCATTATCAGCACTGGTCACTCTTTGCATGAACATACTGAATAATTCCCACTTGTGTGGACAATAAATTCATTTAAATGGGTTCTAGGGACTCAAACCAATGCAAGATTATTTGCGCCGAGTGGTCCAAATAGCGGGTTAAATGCATCCCCAATAGCAAAAATGATTAAAAAAAAAAAAGAATTACTGAAGTGGTTCACAGTGACAAATGTGAGCTTTTTGTCCCCCCACCAGGAAGGTTTCTATGCTGAGTAGGCATTTGTCAGTGGTTTCAAGAATGAATGAGAGGCCATCTTTTCCCTCAAGGAGTTTGGAATCAACTGGAGGAGGGTGATACCAGTCTCACATGGCAGACTGAAAGTGGGCAAAGTAGTAAATTTTCTGGACTTTGAAAGATAGAGGTAATACATCAGGGTGGCATTAAAATTCATGGAGAGTTGGAGGGGGGAGCTATACGTGAAAGGTGCTAAGAGACAGAGGAAAGAAAATGGATGCAGAATGAGTAAGATGCATTTCCAATCACCTTCTATATTTAACCGATGGACACAGGAGTGAAGGTGCCCAGGGAAAGGATACACATGCTGAGGTGACAGAGAAGAGATGGTGAATATTCACTGACAACTCACTTTGGGACAGATTCCCCTAATATCCTCTATATTGGAGAGAGTTTATCAGCCACAATTCTACTGATATTGAGCTGAAATTCTTCTTCATTCTGGGCGCTGTCTTTTGCATTCTAAGTGTTTGGCAGCATCTCTGACCTCTACTCACTAGACACCAGAAACAATTTCACGTTAAGACAACTAAAAATGTCACCAGACATTGCCAAATGCCCCCTTGGTGGGGGTGGGGGTAGGAAAAATTACTCTGGTTTGGAAACACTGACGAATATTCTTATCGCCTCTGCTGCTTATGAGAATTGTATGAGGCAATACACTTGACTGATAGGATAAGGAATGAGATGGTTAAACCATGTGTTGGGTGAAACACTACTGGGCAGGGACCCTTGTCCTTAGGAATATATGGTACAAGTATACACTTTTTTTTAACGTGTCATTTGCTTTCATACTTAGTTACAGAGTTTTTCTTTGCTGTACAGAAGCATTAAGGTTTCATGGAGTCAGCTCTGTCATTTTTCAGCTTATAGTTCTGACTTTTGGTGACATACTTAAAGTCTGTCTAACCACAAGATTATAAAAAATTCACCTCTGATTGATTTCCTCCAGTTTTTTATGGCTCCTTGAACACATATCTTGATACCATAGAGAATTAATTTTGATGTGAGGTTATGTATATATAAACAAATGTGTCTTATGTATTACATATATTTGCTTATTGTCAAGAAAAAATAAAAGGTAAGAAATTTGTATTCTCCTGAATCTTATGACTTAGAGATTAGCTACCTAACATTGTGATGTGCAGTCGACAAGCCACCTCTGTGTGGGCACATGTACTAGACTTGAGTGACAGGGGTTTTGGGCCTGACCAGGGAGAAAAGAAAAGGCCAGATAGTAGGAACACTGGGAATGAGAAACAAGGAAGCACAATGAGAAAAGGAGGATGAAAAGGGGTTAGAAAGCATGCAGTTAGATAAGAAGCCAGGTCAAAAGAACATAGCAAAAGGAAAACCAAGAAAAGAGATTTTCACTCCAGTGACAGGCTTCAAGCATCAAATGCTATAAATTTAGCAATGATGGAACCTGAAAAAATGTGTGTTTTGCTGTCCGAAGAGATTTTTTTTGGCAAATGAAGAGTTACCTGTTTGCACACAGTTTAAGAAACATAGTCATGGGAATAAGGAAAATGCTAGAGGTACAGCGTGGATGTTTCTTTATCAAGAAAACGGCAGCGGAAGGTTAGAGACGAGAAGGGGAAATCTCAGGGGAAAGGGAAAGCTATGGAGCAGGGATTCTTGGGAGCCACGACATTTTGGACTTCGGGGAGTGTGTGCAATCCTGAAGATGATTTTTATTTTTTACAGGTTAGGCACACTGTTCGGAGGATTGAGAAGGCTTTTTATTCAATTGTCAAAAGCCATTAAGAACTACTTTGTCAGAGGATGTGGGCAGCCTCTGCTGGGTAACAGAAGGGGAATGGCAGTGGAGAAGGGCGCAGGTTGGGAAGCGAGGGAGCAGGAGATATCTGAACGGTGTCCGAGCAAAGAGGAAAGGAGATTAACGATGCAAGACCTGTGTGTAGGAGTCCAGTCCTGAGACAGTGCTCGTTATCCTATCACCTTTTTTTCTGTAATTACTAAGAGGGTGGACTGTCCAGAAAAATCATCACTCTAGACAAAATAAAATAAAATAAAATTAGGGATGAACTTCACCAAAATGACATTCCTGATTATTTATGAAGATGGAAGTGCTTTTTTCTTTGCTCTTTATTTCTGTTTCCAACGTCTCTTCAGTTAATATATGTCAATTTAAAAATCATGTAAGACACAAGATGTTATAAAAATCAATGTTCAATGAGCATTTTGGGAACAAAAGTAATTCTAGGGGAAACGATGCACGGCACAGATGAACCGGATTTTCCAGCGAAGGTTGCTGTGTTGGAATATAAAGAGCCTTGGTGCTGAAGACACAAAGGAGGACACGTCGGAACAGCACAAGGACAGTGTCCGAATGGAGGGAGCGGGCTGGCTCTGCCCTGGGCCCAGATGAACTTCGAACACCCAGCTCTGAGATCCTGTTTTCTCATATATGAAGTAGAACACAGATGTCTTCTCCATGGAATTTTTAATCAGATTAAATGTATTACATTTTCGAGTGGTTGTTTATAAATACACATTGTTAGAGTTCTGTAAGCATCAGTACTAGATAAACTGACATTATAGGCCAGTTGAAAATTGGTTTACTGTGGATTTTTGCATTAATTTTTATTCTATTAAGTGTAATATCACACTATCATATCCTTTTATGACTGAGTTTTTGGTATCTCCTTTTAAACTTTGTGCCCAAATTGCTTTCCTCACTTGTCTCCTCTGTGTCCAGGCTCCTGAAGTTAACTCCAGTGAATCAATAACTGTACTGAACACTTTTAAGTTTATACATTTGTATGTAAGTAAATGCTTAGTATCATACTGAACCTAGAGTAATGTATCATCATCATTACCATCTCCACCATTATCACCATCTCCACCATCTCCACCTTCACCATCATCACCATTATCACCATCATCATCATCATCATTACTACCATCATCACCATCATCACCATCACCACCATCATTACCACCACCATCATCATCATCATCACCGCCATCATCATCACTATAATCATCACCACCATCATCACCATTATCATCACCGCCATCATCATCACTACCATCATCACCACCACCACCACCATCATCATCACCATCACAATTACTATCATCACCACCATTATCACCATCATCACCATCATCATCATCACTATCATCACCACCATCATCACCACCATTATCACCATCATCACCATCATCATCATCACTATCATCACCACCATCATCATCACCATCACAATCACCATCATCACTATCATCACCATTATCATGATCACATTCATCACCATTATCACCATCATCATCACCATCACCATTATAATCATCATCACTGTCATTGTCATCACTATTGTAGTCACTCATAATTTTCTAAGTGACTTTAAATTTCCAAACATTTTTGAAATAAAGTTTCTCCATTTTTTTTTTATGAGAAAGTATGTCTTTACATGGTACAAACATTTTATAAAGGCTTTGTTTTTTTTTGCTATTATTTATGTTCCTCATTCCAGTATATGACTAGCTCCACAGAAAAGCCGGTGAGTGAGCTGAGAAATGAAACTACTCTGTCTCATGTGCATGCAGACCAGTTAGACAGAGCCACAGGGCCGGGCCACTGTGCGTCCTAGGTTGGCTTTTGTCAGGATGCCTAACACTTTTACACAAAGATGCACACGCTGTTCTCAGAGCTGATATTTCCATACTCATAAAGCTCAGTGTTGTTTCAGTTCAGGAAGCTGATGAGTCAGAGTAGAGGCAGTGGGAAGAGGGGGGGGCTTACTTGGCTTTTTCTCTGACTGTGTCGATTATTTCTCAAGTGTTTCTAGATATACAACAGGAAAGGAATATAATAACCTCCAGTCACTGCCCCACCTGGAAAACCTCAAATCACTAATTGCCTTTTTTCCTAAAATGGAAGAGTTATTTCATCTGCTCAAAGGTTTCATTTTCCTTTGCTCTGCTTTGCTCTATAGGCCTTTTAATCTTGTAAGGTATAGCCATATAAACAAACAAGGGAGAAAACAGGAAGAGGAAAACTCTTCAGGGTCATCCAATTTTGAATCCCACTTGACAATAGTGTACATGGTTTTGATAAAGGCTGGGAGGATTGTGATTTCACCTTCCTCTCGCCACCTTGTGAAATGTAAACACAGTGTGCTTTCTCATCAATTAAAAGATATTGATTCCCAGCAGCCCACTAGGAGGTGGGTGATCTTTCTTCTCGATGGATACAGCATGATCCCTTGTTGTCACCTAGTTACAGCTTGTCAGAAGCAAACCCACGATAGGGTAGGGTACTGATGGGGCTTTGGGTTTCAAGAAGCTGAATAACTGGAGAAGAGAATCACTTCTACTTTGAAAATAGTTATTTGTTGTGCTTTCAGGCTGTACCATGTATGTTAACGAGAGCCTGAGAGTCAGTGGTTTAAAACAATGAAGGAGTCTGTCTTCCATGTAAAATAGTCTGGGTTGGTGGTTTGGAATTAGAATGGTGGCCTCTTGGTGGTTAGGACATCTTCTGCGATGTCATCTCCAGAATGCTGCCTTCTTTGACTTAACTGAAAATGACTTACTACCATGTCTGCATTGCTGCCAAAGGGGAGGGAAAACTAGGAAGGGAGAATATATTTATTTTCTCTCAAGAACGTGACATGAAGTGCATACATATATTCACTCAGTCACATTGATTCTCACTTAGTTCTATGGACACACCTAGAAGCAAAGGAGGCTGAAAAAAGTAGTCTCTAGCTGGGTGACCATATTGAAGGAGAAAAGATGGCTACAGTAGCCATGGCCATAAGTTGAGTTGAATGAATATTTGGAATGGAGAGAAGGGTTCCTGACTGGGGACCCATTCTTAAACCTCTTGGGCTGTAATGGTAATTACTGATGATGAAGATGATGATGATGGAAATAAAAATAGAAACAGTCAGCATTTACTGATTTCTTGCTTCATTTTTCTCTGTATGAAGTGCTCTGTAAACATTATGCCAATTTATCTTCGTGATCATCTAACAGGTATCATTATCTCAATTTTACCCACGAAGAAACTGAGATGTATTAAATACAGAACCTGCTCAGGGTCATGCAAGTGGTATGTAGCCAAGTTGAATCTGATTCCAGTATATCTATATTCAAAGTTACTCTTCTATAAACAGTGCTTAGTTGCTAATGGTGGTCTCAAATGTTGTAATACCTCAAGAAGCTGAAGTAAACTGGCAAACTTCCCCATAGCCACATCAGCTGAGCTGGCTAACACACATTTGCCTGGGTCTTGGATAGAATCAATTTAGACTGGTCACTATTTATTAAGACCTAAGAGATTTTGGCCTGTGTCTATAATTTGATTATTCTTTAAAACATGAGAAAAGTGAATGAATGATTGTTTGTTAAATGAAATTTGTTCAGTGCATCAGCTCTTTCTAACATGGTTTCCAAGGTGGGGTGAAAATAAGTAAAGGCTGGGAGATGAGGATGCAAAAAACTATGTACTGCAGGGCTTTGGCTGCTGCTGGCACCAGGTGTGAGTCAGAACAGAGCAGGGGAGCCACAAGCACCCCTAAGGAGGGGACCTCAGGCTCCAGATTAGCTCATGGCATCCGTCAGTGACAAACATGGAGCCTGGGTCAGTCCAAGGTAAGTGCTGTGCAGAGTCCAGGTGAGGGAGAGCCAGAGACAGGGGTCTCTAGCTGTCTGGGAGCCCTAGGCAAGAACTAAACGGGGTAGCTAGGCCAGTTAGTGTGATGCGCGAAGGGCGGGTTCTGAGGTGCAGCTGCTATGGGCTTCACGCGTCAGCACATTAAAACGTTTGGGATGGGAAGGGGAATAGAAACTCCTTCCCTTCCCACAAACAGATGGGTAATTAGATGGAGGGTGGGAGCCAGATGCTCCTCTTCCCCTGAGACCAGCACCACAGGGAAGGGGCTGTTTCTGCAGAAGACATTTCCGCTCCCCCATCTTGTTGGGGAAAGAATCGGGCAGTGGAAGGGAGTGCCTTCTGCCTCTATGTTCATCCACTGCCTCCTCCCATGCATAAAACAGTCAAGGACAAGGGGAGCACTGCTCCTGCAGACGGCGCCGGACCACAGCACGTGGAGGGACGTTTGGGACAGCGGACCTGCTCTTTCCAGCTGGGGTTTGGTGCAGGAGCCTGTTTTCTGTGCCCTACAGGACGGTGATAGAGACGTGTTCCCTGAGGTGAGAAGACACACTCAACAGAAACCTCACTAGGAAGCAGTGTGCCAGAGCCATGGGCCTGAGATGCATGCCTTGGACAGTGATTCAGCTGTGATTGTTCGCTACTAATCTAAAATGAGTTCTTGTGGGAAAAGTCCTCCAACATCACCCAACGCACTATTTTTGTGACGGTGATGGATTCTGGCTGGCAAGGAGGAGTAAGATCAGTGCCTGGAGTCTGCACAGGGTCAGTTTACATGCCTCTCTCCCGGGCACTTATTTTTGGCCAGCTGAGTCAAAACCTAGCATTAGTTCCAACCTACAGCAACTGAAATCAGTAGTGACAAAGCACTGAGTGTAAATACTATAAGGCGTTAAATCCTCTGCAGACCTAAGGAACAAAGTTGTTGGTACAGTGACGAGAGACCCCGAGGCAATTAGAAAGAAGGGAACAGCCTGCCCTTGGAAAATAAAGTATGAAATTACCCCTCAAAGAAGAGTCATGCAATGTTAACAGAGGAAACAGTTTCCAAGATCAGAAGGTGTGTAGCTCGTTAACAGATAATGTACCATCTTACCTAAGAACCACTGTGTGAACCACCAAGCAGGGATGAATAAGTCTTGAACAAAGGACAAAAAGTTGGCATGGCCCACCTCTCTGACCACAGAGGCTCAGGGTCCTGGGGGACATGGACACGTGAGGTGGTCTCTGCCCGAAGGCCACTGCATCTCCAAGTCCAAACTCTTCTTTATCTGAGATCATGACTAAGTAGTATCTTCACTCTCATCACCTCAGTCTGATTATCTGAACTCCTGCCCATTACTTTTTGTCTTTTTATGGGGTTAAGTATTTCTTATTTTTTTGACTTCAAAGTGGACCTCAATCTCCTTGCTGACAAGAACCATGATGCAGCTTTTTACCTTCTGAATAATACCCCCTTGGCACCTTGTATTGAGGTGAGCAGTGGCTTTAAAAAATGTGTCTGTAGGTTAATTAGCTAAATCAGACAAAATTATTGATTATGCAAATACTTGTTACAATTCTTTGCCCTGGGAAAGATAGCTCTGGACTCTGCAGAAGTCTGATCCCTAAATTGGTGGAGCGTCTCGAAGGTTCTGCAGCTGCCTCTCAAGGCCCGAAGGCCAGCTCCAACCAGCCTTTCTCCAGGTACTGCACGAAGTCTCCCTTCATCCATGAGGCTCCAGAATGTCCATCGGATGGCGTCCAGGGGATGGGCAGTCTGAAGCAGCTTCCACACAATTCTCACACACAGTCAAGGCTGAGAACTCTGAGTCCGAGCCAAGCTCTTCACTAGACAAATGTGAACATGACATTTAAGAGGTGATGGACCCACGTGTGCACTGCTAGCCTGTGTCTGGGGCTGGCCGCACCACGTCTTCGCTGCAGGGCACCCGGTCTGCCTTCACTCTTCCTGCTGCGGTAGGAGGGCTCCGTCCTGAAGGGGCAGGCTCCCAGGGGGCTCAGCTTCGGTAGCACTCTTCCTTCCCCTCTCCGGCTGCTTCTCTCAGGAAAATGTGCTTTCAGTAGGGGTCTGCTAGACATGGCTTCCTTATCCTTTCGGATATTTGTGTATAACTCAGGTATTATATTATTTCTGACTAATAGAAAATTCTTTGGTAAACTCGTACGGTCCACCACTTGTATGCGAGATTACTTATGAACTTGACAGAACTAAAATTTTAAGTTTATCTTCCCTTATTTCTCTGTCATGTCCAAGGATGAGAGTAGCTGTGTTCAAATGTCTGTGATCTCCCCCACTGTCGGCACAGCCCTTCTGGGTGCTGACATCATCAACCCTCTCTCATTAGGCACACGCAGCGTGGCATGGGCAGTTGCCAGAGTTGACCAGGCTCCCGTCTTGAGCTCTGTCCCTTCATTAGCTAGTTCAGCCTCCCACCTACCACAGGTGAGTCTCATAAATTACTTCCAGGAGGGGCTGTGGGATGAAGGATGGGCATGAACTCAAGATTTTAAAGCTAAACTGGACTGAGAGGGTCAGCAGAGACAAGAAGCCAGACTGGAGAAGAGTCTTGCAGAGTGCAGATGAGTCTATCAACGTAACACTGACCAAACTCAATGGAGAGTCTACATCTTTCCTGCTGACAGGGGGCATCAACAGGAAGGTATGTCAAAACACCGACTTTTTAAAACATTTGATGTTTGCTTTAAATTTGCCTCTTAATGGTAAAAACAAAGTGACTGTAAATATGACCCATTCAGTACCCAAGAAGAGTGTATGATTGTTTTTTTAGAAGATTGTGTTCTTACAGAGAGCTGTTGGTGAATGTGCTGCTGTGAGTTTGAAAGGTTTTCCAGGGCATAGAAGCTGTCACTCTTGCTTAGAGAATGGAAAACGGGAGGGAAGGAAGAACAGTACTGTGGAACTACCTAGAACAATCAAAATCTTAAAAAACAAAAAACAAAAAACAAGCCAAAAACCATAACATGCTTAAGTCTCCGATGAAGATATTCAAGAGGACTGTTTTGAATGGTATGCCAATTATGAGCCCAGAGACCTTCAGAGGCCAGGGTGCAAGAGGGGCGATGGCCCAGATGAATGACACAGTTCAGCACTTCTGCACTGACGACGCACATTCAAGCAGCAGGGATGCCGCCTCCTCATTCACTGTCTGGCAGGTGCCTCTGCTGCCCCTTTGCCAATGGCGTCAATACGGCTTCAGAATTGTTCTCAAAGTGGGCCATTGACTGGCGCTGTCACACAAAATAAACCAATAATGTACGAGCCTTGGGCTGAAATCTGGTAGGAAAGCCATTAATTTAAAAGTTATGCAAAGGGGAGAAGGAGAAAGAATCAGTCTCAGAGGAGGAGAGAAAATGGGTACAGAGAAAGGAAGAAACAATATGATGGGATCCAGCAGACGCTCGCCGGAGAAGGGGGCAGCAGTGGTACTTCTCTAGGTGTGCAGACAGGAGGGCATGAGCTAACAAGGACTTCAAAATCTTGGAGACAGGAAATGGCTGTGGAGAGGGGGGAGCCAAGGAAACTGGAACTGAGGAAAAGATATGTGCTAAACAGTTGTTGAATAGAGAGCAGGGGCTAGTGAGAATGTCTATAATAGAATTCCGGGAATTTTAGCAGGTAGAGTTTTACTCTGCCACTGAGGGATTAAACTAAAGTCTCATTGTAAATTACAATGCTTGATTAAAGAGAAAAATGGTCAGGACAGGTATGAAAACAATCACAAAGCCAAGAGAACTAACTTAAGTTCCCTGCATGTAATGAGAAGGCTGAGACATCCACACACTCTCTGTTAGCACAGAAAAAGTCTACCATTCCTGGCTGACAGGACCTGGTCGAGGCTTGGGCTCTGTGGTAGTCTAGAGGAAGAAAGGAAGAAGAGAGGAAGAAAACAACCTAAAAGATATGGTTTCAAGGGCTTCTGGGACCACTTTACCGTCATCCCCCTACAGTCCACCCAGAATAAGTTTAGGGCCATGCTTTCCCTGGGACACAGGGTTCTCCACGTCCTTGCCCCCAACACCATTTCGCCAAAAAGGCAGTGCAGCACCTGTGCGGTCAGTTCAGATGATAAAATAGCGATTATTAGCATGCAAGTGAATTTGAAGGGAAAACTATATAAGTGCAAAATTTATGTCTGAGGAGACCCAGAGACAGGGACTTCTATTTGTGAGTAACCCCGACAAACACAGTCTCTTACACTGCTCCATTTCTTGGGTTCTCTTTTTTTTTTTCATGTACTCACACTGTATTCCAGGTACAGGCTGAAAATTCATTCATTCATTCATTCATTCATTCTTCCTTCTCTTCTCCCTCTCTCATCTCTCAGCTTCGCAGAATTTTGAAAGTTGACCCTTTCTGTGTAAGTGCAAGGCTTAACCTACAATTCGATTTCCATTACTTTGAGAATCCACTCTCTCATTACCTAATGAATGAGTCAATTCTTTCTCTAGCATTTATAGGGCTCACTTGGTGTCTCCAGGGCTGGAGATGTAAAGTGGAATGAGGCAGGTGAGGCCTTGGGCAACATACAGTCTAACCTGTAATGTTTTCATCTGATGTCATTTCTGTCTTTGCTTCTCCCCCACAGAGCACCTCCTGCCATGTGAGACAGCAGAATGCTGAGGGGACATCCAACTCTAATCCTCAGTTTGCCCTTGTTTATTTGCTATCTTTCTGGATCATTCCAGGGAAGCTGGATGCTTCCATGTTCATAAAGTCTATGTCTGTATCTCCACTCTTTAACTTCTCTACCTGACATCAGGGATCACCATCCTCATCCTCCTGTACCTCATTGATTTACCGAGAAAAACCTTATTCCTTCTACTTGCCTCACCTTGGAGGCCCCTAAACATTTCTTTCTCTAAGAGCAATTCCTTGCATGAAAAAGAACACACATACAGCACTGATAGCGCTCCTATTTCGGCCCAACTGCCTAGAGTTCCGGTCAACTTTCGGTGATTTAAAGAAGAGGGTTGTTGATATAAGATATTAAAAACAAAACCAACGAGAACTCCCCAACCCCCTGAGATAGTTCTGCTTCAGGAGGTAGAGCAGGGTGTGCTGGGCTGGAGGGGTGAAGTCCTAGCCAGCTAATGACAGAGAATGGTGAGATGAACTGTTGCCTCTTCAGAGTGGTTAACACTTCAGAGGGAGAAAGACCTCTCTGAGCTGGAGAGGGGTTGATCTTTCCAAATCAAAGGACCAACACATCACTACAAAGAGAGGCATGGGGCAAGTCAAAGCAAAGTCCCTGAATCTCTAAGTGACAGCAGAATGCCATGGACTCCTACTGAGCAAAGCAGTCACAGGAATTCCCTTGTAGATTCCTTTCTGCTCTTCGTGATTGAACCATGAGGAGAAACTTAAAAGGAACAGTGCCACTTCTACTTTGAAAATAGTTATTTGGTGTGTTTTTAGGACATAAGTATGGTATTGTAATAAGAGAGCCTAAGATGTAGTGGTTTAAAGCAACACAGAAGCTTCTTTCTCCAGCAGCAGTTGGGCTGGTGGTTCAGAAACAGAATGGCAGCTGGTTAGTGTGTAGGGAATATCTTTTGTCAAGTCCACTAAGACCTCTTCGCCCAAAGGATTGAAAGATGGCTAATTAATTCAGATCGAATCCTTCCTCTTGGGAAATTTAAGCGAAAATTAAAATTAAAAAAGAAACCCAAAATGAACCAAGGCAGGGAAGCTGAACCACGAGAAGGGTGATAACCACAGTAATTCATTTATTCCTTCAATAAACATTTATAGAATTGCCATTCTGTACCAGGTTCTTCACTGGATGCTCTTGATTCTTAAAAAGCAAAAAACTAAGACCTGATTGCATGAAGCCAAGGTGGTGCTGGTATTTCCTTGAATAATGCATGTGATCTTCTGAAAGACTTCTGTCACCTGAGTCACCTGGGTCTGCCCTACATAACGTGAAAGTGCTAATTAATAAAAGTATAAGAGAACTAGGGAATTTGGGGTTGCAAGCATGGTAGAACGAGATATATTCTCAACTCTTCACCCTTTGTCATGTCTTATATAATTGGGCTGATCTCGTGACTTGCTTTGACCAGTCAGTGCTATTAGACATGATGCAAGCAGAGGCTAGAGAGGTTCACAGCACTGGCTGCCTTTTGCTTTTCTGCTCTAACCAGAATGAGAGAAACAGCGAGAAGACCTAAGACCTGCTCAAGCCTAGTTTAGAGGAACTGCGTTCCAGATGACCCTCGTTACACAAGTGAGAAACAGATGTTTGTGATAAAGCACTATACTTTTTATGTATTTTTGACATTGAGAACAGTGAAAGTCTGTGAAAACTGGTGAGGTTAATGAGTATGATGAAGGGTTTTCATGATTACAGATGTCAGTCTGGTTATGGTGGGGATGGCAGACATTTGAGAGTGACAATGAAAGCAAGAATGGGTGTTTTCAACAAAGCCTTTTTATTCTCATTGGAGCAAATGTCAAAGGGATGTCACTGAACCCAACGAAATCGAATCTGAGATTTGCTCTGGTTGCCCAGTGTGGCGGAGGCTCAGCATGAAAAGTCACCTCATCTAATGAACACCACTAACATCTGCAGAGAGCTTAACTGAGCTGCAGCCCAGGCACAGACTGAGTCTACGCATTGTCACATTCATCCCACATGCTTCCATAGTATGTGTACAATGTCATCAACACCTCAGAAGAGGAGAGGGAGGTTCAGGGAGAATGAAGACCTCACACAGAAGAAGTGGCAAACCCTTCTTAAATCCGGACATGGCTGTCCCAAAAGTGGGGCACATCTCTGGAGGGTCTGGATGGGGGTCTCTCTTGAGAGGAACTGAGCAGGAAATTAGGGAAACTGTGTAAAGAATATCGTGAATAGCATGATGATGACATCTAAGTATAATTTATTGTCCTCATCGGAGGCATCAGATTATAAATTTGATGACACTTTTCCCCCCTGTCAACCTTACCTGTTTCAAGATCTCTGAGATCTACTTTCCCTACAGAGTCAGGATAATGACCCCTAATTTCACTATGCTAGAATAGAAACCCCTTTCAACATCCCTCCTTTATTTTCCAGAAAATTCTCCCAAGGTCCTGGAGACATGGACACTGGAGTTCCTGGAAACTTGCGTTTCCTACAGAAGTTAAAGAACACTGGGGTTAAAGGGCTCACATGTCACTTCTGTAAGGAATCCTCTTCAACACTCCGGGGAACTAGAACAAATGATACTATTTACTGACCTCAACAGCAGCAGGTTTTGGGTGCCCTGTTTTGGGTCACAGCAGGTCAGCATCTCAGTGTAGGAGGCTTTTCCTACCATCCTAAAGGGCTGGGGCTGACAAAGGAGGGACATGAAGATACAGGCGCAGGGCTTCACAAGTACATATCGGGAATAAAGCAGATGCTGGAGAGCTGTGACAATCATGCCCAGGGTTAGAGCAAAGGCGATGACATTAGCTAACAGTTATGGAGCACATAGCATTTTTGAGGCTGAGTAAAGTGCTTTATACACACCCAGCATAGCAGAGTCCTTAAAAAAGTACTCTGGGTAAATTGCCTAAAGAATCTCATCTCTTATCAGCTCTGAGACCTTTAGCAAGTTATTTAACCTCTAGGAATCTTAGGTGTTTTCATCTGTCAAGTGGGAGTCATAGCTGAACTTACTCCAGAGTGTCAGCAAGAGGTGAGCTAGTAGATGTAAAGTGTTTGAAAAATGACTGGCCTGGAACAAACTGAATGTGAGTGTTAACCATTATTCCACTTAATCATTTCAGTAGACCAGAAAGGAGGCTCCATCGCTCTTCTTATTTTATAGCTAGAAAACCTGAGTTGTTGACTGTCTCATTCAGTGTCCCTAAGGAGGTAGGTGACCGAGCCAGAACTGACAGTTACTCCTGTTAGACTTTGATGTGTCTGTTCTCAAGCACATGGAAACAAGTCAACTTCTGAGAGCAAACGTATTTCCCATGTGAAGTCAGTGTTGAGTGACATCTAACACGGGGTGCTCTGAGGACTGAACACAGCAGCATGTTTCCACACGGGATAGCCAGAGAAGCTGCAAGAGAACGGCCTTGTTCCAGACTAATCCAGTCTCCTAGTCCTGTCTCTTGACATTGTGATTTAGCACACGTGGATATTTCCGAATGGCGGCCCAGGTCACTCACCTAACCTACTGCACTTGGGAATATGCTGGATTAGGGCACTTGCTGGTTGAATGCACTTATATCTCTGAACTGAAAGCCCTACAACTGCCCGGTGCAACTTCCCCCTGCAGCTGGAAGCCCTGTGTCCTTGGCCTCTGCCCCAGGGCTCTGTGGGAAAACCCTGTACAGAGCCCTGTTCTGTTTCCCAGCAGCTTTCACCCCTTGCTCCTCCTGGTGGAGCTCAGTGACCAAACCCCTTCCCCATCACAGTCAGGCTGGGGCTGTGGGGGTGCAAAGAGGATGACAGTGGACTAACTGGGAGACACTGTGAAGCAAGAAGGTGAATCTGTCACCACTGGTGAGGGTGAGCACACACGCTCCCGCTCTCATGCACACACCCCTGTGAAACTGCTCCAAAGTCTCTCGTCATTTAACTGTCAGTTTATGTCAAACACGGCATCAGCTCGCAGCAGTCCTATCTCACGGATCCCTCTGTTGTTGCCAAAACATCTCATTTTCCTCCCACTTTCTCCTCCTGGTGCCAGGGAGCTGGTACTGTCTAAAGATTCCCTCACTGTGGTCACATTCCCTGTATCTCCCTAGAACCCGGGAGCCCAGGAAATTAGACTTCCCCATCAGGTCTCGGGCCTTCAGCCCCCTGGTGAGACAGGCAGCATGTTAGTCCAGGTCCCTCAGAGAATGCAGGATGGGATTAAAGAGCAAGATTCCATTATGAAAACAGCTGGTGAGACAGAATGGGGAGGAGTCTGGAGCACCTGGAGAACCATCAGCCGGAGATGCAGGTCTGACCCAGAGTCTTCAAGGAGAGAGGGAAGCGGGCTCTGTGGGAGGGCCCTAGAGATGCCAGGAGGTACTGGAAGGCCAGGTCAGCATCCTACAGTCACGGCTGGCTGTCAGACAAACTCCAAGACTCCCAGGGACAAGTTTGCCTTAAGTGTCCCTGCCTGGCAGGGTCACCAGTGGGAGCAGCTAATGAGAAGCACAGCCACAGCCTGAGGGCCACCGTGGGCTCCAGAGCTTGGCTGCTGAGGCCATTGGTCAGCTCTGTTCCCTATGGGAGGAGTCTGCTAGGCCCAGTCTCACGGTGGCCACATCTAGAAACTGTAATAGTTATTATTTAAAGGGGTGTCCCTTCCACTCAGGCTGATGGGGATCTCCACCAAAGCTTCCTTACTTCTGTTCGCCCAAAGTGATGGAAATACCGCTCGTTCTTCACTCAGTGCTGTGAAACCTGAGTGATAGTTGGGTCATTTGTAGAAGGAGGTCCATCAGGAGAACTGAATTATTTATGATGCCGTAATGAGTTTAGTGCTATTTGTGTGAAATGCAGCTGGGAGAAGATTTCTAGCAACTAGCTGGGGGTGTAATACAGAAGGACAGACTGGGCTGAAATCTGAGAGAGAAATAGTTCACACAAAGTTCCTACTTGAAACCAAACAAATTCAGATGTCTGCCTAAAGAAGCCAGGCCAAGACAGTCACAGTGCTTGCAGTAAGCGCTGGTATCCCCCAGACATCTATTCTAACGTCCTTGAAACCTGTGACAATGTTAGGTTAAGCAGCAGATATATTAAGGTTGCAGAGGGAATTTAGTTTGCTGATCGGGTGCCCTTGAGATGGGAAGATCACCCTGCATTTCAAGGGCAGATCCAGTATAATCACAAGGATCCTTGTGTAAAACAGAGGGAGGAGATCAGCGTGGAAGAAGGATTTAAAGATGCTAACCTGCTGAATCTGAAGATGGACTAAGGAGCCACAGCCAAGGAAGAGGCTGACCTTTAAAAACTGGAAAAGAGAAGGAACAAGATTCCCTCTGCAGCCTCCAGAAGAAACTAGGCAACATCTTGATTTCAATCCAGAGTAAGACCTCGGCAGAACTTGGACCCCCAGAACTGTAAGGTAAGTCTATTTCTGTCATTTTAAGTCACTGAGCGTGTGGTAACTGGTTACATAAGCAATGTGAAATCACTACCATCCCAGTGCCAGGATCTTGAAAGATGTCAGCTTGCAGATAGTGATGACATGTATTCTTACTACCCGGGAATGCTTCCAAGTGGTCTAAACAAATTAACTCACTGTATGGGACAAATACTATTATCCCCATTTTACAGCCGAGTAAGCTGAGGGTAAAATTTTCAACTCACTGGCCTATGGTCTAAGGAGCACTAATGCTGGGAGTTGAATTAAGGAGATACGGTTTTCCAGTCCATGTTCTTAAATGGGATGTTATATCTCCTTCCCAAAATAGAAGATTGACAAGGGAGCAGCTTTCAGACAGCAGGAAGGAGAAAAGATCGAATGTTCAGTTGGAGAAGGAAGAGAAGGACCGCTTTCAAGGTGGGATAAGAAAGGACGCTCACAGCGTTGGAAGCTGCAGGAACCAAGAAGCATAGCCTGTGGGATGGTTTCTAGGAAACCACTAGCATTCTAGGGAGTCAGTAAGTGGCCTATCCTAGTGGAGGTATTGGGAGGGATATCCAGAAAAGAAGCTGCAACATCACAGCAAAGACTGACCGGCAGCATTGCACAGGGGAGATGTATCATGAGATTTTAAGTTCTTGTAAGAAGGACAGAAAATGGGATCAAGTAAAAAAAATAAAAAATAAACATATATATATGTATATATATATATACACATGCACAATTCATTTTGTGGATGAGTGTAACGGGCATTTTTTAACCATAAATAATGAAAAACACAGCCTACAGACCTAAGGTGATAGAGGGAAAGAAACTGAACCCTAGAACATGCTTCCCCATGGACCGGGGTGGAAAGATGGGCTTCAAGGCTTAAGCTTTAGCAAGAAAACATTCTTTCTTCTGAGAAGACATGGTAGGGTGGAGAGGAAGGTGAAAGCATCCTGCAAAGCTGACCTGATTTACCCCATCACCTGCAAGAGGGGGCCAGGGAGAGCCCCGCAGACTGGAGATTCAGATGAGAGGCAAAGACTGGGAATTGAAATCAAGCTATGTGAACTGGTGAGCTGAGAAAAGATGAATATGGCATTCTTGAGGGAAGGAATTTATCGAGACACAAACTTTATTCACAAACATTGAGAATTAATTTCATTCTGAGATATGCTGGTGGAAGGCAAAATGGAAGTTTATTACTCTTTCCCTCTGTCTGAAGCATTTTTAAATGACTTAGTGAAAGTCAGCAACCAACTCAGTGGAAAATATCCCTGTAAAAATGGAGTCCCTTTTGAAGACTGCCTCTGGCTGGTATTTTATGTATGTAGGCCAATCACACAGCTGAGCCCAGACGCAACGGGCCTCCGTGCCCACCTTCCTTTTGCTGAAGCGGCAGAACTGGGGGAGGGAAAGAAAAGCAGTAGTTGTGTTTTGTCCCAAGTCACCGACTACAAAATGCCATCAAGGGCTGCACACCCTGGATGAATGAAGGGAACAGCCAACAGGAATTCCTGCGGCTGAAACACACCCTTGCCCCTTCAGCGCTGTGAGTCACTACAATAAGCCAGCAAACAAACAGCTTCTTGATGATCATGAAGTCGGGCGCATGAAAGATGAGGACATGAGAGGATAAGAAGGTTCCTGGAGACAAGAAGCTCAGGAGGACACATTTCACAAGGCCCAGGGCTCCGGCTGTGCTGGGGGACGTGGACTGAGCAAGACGCGGAGCGCTGAGTCTCAGCTGTGTCCCTGCGGCCCACAGACAGTGGCACCTACCTCACTGACTCTTGAAAGAATTACAAGCGCTGTTTGCTCAGTGGCGCCATGGGACAAGTCCTCAAACTCACGGTTAAAGCGATTTTAAAACACATTGCTTTGTCGTCTCACAGGAATAATCCTGCACTTCATTTTGTCCCCTCGGTGCCCACTGTGCCCTCCTCCTTGCTCCACCCTGGAGACAGTGCTGACACATGTCACCCAAGGGCCCCTGACCCTCTGCATATGATCAGAGGAGAAAAGCCATTGGAAGGGGCGGTCCTGACCAGTGCCCCGACCAGCCAGGGGAGGTCCACTGTCTACACTTGGGTCACAGGTCAAAGGCTCACCAAGTGCATCTTTGGTCCTAGCATGGGGCTTGGTTTGGGGATCACAAGCCCTCAGCAGCCCTACTCAGTAGCTGGAATGCCTGGGTACAAATACCACCTCCATTAGCTACCACGTGTGGGTCTGTAAACAAATCTTTCAACCGCCACCTGCCTCAGTTTCCACAGTTGTAAAATGGGCATTCTTGGAGAGTCCTCAAAAAACTGAAGATGGAAATCCCATATGATCCTGTCATTCCACTTCAGGGCATCTACCCAAAAGGTACAACAGCACCCATCCCCACAGATGTACACACCCCATGTTTACTGCAGCCCTTTTCACAGTAGCTAAGAACTGGAAATGACCTAAGTGCCCCACGTCAGATGATGGACAAAGATGTGTCCATATACACAGTGGAACACTACACAGACCTTAGAAGAGAGGAAACCCTGTCATCTGAATCAACATGGATGGATCTAGATGGGATGATGTTCACTGAAACAAGTCAAAAGAAGAAAGAAAGACACCAGATGCCCTCACTCATAGGTGGAATGTGAACAGATACAACAAAGGAGCAGATGAAACAAAACCAACCCTTGAACACTTGCGACAGAACCGAGGTGACCGATGGGACGGGGCGGGCGGGGGCCCATGGTGGCGGAGCCCACTGGACAGTGGGAGAAACACGGTGATGCGGTGGAGGGGAGTGTGTTGATACGTATCTAAGGAATGGGGAACCTGCACATAGCAAGCTATTTTAATGTGGAGAATAATTACTACAATAAAAATAAATTAAAAAAATGGGCATTCCTGGGTCTTCAGTGTATTTTACATAATGTGTATAATGCGCTTATTAGTGCAGGGAGTAATAAATATTCTTTATATCTGTGAGGGGGCAGCGACACAACTGTCTGGAGCACAGTCGGGCTGGGGCTCCTGTGGGGTGAGGACAAGAGACCTCCAAATCCACACCCACAGTGAAGGATGATCATTCTCGAACAGAGGTCAGAAGAGAGACGTGGGGCCCGGAGCAGGAACCGCCTCTTCACCACGTGGGCGCGTCAGCAGAGGCTCTGGGGACCCACGAAGTGGGAGCCGGAGTCTGTTAGCTTTTCAGGGTCCAAGCTCTACAAAGCGGGGTTCCCGCTGGCGCCCCTCTTCACAGCTCCTGTCTAACGAAGCCTCTTTGATGGTCTCCAGAGGCATCTACTTTTCAACTCTTGGCAAATCTCATCTCGAAAATGCCTTTCTCTCCTCCCGTCAGTGTCTCTGCATTTCTCTTTCACTTTGTTACTCGCCTCCTGACCAGGGACTTTCATCTCCTCACAACACAGGCTCCGACAGCGCCGTTTCTGGCGCTGATGCCGCCCGGCTATCTGCTCTCTCCTGCATTATTTAGTTCCGAAAACTGCTGGGGAGAGAGCTGCTTGCAGGGTAGACATCAGGAAAGTAAGTGTGTCTAATTGCATGAGGCTGTGGACGTGAACAGACATAAAAGGAAAGCGGGCTTGCTTAGGGATGGGGGTGTCTTTGGGGAGGAGTCGCAGAGAGAGACTTATTCAAAAATAATGTGCAAAATTATTCGCATTTGAAAATGTGAAAGTGGGTCACACTATATTACTCTCCAGAACGAACAGCAAGGTCAGCTTGGCTAATATTAATTAGGAAGAACTGATTTGAGAAAAGTAAGCTCCTATGATTAGTATTATAATCACTGCGGTTATGAGAATATCGTCATCGTCATCGTCATCATCATCATCCCTCACTGAGCGCTCACTACTGACCACTCAGCTCTACCAGGGATTTTATCTGTGGTCTTGTATGAGTCCGGCAGGATGAAGATGTCGTGTGGGAGAAGGACACTGAGGGTGGAGAGGCCGGAAACTCGCACAGGGTCACAGGGCAGCTGTGTCCTGAAAGCAAACCCACTGTGTGCGTGACGCCACCCCTCTCTGCCTCTCACTTCCTGGGGCTCTCACTTCCACAGGGTCCCTGAGCCCTGTGACCTCTGGGGGATACTGGCTTTATTTCCACCTACTCCCAATGAAGGCCCCATGGATGCCGATCATGTGCCCTAGTGTTACCGGCCCCACTGACCCCCATGGTCTCCAGACCAGCCAATCCGCACAGCATGAGGTGGGCAAGACGGCCCCACCCCCGTCTCCCACTTTGGGGAATTCTGACTGCATTCAAGGCCTACTTGAGCTTTCTATCCTTAGGATGGATAGAAACAAGAAAGGTGGGTTAGGCCAGTAACACTGGGGTGTGGAGACCGGGCATCACACACACACACACGCTGGGGGGACAGCGGGCAACTCTCACACGCACACACACAACCACGCTGCAGGGAGAGCCGGCAGCCTTTCCACCGGCACACCTGCTGCGCACGTCTGTCCGGTGCTGAAACTCGCTACCTCAGTTCCCAGCAGCACAAAGGTCTGTTGTTCTGGAGGGCAGAATCAGACCACCTCGGCGGGTTAAATTCCGTGTCATGGGACCACGCTCTTCTGGAGGCGCAGGGGGACCCTTGCCTTTCCAGCTTCTCCAGGCTATGTTCCTTGGCTAAGGGCCCCCCTCCATCCTCACGTCAGCAGTGCAGCGTATTCAAATCTCAGACTCTGACCCTTCCACCCGCCTTCCTCTTAGGAGGATCCCTGTGATGCTGCTGACCCACCAGTGACCCAGGATCAGCTCCCCCATCACGATCTCTAACTCAATCAATCGCATCCACAGTCCTTTTTGCCATCTAAGGCCACATGCTGACAAGCTCCGTGAAATGGAATGAACATCTTTGGGGGCCACTGTTCTGGCCCAGCGACTCGCTTCCTAGGATACCGGAGACAAGGTGGTCCTCGCGCCGAGTGTGTTCCCGCAGGGCGACGTGGGCACCCCACCTTGAGATGACGGGGTGGGGCGCAGGGGACGATGGGACACGCAGCCAGAGGGGTGTGCGGCGATTATTGGTCATAGCCTGGATGCTCACACGCCGGTGCGACGGCATCTCAGAGAGAGCGCTTGGTGGAGGGAAGTGAAACAGAATAAGGCACCAGCACAGACCATTTACATCAATTTAGAAGCTAAATGCTTGCACATAAAGTGGCAATATGCATTTTGCCTCAACACTGCAAGCGAAAAAGACGTATTTGTACACATTGCTAATGGTGGGGGCGGGAGGAGAGGAGGGAAAGGGGCGGGTGGGAGAATCAGGGAAGACAGGACCTGCTCAGACACTGCCTCCGAGTGAAGTCCGCCTGCAGCGGGGCAGTCGGTGGTGCGGATCTTCAACGTGAATGCGGGCGGCCACTGTCCTGTATCTCTGTCTGTGCCTCCCACTTTGCCGTGAGTTTCCTGAGAGCCAGGCCTAACCTCTGTTTCCCTTTGTGCCTTCAAAGCTCAGCACAATGCCTGCTGCCGGGCGGGCCCCTAAGTGCTGTGTTATCTTGAATGGCCAGCGGTGGGGAAGTAAGACATCTGGAGCGGGGTGTCTCATATGAACTGACGCACAAAAAAAAATCTAAGGACAACCACATGGGTTCTAAAGCTGCGTTTGGAATAGAAAGTTGGATCATAAAGCCTGTTTCTTGCAGGTGAGGGCAGGAGACTGGCGGTGAAGCATTTGCGTGTCTCCAACTCCCCAAGACACAATGTCAGGAAAAGTGAACATCACACTGAAAGGCAGAACTCTGGTCAAGGGAGAGAGACCCCATGTTGGGGAAAGGGCTTGTCAGATAGCACTGCATCACTCTCAGTAAATGCCGTCCAGGAGGATGGAGGAGTGCTGAGACAGGGGAGGAGAAGGTCATTTCAAAGTATTTCAAAAGGTAGCAGTAGGTCCTTCTATAATGAGGCTGACATTGTTCTGGGTCAAGACTGCAGAACTGGTCATTAAAGTGATGGTTTTGAACACTAAGACATGAAATAAAGGGGTGATCTTTAGAAGCCTGGAAGGGTTCATTAAAATCAAGTTGTGCCTGGGACACCTGGTTTCCTTCATGAGTGTTAAATGGCAAAACTCAGATCTGTGATAGAGCTTTTATATGAATTTCAGCACAGAAATGACTAAGCTCTTTCTGAGTGGTTTTAGGAACAAGGTCGATGCTTGCCTGGGTGGCCACCACATTCCCAGTGGCATGATTCATGCGTGGCCTGGTGCCATCTGACGGGTGCTCTTGGAGTTAAGATCATCACCCGTCGCACTGAAAGCAGCTGATGTGAGTTGAATTCTTTCTCTAGCTAGCCACTATCCTTGGCGAGGCACACGGAGTTGGTTGTTTTCTCCTGCCATCTACTCCACGGAGAGGGAGTGATAATATTCTATCTGGCATGTGAGAGGACTGAGGTGCAGACAGATGAATCCTCCTCCCCAGGCGCCAAGGCAGGTAGAGACTGGCCCTGGAGACTGAGCTAGCCTGGTGTGCCGTTCCGCAGGGCAGAGGAACATAGAAAGGGAACGCCGACACCGAGAGCCCTTGCAGAAGTGCAGAAGTGGACAGCTCCCTTGTCCAACCCAGGTGCTCGCGCACAAGCAGTCTTGCACACAAGATCTTTGCAGCCCCATCATTTCTCTGTAGCAGCTCTCTGTGAGGGGGTCTATTCAGGCACAGTTTTCATCTCTTATAGTGGCCTGCTTCGCACCTGGTTTAACCCTTCCTGCCCTGGACCTAATCAAGATGCCTGAGTTTTGGCTCTGGGGCTCAACTTTGCTGCCTACTGCTGCTCGCCTATTCAGCTTCCTAGGTTTGCAGTCCACCTGAGCAGGCACTGTGCCGTGTGAAGAGACTTACAGCTGGGTATTGCAATGTGGGACCTCTCAGACTAGAGGGTTAAACACCTGAAGAGGCTCCCCTCCCAAGCAAATCCTCTCCTGAGCAGAGCAAACACTGAAAAGGAGGTTAATGGCCCTGCAGAATGAATTGCTGCAGGCTGGGCTTCGGAAGATACGTCCCTGCTCACACAGGATCTGGAAGAGGCAGCTCTCGGGGCACCGAGAGTTGTGGGAAATAATCCAACTGACTTAAACGTCTGTGCTCTCCCCTTTCATTCTTATCGAAACAGAGTGATCTAGTCTCCACTGCAATGTGACTAGGAAGAGACCATTGACTTGGGCTTGAATCCGGAGAGATGAGCTTTTCTACAGGAACCACACTCAGCCATCCAGTCCTTTGATGCGCACTGGGTAAGTGCCTGTCGGGAATCGCATGATGTTTGGTGACGTCCAGGGTCCGGAGTCAGGGGCTGGGGGCTTAGGTTCTTGGGGCATGTGCTGGATGACCTTAGTCCCACTTCCCTGCAGGCCTTCAGTTTTCTACACAGGTGAGGAGACACAAGCCACAAAGCTGCTGGGAAGCTAGCTTGTCTTCTCCAGAAGCAGACCTTGAAGCAAGGATTCCAGCGCTGGCAGGCAGTGTATTCGGGAGCCGCAGGGAGGGGCTCTGTGGGACAAGGACCTGGGAAGAGGCCCGTCACCCAGCCAGCAAGAGGCTTGCTATCAAATCTGCTCATGTGATTTGGAAGCAATCGAAACCGTCTATTGTTACTTGATGTAGATATGCATGTAAGGACCAAATTATGAAAAGCTCACAGTCTATTTAGGGGAACAAAATGGCAAAATGTGAAACTGCAGTGCCATCTGAGCGTCTGCGATAGTGTCACACGCAGGGCTGATTGCGCTGCTAAGTATCAGTTCTGCTCAGGAGGTAGTGACGGCTTCATGAAGGGTCTTAGAGTTCGAGTCTCTTCTGGGCTTGATGTGGCAGCTGGAATGAACCTGGGAACAAGGTAGGATGTGCACAAAAGCACAGAGGAATGAGAAAGCGAAGCGTCAGGGAGAGAATGCAGCCACCGCCCTGGGCTGCAAGCAACTGGCAGGCCGGGCGTGCCGCCTCCTGGGAGAACTGCCATTTAGCTCCCTTCGCCTCGAGCGTCGGTTTCCAAAAAATTTATTTCAAGAGTTAGTCAGCAAGAACAGACAGCAACTGGAGCGCCGGGTCTGAGAACATCACAGAAAATAACAAATTCTCTAGATAAAGTATCCAAGGCAGGAAAGAGAAAGGTGGCAGATTTGAAGTGAAGCAGTAAGAGTTGACATGTCAGGATCCTTGGGTGTCAAAACTGTATATTTGATCACTCACTGGCCAAACTGTGGATGATTGATACAAAAGAATAAATAATGATCATAACAGATTATCACCCCATAGGAAAAAAAAAAGGACACACAAAGCAATGGAATAAAACTGGGACCCCAGAAATAAAGCCACAGAGATATGGGCAGTTAATCTATGACAAAGGAGCAAGAGCATACAATGGAAAAAGGAAATTATCTTCAAAAATGTTGTCAGGAAAATTATATGGACACCTGAGAAAAAATGAAACTAGACAACTCTGTAACACTGTACAAAAAAACTAACTCAAAATGAAAGACTTAGAAGTAAGACCTGAAACCATAAAATACATGGAAGAAAACATCAGCAGTACCTTCTTTGGCATCACCTTCAGAGAGGCCTCAGGGACTTGACACCAACACAAAGAAAACAAGGGCAAAAATAAACAAGTAGTAGTTCATCAAACAAAATGACTTCTGCAGTGAAAGAAAGCACAGTAAAACAAAAACACACTCTACTGACTGGGGGAAGACATTGGCACACCATATTTTGGGTAAGGTTTTAATTTCCAAAATATATAAAAAACGCAAACACAGCACAAACAAAACCAACACCGCAATCAGGAAAAAAGTGAAAGATGTGAACAGACATGTCTCCAGAGGAGACGTGGAGATGGCCAGCAGGCGCAGGAAAATGCTCGCTTGTCACTCATCACTAGGAAATGTGAATCACAGTCACAACGCGTTGTCACCGCATTCCTGTGAGAATGGCCTTAGCAGAAAACTAGAAGCAACAAGAGTTGTTTAGGGCAAGGAGACAAAGGAAGCCCCTGCTGGGTGAATGTAAGCTAGTGCAGCCTTTATGTAAGATGGTATGGAGAGGTCTCAAAGAATAAAAATGTAACTACCATTTGATCCAGCTTCTCAGCATCTATCCAAAGAATACAAAAACATTAATCAAAAAAAGTTTTACATCCCTATGTTCATAGCAATGCAATTCATAATAGTCAAGACATGGAATCACCCTAAATCCCCATCGGTGCATAACTGTAGAAGGCAGGTTTCAGGACGTAAATACTCAACGGACTTCCACTCAGCTACTAAAAATGATGAAATATTTCCTTTTGCAATGACTTGGGTGGGACTTGAGGTGAGTATGCTAAGTGATAAAGTCAGAAGAAAAAGAGGCAGTGTCAGAAGGTTTCACTTATACATGGAATATAAACGAAATAAACGAATTTACAAAGTGTAACCACATTTTCCAAGACTCTAAAAATAGAAATAGGGGGAGAGGAGGAGGAAGGACAGAGGGAGCGAGGGGTTGAGGCGGTCAAACTGGTAGTGGTGAAACCGGAACTGGAACTCTGGCGGTGGGTGGGTGTGAGAAGCACATTGTCAGTCTAGTCCCTTGAACAATGACTGAAAAAAAGAATCCGTAAGCTATTACTGAGACAACTTTTAAAAATGAACAAGTTAACAAATGTGGGAGAAGGGAAAGCTCTTGCTTAAAACAGATGCCAACTAATAAGTGTAGACAGAATCAGGAGGGAGGAAAACCACCATTTGGCCACCACAGTGGTGATGCCAGTTCTGGGCAAAGATTGTCAATGAAGGCCAGAGCCAGTGGGTGCAAGTAGGAAAAGAAACAAGATATCAGCGTGTCTGGAACTATCTTCTTGCAAGAGAACTGTTAATTAGAAGCAAAATGTAAAGCTTCTATAGAAGAAATTGGGCCGGCACCACCTGATGGAGAGATGGGCATGAATGTCACACCCCCTGATGGAGAGATGGGCGTGAATGTCACCAGAACGGCGCTGGGAGACGCTACCAGCTTCCAGATGGCGCACGAGAAGGAATCAAGGGTGCTGTGGGGTTCTTGCCATGACGGGTACCCTGGATCTAACCAGAGAATGCATCACACGCACTCAAACCACAGGACAGTCTAAAAAATCAGTATCCTACAACATAAAAATATATTACGGTCATGAAAGACAGCACAAGAGGAGAGTTTTCAGAGAAAGGAGGCCGAGAGAAGAGGTCTAAACACGGAACGATCTTGGCTTGATCCTGGGTCAGCAAGCTGGTCTCACGGGCTGGCAAGAACACCAGGCTCGTAGACTAGATGATATTCTTTCAGCCACACTGATAATTGCTCTCTGGTTCTATGATAGAAAAAATTAAATCTGTTTTCAGGAAACATAACTCTGCCCACTAGAGGTAGAGGGACATCGGGTCTGCAATTTACTCTCAAATAAGCAGGGAGAGGAATATGTAAGTAATTAATGTGATAAAGTGTTAACATTTGGGAAATATGGGTGAAGAGTGTAAAGGAATTCTCTCTATTCTTTTTGAAACTTCCTTATGGGTCTGAATTCACTTCAAGATGAAAAGTTAAAAAGAAAACCCTGCATATTTTGGAAGACACACTCGGTAAGGAAATGCAGGTTCTGGACGCAGACCAGTCTGGAACTGCAGTCTGGAATGATGAGCCGTGTAACTCTGAGAGGCCACTCGGCCTGTCTGGGTGTCAGTGTTCTCGCTAATAGCAGAAAGACTGTGGCTGCGCCTCGGGTGGGGAGGCCCATGTGGTCACCGTGGAGACTGCGCGTGTGCTGAGCGGTGCCCTGGGTGCTGGGTGCTTGCGGACGGACCGTCTGAGGGGCTGCCTGCCAGTTTCAGGCTTTGCTTATGTGCCTGGCTTTGTTTGATTGACCTGTTGCAGAAGCCAACTATCTCTTTAAAACACTACCCTTCTGGAAAATCGAGACACAGTAATGAAGTCATACTGAAGTTTAACACCTCCATCTCTCCTGCTGTGGCTCCTTGCTCTCCTCCAGCTGGAGAGAGAGTGCTCTTTGCTAACCTAGTACCAGACCTTTCAGGGAGAGCATGGGAGGGAAGAAGAGCTAAAACTCAGGGGAAAGTTTGGGCTAGAAAAAGAGGGGTGAGGTGTTTGGGCTGCAAGGAGAAGGTAGCTGCAGAAACTGCAGAGAAGACCCGAGGAGGTCTTGCTCCCGGTTAGAGAGTGGACGGGATGGACACCCTGACAGAGCAGGGAGTTACTCGGCACTCTCTCCTCACTGCAGGGCTGTGAGCTCCTGGGCAGCACCCGGTGACTGTGAAGACGTGACCCCTGCAGCTTCCACTTCACTTGCTCACCTCCCGGGGCGGCAAGCTTCCTGGGCAGGGAACAAGAATTTTCTTTTCCTGCTGCTCCCTGCTTTAGTGGCTGAAAGTCAGGACAGTGAAGAAGAAAAACCCCATTTCAGACATTGGGACAGGAATGGATTAGGTAAAAGTTGGGCAGGAAATGGCACTTTAACTGTTGGATAAATTGTAGATTGTTCGGTTTTATTTTTGGAATGCCTGACTTTTAAATTAAATGGGCTGGTCTGACCTCCATTAACCCCTGGAAGCTTTACATACATTTTCTTTCTCTCTGTGAAGAAATGCTATGGGTTGATATCCGCCTCCTGTTTCAAGGAGGGAGAGGGGTGTTGACAGAAGTTGCTCCCTTGAATTCACAGGGGGCTGGAAGAAAGTCACAGCCCTTATTAATACAGAAAACCCACAGGGCTCTCACCCCATGGGGACCACTATCTTCTCTCTTTCTCTCTTTACTTCTCCCTGAAGGCTTAAGCCACTATCTGCTTTGTAGGGTGGCTGCCTGCCGTCACAGAGTCCCCAGTCCTTATCACAGGAGTACATGTTTTGAGATTGTCATATACTTAAAACTTTCCTTTTCGGCTCAGCAAACCCTTTGGGGCAGTTCAAGATAAAGTCATTTCATACATGTGGCTGTATTACAGAACAAAATGCTTCACGGGGGCCTTCAGATGATGGCATTAGTCTCCCCTCATTCAGGTGGGGTATCAATACAGAGCGACCGCGTGGCTGATTGATCTCGGCCAGCTCCGTGGCTGTTTCTCTTCAGCGTGGGCTCCTGTCGCAACTTTGCGGCTGACGCTGTGGAACTGGGGGGCAGACTTCTGTGCACACAGTGACTCGGGAGGTCTCAGCAGCCCACCGCCCCACTGCGCTGGTGGCTCCTGTGTAAACATGAGGGCTCCGGGTTCCCACAGAGAAGCTCCTGATGTCGCCTTGCCTGGTCCAGCTGCGAGAACAGGCCGCGATTCTCTGTTCTCCACTGCTCCCTTGAGGGTGCAGCGTCAAGGCTCCAGAAGAGAAGCAGGGGACAGTGCCTCTCTCCCAGGGGATGGGGTCTCTCATTTCTCCAATACACACGGCACTCACCACATGCCACTTGCTGGGCCCAGGTGTCCTGGTCTTGGTGGCAATGCATCGGATGCAGGCTCTAGCCCCACGGAGCTGACGTTCTAGTGTGGAAGGCAGGGTTTGAAGCCATTGTCATTAACTCATTACGTGATGACAGCTGTCATCAGAGACACAAGGGAAGAGAGACCAGAGACAGCGGACTCGCCTCAGATGTGGAGGCAGGGGCCATGTGTGAGGCTGTGAAGGGACAGAATTGCACATGAATCCCCAGGCTGGCATGGAGAAGAGGGGTGGGGTGGACATGCATAGGGAATATGGGAAATTATTTTGATAATTAAGCAAAGGTGAGGGTGGTGCTGGACTCTGGGGAGAAAGCGTGGCTGGTTCTCCAGTCCCCCGGGAGAGCCAGAAAACAGCTCATTGCCACGAGGGTGCAGGCATGTTCAGCTGGCTGTGTGGCTGGGGGACAGATGTTTAGTTGGACCCAAAGGCAACCTCCCAGAGGCTTAAACCCCAGCTAGCACTTGGATTTCTAGAGACTGTTAGTTTTCACAAAAGGTAGCTTCCTTCCTTCCTTCCTCCCTTCTCTCCTTCCCTCCCTTCTTTCCTTCCTTCCTCTTTCCTTCAGTTCTAATTTCTTTCTTTTTTTTCTGTTGTCAATTTTATCCTGTCTTTCCAGTTATTTCTCTAACATAGCTGCCTATGCTGCTCTTCAGGGATAAAGATCAAGAAAATGCTGTATCTCACCAGGAAAATTATTCAGCATTTTTCTGGGGTTTTATTTTGCTTTATAAATCATTTCCCTAATCCAGATGTTTAAAGATAATTGTCCTGGAAGCCAGGTCATTAGTGATGATTAGTATATGAATGATTCAAAATGTGGTTTGTTTATATTTCAAAGATCTTGTGTTTCACAGGAAACCAAGCTTAGTCCTGGTATAAACATTAACATCTTGAGAGTTGGATTTTTGGTTTTTTTTTTAGACTTTAATAGAACACCCTGTTTTCAGAAATGAAGCTCAGACAGAAGGGTAATTCCCAGGCATGTTATCAGTCGTCAGCACTTCGGCACACTGGCCAGGTGTTCACTTTGGCGGAGACATTTGTCAGTCTGGCTGTGCCCTTCTATATCACCACTCCTCTCCTCCCTCTGCCTTAGAAATATCACGAGTTCTGTCCCTCCTGACTTCCTTTGCTGGCCTATGCAAACTATCATGGGTCTCAGTAGTAGATGCTTATCTGAACTATAACCGAGTACCATAAACTTTACAGCAAAAATTAACAGCAATGTATTTCTTCACAGTTCTGGAGACCAGATCTCCAAAATCAAGGTTTCAGCCAAGCCCCTCTCCCGCAGGCCTCAGAGGATTTGTCCACTCTTCCAGCTCCAGGTGCTCTTGGTGTGTGGTCTTATCCCTCCCGTTTCTGCCTCTGGTCATATCACCTGCACCGTGTGGGTGTATTTTCCTCTCTGTCTCTTAAAGGGCACATATAAATGGATTTAGGGTCCAGTTGGCATAATCCAGGATTATCCTGAGTCTTAACATCATCACATTTGCAGAGACGCTTTTCCCCAAAACCTGACACTCACCAGCTAGTTTCCGGGCTGCTTTCGGTCTACCCCTGCATGCATATCATTTCACTGTGAGTGTCTCCCAAGAAAGGGGAGATTCCCAGAGATTCCTGTGTCCATGGTCTGGGACGAGGCCCGAGTGTCACTGCTACTGTTGTGATTCTTTTTTAAGTCCCTGGTGGAGTCTCGCAGGCAAAAGGCTAACCCTTGTCTCCCAGAGAAAACACGGGGTCCCTAGCCATGTGAGCTCACATCAACCCTGTATCACTTGGGGTCTGAACTTAACATGTTATGTATTTAGGGGATTCAGCCAGAAGAAGGAAACCTAAGAAATAAAGAAAGTAGGACTTTGTAATCTGTTTCCCCAGACCTGTGGTCGAGAAAACTTTCGTTTTCTCAGGAGTGTTCTGGGTGTGTACAGGGAAAAGAATGGTGGCTGTAATCAGCAGATATGACTTTTAGACATGAGCTCATGTCCCCACATCTTTGGGCCTGAGTTGCCTTGTTAGGAAGGTGGAAGGTGAGCCGAGATGAGGCCTCAGTGGGTTGTGTAGGGAGTAGGGGTGCGATGACACAACCAAATTCCTATTGAGCAAAATGACTGGCACATCTGCTCAGAGCTCTCAGCCGCAGCTTACAGGTCATTTCCAAGGCAGCCCAGAACCTGAGAATCTAACGTGGGATGTTCTAGTAACAAAACAATCATTGGGATAGCCTATGATTCTTTTTACCCCTCCAAATCTCAACCTGAAATATAAATGCCTATAATAAAAATTACTTGTATTGAGTTCTTCCTATAATTAAAAATCACAGTAGACTTATTTATATTAACATTTATTATTCTTCTAAACAGAAAGAGCTGAACTATTGTTTAGTGTTATGATGCAATGTTTCCTCAATACAAGTTTCGAAAGAGAGGACACGCATCACAACTTTGCTCCATATAAATGAGACTGAGAACTCTCTCGGGGTGCGCTTATACAAGACACTCTCTAGGACATATGAGAAATAAGTGAAATAAAAATGCTGAAGGTCTGTCACCCTTCTCTTAGGATTTGCACATTATTGTGTGACTGCATTTGCTATTGAAACTGAAACCTAAGGTACACGATTCTTGGCAAACCCCCGATGGTCGATAAAAGTACTGGAATACAGAATCTGAAAATACGGTACAAGTGCACTACGGAATATTACCTGGCTATAAAAAGATGAACTTTTGCCATTCGTGACAACATGGGAAGATTTGGAGGCTATCACACTAAGTAAAATAAGGCAGAAAGAGGAAGACGGATACCAAATGAATTCATTCATATGTGGAAGCTAAGACACAGACCCCATGAGCAAACAAACAACAACAACCGAGCCTTAGATTCCGGGAAGGCACTGGTAACTCCCAGAAGGGCGGAGGGTCAGGGGCCGATGAAACGGAAGGGGTCAGCTGCACGGTGGCGGAGGGGACTAGACCTCCGGTGGTTAGCACCGTGCACTGCATACAGATGGCCACGTGTAATGCCATGCACTTCAAACTTACATAATGTCATGAACCAGTGCTACTTCAATAAAAACTTCAAAAATAGTTAGAAAAATAAAAACTACACTCTTTCCTGAGATCCAGATTAAGTGGAAAATTCTTGCCTCTGCATGTGCAGGCTTTGTGTTGTAAGTTCATCAGTGTTGGCCCCTTTCACTGTACCTCTAATATCCCAAACCAGGCTCCCTATTCCTAGGTCTGATCACCCGTCCCATGTTTCCACTTGGAACTCTGACAGGAACATTGAAACAAAACATAGCTTTCGCCTACTCCCCATTCCACTCCTGCCCAAGTTCTCGAGACAAATAGGATGCCTATTTATCGACCTGCTGAAATCAAAACACAGAAGTCCTCCTTGAACCCTCGCTTCAAAATCTCCGGGAGCAGCTCTGCAGCAACTCTCAGTTAGACAGTCAAAGCATACCTCTTACCCAACTTCTTCCCGCTGCCCAACCCACCCATCCTTCACGGTGACACCTCCGTGTCTGCCCTGGACCACTGCAAATGTGCCTCTGTGTCCCACTTCCACATTTGGCCTCCCAGAAGCATCCTCGAGCCATCAGCCAGATAATTTTTTAAAACAAAAACTGCTCAAAACTCTTCAATAGATTGTAAAATGGAACAGCTACTATTAAAAAAATAAGAAGTGGCAGATTTTTAAAAAATAAAATAAAGCATTCGATTATCATATCACCCAGCCATTGCATTTTGGGGCATTTATCTCAATGAAAGAAAACTTGTATTCAAACAAAAACCTGTACACACATGTACTGAGCTGTCTTTTATGTCAGTGCTAAAAACTAGAAATAACCCAATGTCCTTTGTTAAACAAATGGTGACACAGCCAACCTGGAATACTACTCAAGGACCAGAAGAAATGTGTAGATTTACATAGCAAAGGGACTCTGCAGGTGGAATTAATGCTGCTCTGGCTGACCTTGAAGTGAGTAGATTGTTCTAGATTATTCAAGTGTCCCCAAAGTAATGACAGAGGCTCTTAAAAGTGGAGAGAAAGGTAAGAGAGTTAGAAAAGATGTGACGACAGAAAAAGTGGTCAGAGTGATGCAGATGTGCTGGCTTTGAACACGGAGAAAGGGGCCACAAGGCACTAGTAGCTGGAAAAGGGAAGAAAACAGATTCTCTACTAGAGCCTCTCAGGTGAAAGGCAGCCGAGTTTAGCTCTGGGAGACCAGGATCTATGATGTCCAGGTCTGTAAGACATTAACACTGGGTCACTCTGAGTGACTGAGTTGGAGTCGGTGGTGTTTTGTAAGGTGGAGGGAGGAAATCACCTCAGGGGGCAGAACATCACTGACCTCCCAAATGTCACTCAGATTTGGTGAAATGAATGTCCTTCAGCTCTATTACCATCATCACCAGTGCTTTCTTATCTGCTTCTTTTTAAACAAAACATGAGTTTGAAATGTAGGAAAGATGCAGGAGGACAAACATGAATTGTGAACCAGAATCTTTCCAAATAACAGGGGACATTTCTTGTCTTGTATGTGCCGTGACTGTGAAGGGTAATTATTTATATCTGAAAGGGAAATGTCAGGTATTGGTCACAGCTTTCAGACCACGATTCCTACTGGGAGAGCCTTGCTCTTCACCAAAATACCACATGTACAGTGTAGATTTCAGCCAGGCCATGGGAGTCTACGCACATTTCAGGGTGCTCGTCCATCTCTTCCCACACTAGGAAGGTCCTGGGAGAGATGTCGGTTATTTCAGACACTTCACATCTATCTGGAGGGAAGGGCACATTCAGCCCTCGGGCTGATTACTCCTACAGTGTGCTCCGTGAATAAAAGCATGTGGAGGTCTCAGGACAGGAAAACGTCCTGCCTTGTTGGCACCAAGTTAACTTCGCTCCGTTTTATCTTATACCTGATCTTGGCTGGCCCCAAAGACAACTGAACCTGTGACCCGTGGCTGGTGACTTCTGATGTGAATGACTCCTAAGTAGGTGTCTTGGGCTTAGACTTCTGTACAGAACCCAGGACCCAACATCCAGTTCCTGCTAGGACATCCCAATGTGTGAATCCTTTGGACACTTAAAACCCGACATGTCTAATGTTATACTCCTGCTCTTCTTGTGTCAGCTGCTCTCCTGTATTTCCCCTCACGGTGAAGCATCCTATCAAATAATGGATTTTCTTAGGAAGAATTTGCTGGATTCCTCTCTCTGACAATCACCAGATGCTTTCAATTATACCTTTCTATTCTCTTCTCTGCATCTCCTCTTTCTATTTCCACTGCCTCTACTTAAATCCCTGCTTAGAGAAGAATTTAAACTTCTCACCTATATCAAGCACAAATAGCATACCAGTCACCGTTTTAAGCACCTTTCTGTGAATTGACTCAGTGATTCTTCCCAGCACTATAATGAGGGAGACATTCATTTACTCTCATTTTTAGAAGCAAAGACAGTTGCTAAGAGAGGTCAAGTATCTTTCCCAAGTTCAGACATCAGGGAAAGGGCTAGAACTGTGATTCTAGCTTAGATGTGTCTCACTCCAGAGGCTGAATATTGAGCTATTAATCTGCGAGCTTACTGAGAGTGGAGAAAAGCAGTGGCCTCTCAACTCGCCTTCTCCATCCTTAGACAACAGTGGGTGCACGGGGTCAGGTAAACCAAGGGGAAGTTAAGGAGGATTCATCTAACGGACTTCCTTTTTCCTGACTCGTGAAGAAACGGACATACACGAAGGTACCAACACCCATTTCACGATGCCATGTCTCTAGCACTAGCAAAAGTGGATACCAATGGTGATTAAAGTTTAAGAAATGTTAGCCGCAGTACCAACGAGCAATCACAATTGATTAAATACTCATTATCGGGCAGCATTCTTCTTGACACATTACATACACTTCCCTCTTAATGTGCATCACATACTTGTAAGGAAATGAAGCTCAGGAGGGTAGGAAACACTATAAATATCACAATCTCAGGAGGTGACGCACCCAGACCTTCTGAGCCCAAAGCTCATGCTGACCACTGTGAGGGACCGTCCTGCACAGCACCTGGACGCAGAAGACAGCAGGCGGCACCACCAGCTGTGTGAGCTCGGACAGCCTCTAAGCTCCCTTTTACCATGTGTGAACAAGGATGCCTCTGCCCCTCCTGGTAACCTTGATCCCTCTTGAAATTCCAATGTCTGACTGATGGTTTAGAAATTAGTAGAATTGGCAAAATTTCTGTGATTTCGGTATCTCTAACTGCCAAGACTGTACATGATTGGAAGGAAGTGCACTTATTTATTCATATTATTTTACTGAAAATGCTACTTGTACCCCCAGATGACCAGTGTTTCCTGATGTTCCCTGCCAGTGGACATGGTGTGGGCCAGCTGCCGGTCCACAGGGTATGAACAGAAGGGTGGCTGCAGCTCCCCAACTGCATATTTTGAAAGAAGGGGTAAGCCCTCCCCGTCCCCCACCTGGGGTGGAAGTAGGTGGTGCTCTCATGACCATGAGAACAGAGACAACATTCCATGGTGCCAGGAAATGAGAGAGAATCCAGGCCTCAAACATCTAGTCCCACGCATGTCTGTCGTAGAAATTCTCTTCTCTCAGTGAAGTCTGGGTCACTGTGTCAGTACAGGGTGGCGTGTGCCTGAGCGATCACTTGAGAGAGAAGCACACTTCTATCTTAGTGAAGCCACTTCCATTTGGGATGACATCTGAAGCCACAACATAAATAACAGGGGATGATGGGACCTGCCAAACCACGTAATTTGAAAATCATTTTTTTAAGATTTGGTTTATGCAGTCTCCCACGAGAAAGAACCGGGTGCATGTTGGGTTTGGCTCTGCTGCACTTGGAACATCCACCAAGGGGTTGGTGGAAATAACTAGAGAGGCAACGAGGGGCTGGGTCAGCAAATGTGTGCCCCCCGCCGCCCTTGTTAAAGATCGAGGAATTGAACTTGGGGTCAACAGCTAAACACAGAGAAGTTCTGCGAGGAAAGGCATAATTTCCTATGCACCATGAGCTTTAGAATGAGCTTCTGAACTTCAGAAGGATGCTCCATCAGCTGCAGATCGGAGAGCAGATGGGAGCCATGGAGAAGAGTGAGCTGGTAAGAGATGGCGGTGGCCTGGCCACGCGGTGGAGCAGGGAGAGAGAAGCAGACGTGCCTGAGACACATGTCAGAGCGCGGACCACTGAGACCGGGTGATGGGCTGGCAGAAACGTAGAGGAAGCGAGAGGAATCTTTTCATGCCTGAGCCTGTGGTTTGGGCTCGAGTGTGATGTGCTTTTAGGACATCCAAAGAGGTGAACAGCTGGCAGAGTTAAAAAAATAAATAAATCCAGGGTCACCCTTGTGGCTCAGGTGGCTGAGATGCCGGCCTATGGATCATGCAAAGCCCAAGGAACCTGGTTCAAGGCCTAGGTTGGTGTTAAAACAAAACAAGTCAATAAGTAAAGATGCTCTCCCTTCTGTCCCATCCTTCCTTCTTTCCTTGAAATGCTTCCTCCTTCCTTCCTTCCTCTCTTTATAATAATAATAATAATAATAATAATAATAATAATAATAATAATAATAATAATAAATCCATGGCTGAAAAACCATAATGACATAAACTGCTTATGAAGAACCATGATGTAGCATTTTATGACAGAAAACACCAAACCTGTTTGTTTTTCCAAAGTAAATCCTATTCAGAATAACACAAGATCAAGAGAGAACACTTCAACCATCACTGTCATCATAGGTATTAACAGATTTGATTTATTTTGATTCTTTTAGGAGCAATCTACTCAGGAAGCATTTTCTCTATTTAAATTGCAAGTCACTTGCAGGGAAGGGTTTTCCATTTTTCTTGTGTGTTTATTCTTGCAGCCACGCGACAGCATTAGTCACTCAGCAGCACGTCTGGGCAGAGCCTACCTGAGATTCAGGGTGAGGTACGGGACACAGTGCTGCGGGGCTGCTGGTTCGAAGAGGACACCCCAGAGACCCAGAACAGCATCTTCTGGGACAGCTCCTCCCCAAGTTCATTTTCTCTAACTGAACTCTGTCTGCTTTGCACCCCCTTTACTCCCAGCGCCTAACCCAGTGCCTGACTCACAAGAGGTGCTAAACAAAAACAAAGATGAATGAATGTTTAATAAACTGCCACCCACTTATGCTTTAAACGCTGGCCATTTTGAAAGTTGGACAAAAATACACTTGAAAACAGACACCACTACGTCGGGTAGGGTTAGTCAGACAACCCGTAATCATAACCTAAACGAGTAATGACAAAGCTACAGGGCTAATCATTTGTGGGTGAAAACCAAGAAGCATAGACACTGAGACTCAAGACCAACTTAAGGAAACTCTGACAACACAGAGATAAAATTCTTTGTGAACACTTGAGGTATCTAGAAATCTAGAGTGTATGGCAGTGATGCTTCTCCTTTTCCAAAAAAAACGAGAGAAACGGCAGCCTGCTCAACTGAACAGCAGATTAATGGCATCAATAAACTCCAGGACCACTGTGGAGAAGAGTCCGGCAGTTTCTCAAAAGGTGAAAAATTGAGTTGCCATATAATCTAGTGATTCCACTCCTAAGTAAACACCCAAAGGAAATGAAAACATATGTCTATACAAAAGTCTCTAAACAAATTTTCATAGCAACACTACTCAAAATAGCCACCAGTGGAAACTAGTCAAAGGTACAGCAACTTGTGGATTTAAAAAAAAATGGTATCTGCAAAAAATATTATTTGGCAATAAAAACAGTGAAGAGCTAATGCATGTGACAATAGGGATGGACTTTTAAAACAGTATGCTAAGTGAAGAAAGTGAGGTTAAAAAAAAAGATGACATATTTATGATCCTATTCACATAAAATGTACAGAAGAGGAAAATCCATGGAGACAGAAAATATGTGATCAGCTTCCAGGGGCTGGAGGAGGATGGGGGAAACGAGGCTTCTTGGGCAGTGACACAAGTGGTGAAGCTGTGAAGCACCGTGCAGTTCTGTGAACGCACTAACAGGAAGGAATGGTATCCTTTAGATGAGTGAACTACATGGCATGAGAATCATCATTCGATAAGGCTGTTCTTAAAAGAAAGTACGCCAAGATGAAGAACTCATTCATCACGTAGGACTTAGTCCTAGGCAGGGGTCAGCTCGACAGAAGAGCCCCCATCTCAGTGGTCTTTGCCTGTGGACAAGTTCTGACATGGAAGGAAGCCTGGGCCTCCTCCTCTGCAGGGCACAAGTACGCAGATGCTGCCATCTCCCCACACGCTCTCACGCGACACCAAAAGCTTCCTTCTGCCGGCCAGGTGTGTCTCACCCTGAGGGCTTTCTCCACCCAGAGGGACATGCTTGGTCCCCCTGCAGAACAAACCAGAAGTGCTGGCCAATGCAGTTAGAACGAGCTCAGCCAGTTATAAATAAGAGCGGGTGGATCAAAAGACAACATTTCTCTGCCATCATGTGGTACAGCTCAGCAGTGTGCTCCACGCCGTACTCAGATGGGTTAAGGGCGACAGTGCCCACTGCTTTGCATTCTACTGCTTTCCTTCCTCTCCCCGGCTCCTCTCTCTACTCCCTACCACGCTTCCCAGCATCACCTTCCAAACAAACTGTCTGCACACAGACACTTGTCTCTGAGTTTGTTGTGGAGGGAACTCAGCTTAAGAGCAGAACACCTTCCTCTAGGACTGAGCAGGGTGAAAGAAAACATCGAGCATTTTGACACCGTGATTTCACATTGTAACTTCATAACTGTCCGCTCTCATCATTATTATTGTGCCGTTATTGAAGACAAATCATTGACTTGATGTTTTAAAATTTGATCTTGGCCCATCGGGAAGCCTGCCTCAGCCTCCTGACACGTGTGAGAAGAAATAGCAAGTCTGCACTGGCTCATTACTGTCCTTGTGACATTCAGTAACTGTCCCCCCAGCTGACTCCAGTCTTCAGAGACTTTATCTAGCAAACTTCACAGATTAAGTAATAATTCATTTTCGCTCTCATGTGCAGTAATCAAAGACACATATAACTGCCAGAGCTTCTGATCAGCATGAAATTACTACGGTCACCACACAGAACTGACATCATTTCAGTCCAAAGCAAAGAATCTTGATGTTTTTGTTAATCTGTGAAGCTTTCTCCCTTGTAAAAGTATGATTATATTAGATTTTATAAAATATTTAAAATAGCTTGCAGACCTCTGTTGCTACAATCATGATCTCTCCCAAGACCCAGGAACCCCATATTGGCAATTCCTGACCTAATAAACCAAAATTCATTAAGAAATAGGTTTGTTTTTATTATGAAAATTGTAGCAGTAAAGCCTTATTGCCGTATGTGGTTGCAGACTTTTCTTATAAGATGAGAAAGTAAAGGATAAATGGATTTTCAATAACATGTGTTTTTAGCTTGACCTTTTCACAATGAAATATCCTCAAATCTAAGAGTAGATAAATTATTCTAAGATGCCAAATCGTTTCAAGTTTCCCACTAAAATATTTAGGGATCATCGTCTGTGACAAAAATATCAGAAGAGAGAAAGGGAGTGGAGAAAAGGAACAGCTTAGAAGAGCAGAGTGAAGGGAATCCCTACCTCTCCACTGCATAAAGCGAACATCCCTCGGGTGGGCTTTGTCAGGAAATGCACTGTGTCATTTGCTTGGCCTTCTGAGTTCACTCCCCCGTCTCTGTTCTTCTCTGTGCTTGGCTTGAGAGCTGGGAACCTTGTCCTCCAACTTCCAACTGGGCTCAGCACAGGAGGAGCGCCAGCCAGAGATCAGAGGTGGAGGAGGCTTCCTCCCTCAGCTCCTGACGCTTGCCAATCCCTTGTTGAAAGGACCCAGTTCCGTCGAAGGCATCCTTTTCTGCACGTCTCTCTGTGACTCTGGTTCTGGTACCTACTCTCACCCTTTACCGCATAACTTTTGTGATGCCCACCACACCTAAGGTCAGGTGACGGAACTATCACTGCTATTTCCCGACACCTTGTCCACCATATTTATCAATCATCACTTCACTACACACAACTCAAATCCGTTCATTTAACCATGTCATTCATTACCTTCCGGGACGTTTGCTGAGCCCAAAAGGAGAGAGCCATGTTGGTCTGTCAAACCAGGACAGTGACTCGTGTTCCAGGGAGAGTGGGGAATAATGAGAAATATCTGCGGGCTCCAATGCAATGGAAGTCAGTGGATTTCAAGAGGTGATCGAGATACAGAACAAAAATTAAGAGGTTTTTTTTGTGAGAACTAAACAGTACAATCCATACAAAGACACTTACCATACTGCCTAGCAAATACATTATTAAGACATTAGCTTTGTTATTACTATCACGGGTCTGTAGAAAAATTCAATACATTTTGCTGTGTGAATAGCAAAAGGCACCACCTCCGATGTGCCGGGGTCTGCCAGTGTTAGAGCCCTCACTGCAGCTGAGTCACGAATTACCCTCGGGAGCTCTCGCCCGCACTCAGTGAAAGCTTACTATTTGCCGGGGATGGAGCTACTAACTTTCTAAATGTTGTTCCTATTAACACAGCAGTACTATTTGGGAAGTAATTTTAAATCATCCACTTACAGATAAGAAAACTGAGTAGGCTTAGAGGACTCAAAAGGCTTCCCAAGTGCACACGCTGCAAAACAGACGTGCTTTGGAAACCAGACCCAGGGGTCTGCAGCTGGTGTCAGGACTGCGCGTTTGCAGGAAACTGGTTCTTCAAAGTGAATCCCGAGCAGTTTGATGGGCATGGAATCAGGTTTTCTGAGTGTAGAAAATGTCTATGATTTATCATTGTCAAAACGCCTTTGGAGAAAATATGCTGTAATTGTACATTTAATTCAGCTCTAGCACAACACAATGTTTCTGCGAGGTGCACGGCAAAGTGACATGTGCTGAGATTGTGACCCTGTTGGGAGGGGGTCTTGTAAAACTTGCACTGGAGAAAAACAACAAACAGATGTGGTGGTTTATTGGCTTCCTCTCTTTGTGGCACCTCTGTGGCCCCAGGGAAGGAAATGGAACACTTACAAGACACGATGAGCCCCCACCCCCAGGCCGGTGGGCATGCAATGGCTGGCCCGCTGGGAAAATTTATGTCCTTTATGTCCTTGAATAGTCACCAATTCCCCTCTGGGGAGACAGCCCTGGAAACCGGAGTGAGTGTGGGTCAGAGACGAACGGATGTCCTCTCTCCTGTTCTCTGGACCTGCCTCTGCTCAGCCAGGCCTGCACCTGTGCAGGGGAGCATGGGGCGGGGGGTCAGGGGGCATGCAGACACCGCAGATAGGGGACCAGACATCTTCAGAGGACTGTGTGTGCAGTCGTCTAGTCTGAGAGCCTGAGGCTCACCCCATTTAGTGCTGAGTACCAGGCTCCCTCACACCCCATGTGAGCCATGGCCTGGACTTGGGGGTTGCTGAGAAGATCTGTCCTACTGCATTCTCGCCAACGTAACGGCAGAACATCCGCATCCGCTGCTCATATGTACACCCCAGTCACAGGGTGGATGCAATGAGGAGGCTAATGGGGGCTCAATGTGTCTTCCTGAGTGTTTCATTTCCTTTCCTGGAGCCCCAGAGGTGCCATGAAGCTGTGAGGCCAATAAACTACAGCATCTTTTTGTTATTTTTCTTTGGGGCAGTTAACCACCCCTTCTTTGGCAGGATAGAAAGATTTTTCTCTCCAGAGACTTGGAGGGATGGGGGAAAATAGAGGAAGGGGATACTTCTTGTCAGTACATAGTTTCACAATGATTCCACCCATTTTAGATAAGACTCCTACACACATACACACACAGCTGTTCTTTCCTGCATCCTCAACCCCGGCTACATGTGACTGATCTAAGGAAAGTTACCTGAACCAAATTGGACCAACACAATTCTCTTAGGGATCTGAAATTCAGGACATACAAGCTCGACAGTGGGCACTACCCAAGCTGAAACATGCTAGACAGTGAGAGACTTCTAGAACGTTCACAAATTCCAGTTCCAGCACCAGACATATTTTTTGTTTTATTTTGTTTCTTCCCCTTTATGAGTCAGTCCCTCTGTTGACTCCATGCACACACCACTATCCCACTGTTCTAGGTTGAATTGTGCCCATCCCATCTCCAGAGAATGTTGGAGTCCTGACTTTTAGTGCCTCAGTATCCCAAAGTGTGATCTCCCCTGGAGATGGGAACTTTACAGGAGTAATCAAGTTAAAAGAGGTCATTAGAGTGGACTTTAATTCAATATAGCTGGAGTCCTTGTAACAAGGGCAGTGCTGCACACAGACGCAGACACACATACAAGAAGAGTGCCGGGCGAGGGTGAAGACAGATTAGGGGTGCGGCTGTGAGTTCAGGTTTGACCAAGAGTTCCAACAAACCACATGAAACTGAGGCATGGGACAAGGTGCTCCCTCACAGCTCCCAGGAGGAGCCAACCCTACTTGAAGGATGTTCTTAGACTTCTAGTCTCTGGAACTGCTTGACAATCAATTTCTGTGGTTGAAACCACCCAGAGATGGTAATTTGTTAGGGCAGCTCTAGAAAATGAAGACACAAACAACAAGTCTTTCTTTCTGCTTATCGGACTAGTTTAGTCAGAGTGAATTCCAGTTACCTGCTACCAAGAAAACTTAACAATATTCCAAGTAAACCACAGTGAAGACTGATTTCAGATGAAGTGCCCAACTGTTCATCTAAGGGTTGTGGCTCCTGTCATGCCCTGAAGCTTTACTTTGAGAGTGGAAAGTAAAGCAACTCATATTTAACACAAGGATGCTATGTCCCAGAGACCAAAGATATCACGTAGGCCAGAGAGGAGGTGATTACAGCAGGAGCTTTCTCAGGATTTTTAAGGGTAAGAAAGCCAATTTGTCATAAAGCAAGTTTCTTTTTCTCTGACTGTTGCTAGCAGAAATGGCAGGGAAAAAGACACCCTTATTGTAAATAATGTTTTTTTTTTCTCTTAGCAGTTATCACAGAAAAAAATGGTGATTATAGAAGTAAATACACACACTGAAATACTAATCTTACTAAAATTGACAGGAGATCTCCTGTCAAAGTTGCTTTATGTCCTCGGGAAGATTATGTTGGAGCCTCACTCCTGTGAATATGACCTTATTACAAAAGAAGGTCTCTGGAGCTATGTTAGGATGAGCTCATTTAATGTGGACCCTAAACCAGTGTGACCAGTGCTCTTCTAAGAGGAAAGTGCCCTGTGAAGATGACAGGGGGAGAACCCTGTGTGAAGACAGAACAGAGACGGGAGTAAGCCAGGGAACAGCGGGGCTGCCAAGACCTGGGAGACGCAAGGAGGGATCAGTGTTTTCCTGGAGGAACTGGGGAGAGCAGGGCCCTGCCAGGGCCTTGATTTCCAGATCCCGGAGACCACAGATTTCTGTTTTTCAAAGTCACCCAATTTGTGACACTTTGTTAGAGCAGCCCTAGAAACTCATCCAACCTTCTCTCAGATCTTATCTTTGGTCACAGAGGTTGTTGCCTGGGGTACTTTGATCAAGTGTACAAGTTTTCTCACAGCTTAGAGTTGGATAAAACATTCGTAGTACTATTGAAAATGATATTAATTACTTAAAAAATCTATGTATCTCCATAAATACATGTGAAATCCATATGAATGCCAAATGAATTTGATGTGGTCATTTCTATTACAACATATCTGATAAAAAACATGTTAATTTTTTTTAATCTCTTGTAGTCCTCATTAAAATATGTTTTAGTAAATTAATGTTAAAATAATCACAACTATACAATCAGTGGGGAACACTGATTTAATCCAGACCAGGAGGATTAGCTCTTTGGTACATTTTGGTAAATTTTCAATAAAGGTTCTGTTTTTGAGTGAAGTAAAGAAAGATACCTGAAAAAGATGATTAAGTAAGGGCAGAGCATCCTAAGAAACCTCTGAAAAAGACTAATAGTAAACTTTATCTAATGTTGTGTCCTTCTGCTCTACAAGCAGAAGAAAAAAAAATGAAAGATTGCCATCATGGCTGGTGGAGAATGATCTTGTCACTTCCCAGCAAAGATCCTTGTGACTTTGATCTTTTGATTGTTCCCAAGTAATGATCTGTTTGGTCTAAAAATAGCTTTTCTGCAAGGATGGAACAGAAATTTATTTTTTAGGACTGTATTAGAGGGAGCATACTAAACTCTGAAGGGGGTAAAAAAGACAAATCTACTGAAGGCAGGCCATGTGTTAAATTCACTGCTGATACTCCAAGAAAATCTTCCTTAATATTTTTAGACTGAGAGTAATGTATTTTCAGACAGTTTTAGAACATAAATGAGTCTAAATTGAGCATCTGCGCTGTGGTCTTGGTTCTAGAGTCAACCTTCTGGCTTAAAAATTTAGAAGGCCTATTTACAGGCATAAATACATAATTCTGGCTTATCCAAATAATTTACTCATGTGTTTAGGAAATAGAAATGGTTTTATTTCTTTGTTTTGACAGAAGATTAACTTTAGAGGTACAGGCTTTATTAAGCATTGTATGGCAGTGTTTTCAATGTCCATGAAATAATATTTAGCACAGCAAATGTTAAATTACCAAGTTACATCTCCATGAATACATGTGAAGTCCATATGAATGGCAAATGAATTCAATATGGTCATTTCTGTTACAATAAATGACAAATGAATTCAGAACAGTGAGGCACTTAAAATGTCAGACACTTCCAACTAGTCTCATCATGAATTCATTACTGTCACACGACAGCATTCTTGTCAGGGCTTCAGTTTTAAATACTATTCTCAACAGTCCATAATAAAATTCCATTTGAGCAATTGATTCTCATTGGAAATATGGGAGTGAACTTTGTCTTGGAAAGCAATGTCAATAGAACTGGCAACAATCTCCACATCTCCAACCTGCAAGTCTAGTACAAAATAAAACATATAGAGCCTACCTGGTTATGAATGGAGAATTTATATCCAAAGATATTTTTCCTTTGGTGTTTGCTCCTTGAACAGAAGTAAGCTGTTTCCTGGGTGTCAGTGTAAGGTTTTACCTCGTTTGCACCTGTTTGCATTCCTGTTAGTTATGGCCGATGCGTGAAAACCACACAACAGACACATGGGCGAGCTGAGACAGCAAGGAAAATAGTTTAGTCAAGACATAAGCATGGATAATGTCTTGTTTCATGATCTAATAGTTTAATTTTTTTGGAATTATCCAAAAATATGAACCCTGCCACTACTCTTGATCACCCTTCTGAGAGTGGGAGGTAGACATAGTTAGACTGATGCAGTGATTACAGATGACAGGAGGAAAAAATAGCTGGAAAAATATAAAATATAAATTGAATCATTTGACATCCAAATAGGTAGTAGAAATAACTACCATCTTAGTTGAGGACTCATAGAAGTCTTTTACATTACACCCATATAAAAGGAAAGTTTAAATAGAATCTGGTTATTGTTGAAGCAGCTGGCAATCAGTGATAGTGATACAGTTTAGGAATAAGGAAGAGAGACAGCTTTAAACTTTCTTATAACAGTTTATAAAATTTAAGATATATATGTGCCTATGGAGGCTTTGACCTAGTGTTATTAGTAACAATTCAATTGTGTTTATATAATCTGTTATATTATCCTTTGTAATCAGTATACATACAGTCTAAATGCAGAGTCTGCTTAAAATACTTTGAAATTTACTCTCGTGATTGTATTAATCATTCTGACTTTCAACGAATTTCTAAGCATATGTATTTTATGTTACTGAACTGTAAACCAAATATGTTGACTTGAGATTTTGTTTTATTGCTGAATCAAGATTAAGATTATTTTTATATAAGGAGATAGAACAGTTGTAGTCAGAGTACCTATCAGTACAATATTTTACAAGTAATAATGCTATTTATACATTTTGAGAAACTGCTGTTTTTCCTTCCATTACTCTATCAATATACCTACCCTCCCTCTCTCTCTTCATGCACTAATCTTGCATTCCTCCCACTCTCATTTCATTTACTCATATCTCTCTCTCTCTTCTTCCCTCTCTCCATTCACTTATTCATCCATCCATCTATCCATCCATCCATCTATCCATCCTCCATCCACTCAACAAATTGTTATGGGTATCAGTTATGTTCTAGATCTCAAAATAAACATAAGGGAAGAGTACAAGGTCAGAAAAACACATACTCTTCTTCCAAGAGTTCAACAAGGGGAAAGAGGAATTACAGGATGCCAGGAAAAGTGTTATAAATGTTGTAAACACAAAGCTCTAGAAAAGGCCAAGGAGAAGACCACTGCTTTCTAACAGTCTTGGAAAATTTCACAAAAGAAGTAACAGCCAAGCTGAGGCTATTGACAGAGTGGAGACTGTCCCTGGGAAAGCAATTGGAGGTACCCTCTGGAAGTGGAACTTTATCATGGGGACTTAGAATTGTGTTCTCCATCTGCCCAAACGTTATTTTTGACGGTTATAATGTTCTGTCCTGAAATGATACCTTACCTCCATAACTTTTGAACATCTAGAAAGCTAGAAGGAGAGAAGGGAAGCTTCCTTTCCTTGCATGTGAGACTCAGTGTCAGAGTGAAGGGTTTATTACACTGTGGTGTCCCCACAGCAAGCAAGGTTCTGGCCAAAGTGACATCAGCCTTAATGACATTCCTGTGGATCCACCTCCAATAGCAAGAGACACAAAATCAAAAGTAAACAAACAAGACTATATCAAACTAAAAGGTTTCAGTATAGCAAAAGAAATCATCACTTAAATTAAAAAGCAACTTACTGAACGGAAGAAGACATTTGCAAATGATATATCACATAAGAAAATCTTCTCAACACATAAAGAACTCATATAATAATATATCAGGTAATATTCGAAACACTTAAAGAACTCATATAACTCAATAACAACAACAACAAACGACCTTATTAATGAGTGAGCAGAGTATCTGAATGGACACTTCTCTGAAAAAGACATACGGATGACTCACACCCACATGAAAAGATGCTTATCACCTCCTTTATGAGGGAAATGCAAATAAAAACAACGAGATATCTCCTTATACTTGTGAGAATAGCTATTATCCAAAAGACAAGAAGCCACAAGTTGGCAGGATGTGGAGAAAAGTGAACACCGCACACTATTGGTGAAATACAACTTGGTGCTGCCATTATGGAAAGCAGTATGGAGATTCCTCAAAAAATTGACTATAAAGTCAATATGGTCTGGCCATCCCACCTCTGCACTTCCCAAATAATACAAAAACACCAATTTTAAGGGATATCTGCACCCCCATGTTCACAATACCCAACGGCTGGAACAAACAAAGTGTCCATCTGCAGCTGAATGAGTAAACATGTACGTATATATACAATGGAATACTACTCAACTGTAAAAAAGATGTAAAGATGTAAAATAAGTCCTGTTATTTGCAATAACATGGTTGGAAGTACAGGGTATTATGCTGAGTGAAATGTGTCAGAGAGACACTTTATGATTTTGCTTGCGTGGTGCATAAAGAAACAAAATGAATGAACTGAAAAAAGTTTTATGCTATAAGAACAAATTAGAGATTATCAGAAGGTAATGGGGAAGTATGTGGGTAAATTGGATAAAAGAGGTCAACTGCCAGGAGATGGATGGATTTAAAGTGTTCTATACCTGAAACCTACATTATGTTATTACCAATATTACTTGAGTAAGAAATCAAAACTAAGGGACATAAAAACAAAACAATGCAAAAATCTTTTATATGTGCAGCAAAAATCTGAAGAGATTTTTCAGATCTGCTGCTGTCGCTGTTCTTTCACCCTGTGGATACTATCCATAGTTGCAGAACATTTTTCTTCATGCCCCATAGGGTTATGTTCTTAGCTTCTCCTCAGTAGTCTAGGAAACATCATCTGAGAACCAGACTGCTTCTCATTTGATATGAGGGTGTTTCTGAGATCTACACTGAGCATGTGTAAACATGGGCTGGAGGTCAAATCTGGTCCACAAGTTATTCTTGTAAATAAAGTTTTATTAGAACACAGTCATGCCCATTTGTTCACATCTCATCTTGGGCCCCTTTGGGGAGACCATGGCAGCAGTGAAATATTGTTATTAGAAACTTTAAGAACCAAAAAGTTGAAAATATTTACTATCTTGTCTTTCACAGAAAAAATACATGTATTGTTTGCTTCTGATTTATTTTAAGTTCCAAGTTAGAAAAGTCTTTGAACTACTAAAAGCTTGACTTCATCTGTTTTTTACTCATGAATAACAAAAACAAAATATAATGACTTTTCATTTTTGTTTGCCTACCAGGAAGCTCAAAGAAATTATAACAAACCAGGTCCTGATTGTCAGCTTACCAGTGGGGCATGTTCTGTGTAGCTGATACTATGTGCTCTAACTTCTATTCCCCCTGTGCATTTCTAAAAAAATTTCTCCCATTAGGGAATATTTTAGCTACTTTATTGATTGTGGTTTGTATAAACAGCTTTACAAAGTGCTTTGCGAAATGAAGTAGGGAATATATAGGTAATAACAGTATCTCATCAATTAAAATCCAGTAAGTCAAAGAGTCGTGTAACACGATATGTATAATTTTAGGAGGGAATGGTAATGGGTGGCTACCTAGGGTTTCTCAATATTAGCACTTCTGATGTTTTGGGTCAGACAACTCATTCTGATGGAGAAGGTACCTTGTGCACTGGAGAATGTCAGAACCCCTAGCCTCTGTCTGCTAGAGGGGTCAGTAGTTTACTCCTTCACTGTGACAATAATATATCTCTAGATATTGCCCAATATTCTTTGGCAGAAAAATAAAACTGACAACTTGCCCACCTCAGTCCAGAAAAAGCATACCCCTTGTGCATTACCTCTTGATTCACTGCTCTGTTCATCTGTTGTATTCTGTTCATAGAACAGGAATCCCACACAGGCTACCAACTCTCAGGAACACAAGGTATTGGTATGATCATTGGACAGCAATCTGCTTTCTGCTGGCTAACCATGTTTCTGGGAGTCAACTTAGCAAAAGCCTGGAACTGGAGAATGTAATGAAACCAAATCCCACAAATGGTGTTGCAGATTTGGGACCTTACACAGCCTATTCATTGTCCTGGACAAAAAGGTGAGCTTTTGTCATGTACTCTCAACCCTGGTAAAATGCTTCTCCTGATCTCTAATGACAATAATGAATTAAATAATGACTAAGTAATGAATTGGGTTATTTCCTAAGGCGGGAGATCAAGAGAAATTAAATACTCAATCTCAAGGGGTCTGAGTTGATAAAGGGCTATTTAAGTGCCTTCACAGCAGTGGAAGTAAGACCTGAATAAGATGCAGAGATTGACAATATTGCCTCAACTCTCTTTCTCAGTAGATTGTAGAATCAGCTGAAGCTGGTAACTGCAGAGAATGCGAGAAAATGAAATTACCTCAATGATGTGGAAATCCAAATCACTTGACAAAGGAAACTTGGTTCATTATTAGCACATTTTGTCTTGTTTACACCTAGCAACCAGACACCAAATTTAGAGACATCTGAGTAACTGATTGCAGCAGTCTAAATTCTATCTCAATTGATACATCCTTCCAGGCAACGGGCTGATATTTCTTTGTTCCCCCAAAGAATTTTGGAGATAGTAAATGTTCAATAAATATTTGATCAATTTGCTAGGAGCTGGCAGTTTTATCCATAGATACGGAGTCAAACAAATGTAAATAACAGTCAAGGCATCAGTAAGAGCCTCAAACTAGAAGGAAGGAACTGCCTATTTTACCCAGGAAGGACTTTTAGTCTTATCCTAATAATTGTATTTTTTGAAAAATCATGGATCCTTTATCCATTTTAGTCATATAGACTTTCACTATTGGATACCTAATTTTTTTAATTCTGGGTTGGATTTTTTATACTTAGTTTTATAGAGTAAAATATAAAGTCATTCATAATTATGTGTATGCCTAAATAAGAATGAGGATTTCAATCTTTTTACCAAAAATGTACTATAGAAGGTCTCTCTTGCAAAGGACATATTATGATAGCTGATCTATTCTACACTACCATTTCTGTCTTGTGCTACTAAGGTAATATATGTAAATATGGAAAGAATAAATCCTGCTTACATTTCTCTTCTATGCAAAATAAAGGAGTCTGCAACAGACAATTAGAATGTAACAAGAGAGAAGTGACAATAATTCTAAATGCTAAACTAGCAAATCAAATATGTAATTAAATGTATATAATTCAAAAGTGCAATTAGTCATGCATCATAAGATTTTTGACACATATTGATAGTGTTAGAGCAGAGTTATTGTATTAAAATGAGAATCAACTAACTCATTCTTATTTATGCATACAAATAATTGAGTTTTTCTAGGGAGGCATTCAAGCACACAGGATAGAACACAGTCTTTGGAGTTAATCAGAACTGAGTGCGAATCCGGAGAGCATCATGTTCCAGTCCAGTGACCTTAGATATGTGTAACCAGAGGCAGTTTGGTAATATAATGGAAAGAAGACAGATATACCGATCAGTTTCGCATCTTTATAACGAAGTTCTTCTACCTCTACTTGGCTGTCTAACTATTTCATTGGCACTATTATTCAGGCCAGTGCACATGCATGATTTACATCATCCAAATACATGAACCCTTAATAAAGTGAGCAAACTGATGAGTAGGCATACTTTTGGGGGGTAAGCTTGTGTAGCCCTTCTCAACCCAATGACATATTCACTGGGAAAGTCACTTCTGGGTCATCTAATTTAGGTCCTCTGCATGTATTATCACTTGTATTTCTACTGCCAGAGTGCGTATCACACAACATCTTTAAATGCCTTTATAAAGAAGTGATTAAAAGTGACCATCCTTGTATTTTCATAAGAGGGATATAAAAGCCAGGGGAAAAAATAGGATGAAGAAATGTATCACACATATGTGGTCATTTGATTTATGGTAAAGCGATCACTGTAGTTCAGTTGGGGAAAAGGATACTCATTCTCAATGAATGGTACTGGACAGATTAGAAAAACATAAATAATAATCCCTACCTCACACTATACATAAAATTAATTTCAGATGAAAATCACGAAAGAAATCAAGGTTTTAGAAGATATATTAAGAGAATGTTCACTACCTTTGGGAATACAAATATTTCTTAAACAAAATACGAGAAGTCTTAAGTACAATGGAAAAAATAATTGTACTTCATTAAAATCGAGAACACCTGTTTATCAAGATACTAAGAATGTAAAAGACAAGTCACAGACTGAGCTTTATAATACACCCTTTTGATAATGACTTAAATTCATAATTTATAAAGAACTCTTTAAATTACCAGATAAATTTCTATTAAATGGAAAAATAAACATATATTCTGGAGAGCACCTTGTGTCTAAATATTAGTGGATAGAGCTGGAATTCAACAGAGGAACAGGAACAGATAATAGATTCACATCATGTAACAGACCAGGCCTACTGGGTGAGAAATGAAAGGATAGGGAAATGGGAATGCAGGTGAGGAAAGAAAGCTGTGATGTGTGGGAAATAAGGAATAGCTGTAGGCAGTCAGAGAAAACGTACCTGGTGCCCAAAAGACATTTAAGATGAGTCATGTTTAGCATGGCAACAGGAGTTGACACAATCTCCAAAAACAACCTTGTATGATTTTAGTCAAGTCTGCTCTCAACACAAAGCTTTATGTAAAAATTTTGTGAAAGCAATAGGGCTATGTTCTCTATGTGACTGAGGGATTCCATGAATTTCTTGAAATTTTATAGACTACATCGAATATTCTCAAAGGTTTGGGATAATGTTATTTAGATTTCACAGGTCTGAGCAATCCAAGTGTCGTCAGTAATATGTTTCCATTACTTCCTTCCCATCAAAGTCTTTGAGGGTAATGTATTATACATGGAACTTAGAAATATCTGGTGGAAAATGAGTGAGGGAATGAACAAATGTGTTCATGAATGAAATGTAGGCGTTTTATTTACTCTGGTTAGTTTTTAGAGCTTCCTGGTAACTTTTTTATCTCTCATTTTGCTGGTGTCTTTTCATTTGTCCATTTTCTATCATTTGCCAGAAGCTCCCAGTCACGTTTGCTGTATTGTCCGTCTACAAAGCAACGGATCAACCCAAATGTGCACTGTCTCTGTTTGGAGGATGGATTCACTGCAGCACATAGTGACTCAAATGCATTTGCGAAATAATTATTCCTCTTTCATACCCGAGGCTTGTTATCTGAATAAATGTTTCCCTAATAAAGCCTGCAGCTGGGTTGAGTTTGAGAAAGACAACAATTAGGAGTCATGGGACAAAAGCTCAAAAAAGGGTTCCCTTACACGCCAGCATTTGCTTCCTGCATCCCTGATTAGGAGAACTGGGGCCTGTATGTGACTGCCAACATAGCGCTGATTGCTAATCAAGTGGCCATGGTATGTGCGAGCAAAAGAAAATTAGAAAACAAATGTAGATGCTGATTAGTTTTCTACCAACATCTTGAAAGATGCAGGCCGCTGGAGCCAGTTAAGGCGAGGTGAACAGGAAGATCCAGCGCGCTGCTTTGCCGCCTCACCTGAGCCAAATCTGAAATTAAAAAGAAACTGCCACAGGACATCAAATTGATTGCAAAACCGAAATGAATTAATGGAGTGAATAGCACCCCACTGAAGAACAGCTCATTATGGCTCATGGGTTATGGGTTGACTGCTGCTGTTACCATCTCCATTTCACAGGCGTAAAAACAGATTCAGCAAGGGTGTAATTTGCTTAAGATATCACATGGAAGTGATGGACCAGTATGGACACTGAGGTCTTCATCTCCACAGGCTTGTTATCTTTCTTATAGTGAGACGAAATGTACACACAAGTCAAGGGGTCATAAATATTATGAACATATACCAATGACAAACAGAATTTGAGAAACAGCTTACGAAAATTCAAGAGATTCAGGAACCCGGGGCTAACCCTTGCAGCTAGTGGGAACTGATGGGAAAGAATGAGTACGTCTTAAAAATCCATTCTAGATGGAAACCAAAAACAATCAGAGGTATAGAGGAGACTGGATGCTAACATTTAATTTCCACAGTTTTCTAGGCTGAACTAATTCTGTACTGAGAGTGTGTACACAGGGATCTCATGTGAATATCGGTTTAGGTATGAGAGTAACTGTCACTACTATCAGCTTGCACTCCTTAACTCACCTAAATACTGAATTTTTAGAATATCTGGAAGAGAATGCCAGTTCTGCCCCTCATTTTATATATAGTGCTTTATGAATGGCACTTGACCTTCATAGGTGGTGCCCACAGGGGGGCTGGAGCTGGCTTATTCCAGGTGTGATACCTGCACTATGCACAGCTCTTCCCACATCCGTGTTCAGGGATGTCCTTTTGGTAGTTATTTCTATGATACAAGTATTCCTGCCATGATTGGGAGTGTTTACACCAGAGAAATGGGCACACGCTACAAATCACAGATTTTTTTTCCCCTAGAAAGCCAGCTGGTATTCACATACCAGTGCATTGCTGCACTTTTTTTCTGAATACTGAATTTTGTTTTTACTTAAATGTATTAATTCAAAAGGAAATGGCACCACTACTGTAGACAGAAAAACACTATTTTCTCACACAAATAGAGAGTACACTTAAAAATAAATTCCATGGGACAGTTAGGACATTCTTAACTAGATTACGATGCTTGCCAAAGGTAATGATTTTAAAGTCTAGCTTTTCTTCTGTAAAAATGGAGATTAGCAAGTGTGGAGAGGTGTTAAAAGACATAGAAACGAGATGAGACTTTCTACCTGCCGCAAAGAGGAGAACTGCTGGGACTGGTCTGACAGAACCGGAGCTCTGGGAACACTGCTCTGTTCTCTGAGCTCCACTTGCACATGTGAGGAGAGGCGGGCAGAGTCCTGCCTGATCCTTGGACCCTACCCCATGTCTCTGTGCTCCAGATGACTTCTGATCACAGGGTGTGTAACTGTGTCTGAGGACCTTGCCCAGGTCCTGCTGTGCCTGTAGGCATGGCCAGTGGGAAGATGCTGGAATTAATACCCTTTCTCTGGGAGTAGTCTTCAGCCAAGCAGGTGGGAGCAAACACACCCAGCTAGTGTGATTTGAGCCATCAGTCTCTCAGGTTCCCATTTCCTCAGCTGCCATAACTCTGAAGTGTGCCATCTGCATTGTTGCCAGATTTTCTTACAGGGCTACAGCTGAATTACCTACCCTGCCTTCCTGTCACACCCCTGGGTGACTCACTTTCCCTTTCCCTTTCCCTTCACTCCGCTCGCTCCCAGGCTCCCTGTGACCTCATCCCTTTGTCTCTTCCTGAGACCCCACACACGAATGCCAATCATCTCCTGGGTGCCCAAAGGGTAGTGTCTCAGGCTTAGGAAGCGTCTCCCAGAGGATGTCAACACCGATGCAGGACATGTGATGTCGAAGTGGAATCATCTTTCTAATCCCAAGGACTTTCCACTCTTCAGATGCGGCAGAAAACTCAATATTGAAATTACCTCATTATCTCTTCTAAGGCAGGTGAGACCATTGATATTCGAGAAGGCTAGTCTAAAAGAATCATTGATCATTTAATCCTCTCAGTTCACTAAGCTCTATTCCTGAGTCAGGTCTGATCACCAGCAGGCTTAGCTCTTGGTGGGAATGCACTCACCTTATCATGATTCCCTTTCAAGTCTTTACTGAAGGAAGATACACAAAATATCTGGGCAAAGAATGTTTTTACACCTCTGGCAAAATAGCTGCTGAAAATGCTATTCCTTGTGTAACTCAGAATCTTTTTCAGTAAAGGCTCTATGGATACCTCCTAATAGAAATAAACGCCAACAGGAAAATTCCCTTTCCCATTAATTGGCATGCTTTTCTTTTTAATCAAACAATGAAAACTAAGCCAGCACATTTCTTTTTCTCCCATAGTTATGCAGAAATATAAAGCAAGAGTGGAACTAAATTTTAATAATGATGCCCTATTCATATCCCATACTGTTCTTCTGTGTTATATTTTATATCTTCTTAAAACACTGACTTTTGTGTATATATTTTAACAAACTCCTTAAAAGTCTTTAAAAGAAGTTAGAAATGTATGACCAATGAATAGACCGTAAATGAGTATATAAATAATCAAAATACTGTCTTTGCTACAAAATATCTGTGGGTATTTTTAAGGCTTTATGACAGAGCCTGTGTATTTGGTTCAGAGCAAAAACTGAGTTCCTCTCGTCAGAGATAACATGTGAAGGTAACCGTCACCACCACGGGCTTGAAAAGATTCATTTGCAGCAATGCAGTCAGTCACAAATTTCGTGTATCAACTATGTGCTGGGTGACATATGAAGGTAGCAAGAACACCCTAAGAAAACAGATGCTATGGTTCTCAGAGAGTTCCTAATTCAACTAGATTGTGCATGTAAATAGTCTCAATTCAAGACTGCTTTACCTGACCGCCAATGAAAAATGAAATAGAAACAAAGGGAAATAAAGAAACGGCTTTACAAACAAGATTGTGATGTTTACGCAAATGGGCCTTGACGTTTGAGGCTGACACAGAGCAGGCGTCACCTGCACCGGGAAAAAAAGGTCACAAAAACAATGGAAAGTAACGTAATAATGAGAGTGGCCACCCTATCAGCGGGGAACAGGTACTTATGGGCTCAACGTTAGTTATTCTTGCTATTCTATTAGCAACAGGGAATAGAGAATTCTGCAGTTTTCATCTGATTAGTGCTACAGGAGGTCTTGACTAGACACTGAACCCAGCCTGTGCCGGGCCATCTTGCTTCTGATGACGCCGTGTGAGATCACGGCACTGAGGCCCTGATGAGGGGCTTCTGCTCTGCTCCTGCCACTGTGAGCACGGGCTACAAAGACGGACTCTTGGAGAAATAATGAAAATCTATAGACTCTATATCTAAGGGGCAAGGTGATGGATGGAGCTTTCACCCACCTCTTCCAACCTTTATCTAAACCCATACAGACTTGACCCCATATGTAGGTAATACACACAAGTAGGGTTGATTTCATCTGTTCTCAGAGGGCAGGTCCATAATTGGCCTTGGTCATAGACATTCACAGTTAGGGCGCGCACTTTTTAATATGATCTTTATGGCCTAAAGCAGTGGTTTTCAAAATGCTGTCCCCAGACCAGCATCGCCACTAATGTTAGAACTTGTTAGAAATGCAAACTGAGGAACTTCCTGCTCAAAAACTCTGAGGGTGGGGTTCACTGTTTTAGTAACATCCTCTTGGAGATTCTGATACACACTCAAGTTCATGAACCAGAGGCCCAAGAACCAGAATGTTCTGAATTGCTTTCCCACGTGGGTACTTTTGACTTTATTCTTTAACCGCTCAGTGGTAAATAAGCCTGCTGGGGAGCAGCATAGTCTCGTTTATGCCAACGGTGCACAGGTCTTGAAACCAAAGGAACTTTAAATAAATAGTGGTGAATTATTTTACTGAACAATTGAAAACAGGCACTAGAGTCATTTGATTCAGTCATCCTAAAGGTTCATGTAACCCCCTTACTCAAATATGCATTAAAAAAGGGAGCGAAGGAAGAAAAGAACATCAGTAATAGAACCCACTGATCCTGCAGTCAGATGAAAATGCTAACGGGCTTTCATTTATACTTCTATAAAGCCATGGCTCCCTATATAGTCAACGAGTGCCATCATGTAGACTCAATATTATACCTGCTCCTATGACATGAATTAGCAATTCTTCAGCCCACCATTTCAGCCTAACAAATTAGTTTTGATTCTTGAATCTGCTATCAAAAGTATGTCGGGAACCCCTGCTGTCTCGGACACTGGGCCTGTTCCCGGGGGTTAGTCTGCATGTGGTCTAAGGACCATGGCTGGGACTCCCAGCAGACTGTGGCAGGGGGACAATCAAAGTGAAGAAAGAATGAATTAATGAATGAATGAGTGAATGAATGAGTAGAATGTTTCTCTTCTCTTCCTTCATTCTTGCCTGCTGTCTGCCTGCCTTTATTTCTTCCTCTAAAAAGTATCAATCAGAATGGCATACCATCAATACATCAAATATTTCGACTTATTAGATCTTCGCCAATACTAGTCATAACATGCAGAAGTCCACGCTAAGGGAAAGCCCAGGACCTGCCACGAGAAACCTTCCTCCAGCAGACAAGTGTCCCATGAAAAGTGTGTTTTCAGTAGAGCTTGTGCACATAATCTGGAGTCTGCTTCGCTTGACCACATTCAGATGCTGGCCCGTAAGCTTAATGGTTGCCCTGTTCATAGCACTGTCTTAAGAAGATCCATTAATTCTTTGATAATGGAATCATCCCTTGTTTTCATAGAGTGATTCATGGAAAAAAGTGAAAACTTTTCTTTATAGATCTGTTAACAAAGCTAAATTCACATGACAAAAAAATAATCTTTAAACCTCGTTAGTAATTATTGCCTGAAGGTTCAACATCATGAAAGTAGGGCCAGGAGGACTGAGTTAGGGTTTTCAGAAGGGGAAATAAGAAGATGTCCACCAAATGTTTCTCTTAATGTGTGTGTGTGTTGCACAGAACATACCTATCATACCTACACCAAAAGCAAACTAAAAGCCTTATGAATTCATTGTCTACATCCACACGACCTCTGCTCTTGACCACTGCTGTAGAACGGGTCCTTGAAAGCTTTGCTTGATTAGTAGACTCATGTTCTAGCCTCTTGCAGAACAGCTGCAGCTCTTCTCAGCAACTTCTCCCAAGTTGGTGTGGATTCACCAGGCCTGTGCCGTGCGCCTCACCGTTTCAGCAGATGCTGTGGGAACAACCACTTGTGGTCCAGCTCCATGCGACAGGGCGTGTGAGGGACCTCCCTGCCCCACAGCCTACAGACCCCACTAACTCTGCGGGTCAGTCCGTGCCTCTCCGTGGCTGCAGGCCGGGCCCAGGTACCAGGCTGAATGGGCACGGCATTTTCCAGGGGTCTGCAGGTCTAGCTTCCCCGGAGCAGATGTGTGCATTTGGCACTGGAAACAGAATTCCCCTTATGACTCTGACTGATGACAGCCGTTTTTAGCTAGCTGGTTTGTGGCCAGACAGGGCTTCAAAGTAAAAATTCACATTATTTTATAGTTCCCTTTCATTACATGATGAGAGAAAGCGACGTGGGTCGTCAGACAAGCGAAGTTAGATGCACCTTGCAGCACAGAGCGAGAGCAGCCTCAGTGCAAGTGAAGCTGAGGGGGTTCTCGGGCAGAGTCCCAGGTGTGACTACCTAATTGCCAGAATCTCAGCAACACTGTTCCGGGGTGGACCTTTCATAAGATGAGATGGCACCGCCTTTGTTTAGAAGAGCTGCAGCCAGGCATTCAACCCTTCAGGAACAGAAACTGAGCAGGGCGGCTCCGTGAGCCCCAGGAAAGTCGCCCCTGTGAGAAAATGATAACGTGGACTCTAACATTAGCGCCGTCAGATGAGGGCAAGTTTTCAACCTCAGAATTCTAATCTAATTGAAGAATAGGAGTGATTTATGTCTCCTTGGATAGTTCATCATTTCCCGGGAAGGAAATGGACAGAGCGGGCTGTTTAACCCTCTCTGCCCTTCTTACTCAGGGAAAACTTGGACAGTGATTTATTTCAGCATCTCCAAAGCTTCATCACATTCATTTTAAGTGCTCAATTTAAGATGATATATTTAGGAGCATAACTGCTCAGAATCCTAAGAACATTTTAACATGTTTATTAAAGGATAATTACAAGCTTCTACTGCAAAGAGGGCTGATGGGGAGCCTGAAGTATGATGCTGAAGAGCGTCCTAATTTTAATAAATTATTTATCAAATAGCAACTATATAAATTGGGCATGTGAAATGGAAATATGTATCTTTGACACCCCCATACCAGCTATTGAGTTACTTCAAAGTAAAATGTCAAACACCCGAATGAGAGCCTTCTTTAACACATTGGTGTCTAATTGTAATGTAAATAAAGTACTTAGGTAAAGAAATACCTGGTGCATCATGAAAGTGTGATAAATATTAACTACTGATCAATTATCATATTTTAAACAAGTGCGTGCCAGCAAGACACAAAAGGAAACACACATTAAATGACTCCATTTAATAAAAAAAAGAAAGAGAGAGGCAAATTGATCTATGCTACCTGAAGTTAGAATAGAGTTACCCTTGCGGACTAGAGACAGGAGTGGACAAGGGACTTTTAGGAGCTGGCCATGCTATTTCACCTTCTGGGCCCTGGTTAAACTCAGGTGTGTTCAGTTTGTGAAAATTCATCAAGCTGTACATTCGGGATGCTATACTTTCCTACATGTATTTAATACTTCAGTAAACAGTTGAAAACAGAGTGTTAACCTGATTCAAGAACTACATCTTCATGGTGATTTAATTATTTAAAAATTACATATAACATCTCCAGGTATGGATAATAAAAGCCATACAGTTAAGTCAGAAGTTTCTAAGAGAGACAATGCCTTGTAAACATTTAACATGATGCCATAGTAGCAGTTTTCATTCTAGACAGACACTGTGAGACAGCGCTTCTCATTCCAATGTCAGAAAAACAGAGGTCTGAGCCATAAATGAAGCAGTGGACACATGAAGAAAAGAGGAGAAGGGCTTTCAGTTAACAGCAGCAATAGGGTTTTCACCCCAATATCCAAGTTTTCCAGTGATTTCTCATTAAACATCAGATATATAACAAAAAGTATAAGATCGTTGTAAATCTTCCATTACTTAGAGATTTAAAAACAAAGATCAGCCATTAAAATCTGGATGACTGAAGCCTGAAGCATTTTTTTTTAAAGAATCTATATACAACTCTCATCTTGGGCAATTCTTATTCTATAGCAGGAAGCTAATTCTCAGGAAGAGGTCTTAAGCAATGCAAATGAAAACAAAGTAGAAGATTCCACATTGGCCAAAAGATTGACAAATGTTGAATACAGTTGATAGTATCTAGACGTGGTCAATGCACAGGGACAAGGACAGCTTCAAATGCTCCTGGCAGCAGTATAAATTGGCTTGGAAAGGAAATTTGGTAGCAGTATGTGTCACATCTTTAAATGGTTCTGTCTTCATCCAGTGGTAACGTTTCCAGAATTCGATCCAACATGCAATTGGTCTATGAGAAGAGATGCCATTTTTGCAACGCTTATGAAAGTGAATGGCAAGAGGCAAACTAGGCATCATCAGTTGGGAGAGGGGGTCAAATACACCGGCAGGAACAGTGGTGGGGAATACTATGCAGTCATCAAAAGGCCTCAGGTAGAATGAATATACACAGAGACTATACAAAATATACTACTGGACAGGAAAATAGCTGAATAGTACCAATGGTCTGATCACATCTTTTATTTTTATAAGAAAACTTTTTGCCCTTTGTCTTCTTATAGTTTGACAAACATCTAGAAGGCTCCACAGCAACTTATTAATAGCTATTGATATAGTAGGAGAGTAAAAGTTTTTATTTTTTATACATTCTTACAGTTTTCAAGAGCATATGTAGTATTTGTAATTATAAAACTGAAAAACCTACAAAGGGAGAAAATGAGTGAAAAATTGTTCTTTCAAAAAAAAGGAAACAGAATTACGTAGTTCTGTATGTATCTTTAGAAAAGATCCGAACTCCAAGAAGTTCTGAAGTGCCCTGCCTTGAGGGGAGAATTGAGTAGAAAAGAGCAGGACTTTAAAATCATTTAATTTTTATGCTTGGAGGCCTCTACCTCATCCCAGGGGAGGCTACCAATGCTCCCTTTTTTTTCTATTTATAATTATATTCCTTCATTCTCCATGTGTTTCCATCAGCAGCGATGGCCACTCCTGCACTGTGGCTCCAGCTAATGATGGTTCCTGAAGAGACCACAACTTCGCAGCCTGTTTAGCAGCATGTCTGCTTTTTTGGTTCCTAACAGCTTTCCTGGAACCAAGCCACCCAAGGCGCCTGGCTTGACTCTGATACAGCAGTCCCACACTTCCCAGTCTCCCCCATAACAACTTCGTTGATGCATTGAAGAACTGATATTGCCATAGTTTCCCACATTCTTGTTTTCCAGAAAATTCCATGATAGCTATTCTGAGTTGATCAATTCCAAGCTTTTCACCGACTTCCTCTATGGACTCTCTTAATCCCATCCGTAAATGACTATTTATTTCCTCTTTTGCACTCATGGTCCTCCAAGCCACTACTGTCATTTTACCTAGAACACACATTTCACCTTATTGTCTACACTATGGGAGAGATCCATTGTCTACACCTAAATTGAACCCTGGTATCACAATTTTGCAATTGTACCTTCATTCCCTCATCTATAAAATGGGATTAATTTAATGTCAAAGGATTACTGTGAGGATTTCATTAACAATATAGTACAAGCACTTATGCCCTGTATGTAGTAAGAACTAATAAATCTAAATGATTATTATAACCACATATCTCCCCTACTACGCTATAAGCTTAACGGCAACTTTATTTTATAATCCCAGTACATAGTGCTACTTGAAAGGACTCAGAATTGTTTATGAAGAGTCAGTCAGTTCTCTTGATGCTCAGTGACCCACTCTTGCATACACAGATATAAAGAAGCTCAAGAACACTGATCATTCGTTCATTCCAGTATGCATTCCTGATCCTCTGCAGTGTGCGAGGCAGTGTGTGTGCTGAGGACCTAAAGGGGTAGAACACAGACATGGTTTCTTACCAACCTTTACTCATCATCTAGACAGGAGCAGGAGACGAAATAAAGCCAAGTTCACCATGCAGTGTGAGAAGGGATATGATGGAGGAAATAACAGACTATGGAAACACCAGGAGGGAAGACACGAAAGAATAATTTCTAAGCAGAGATGTGAAATATAACTAGAATATCCTGGGGAAAGAGAAAGGAAACAAACTATAAAGAAGGAACAACGTATGTATAATCTCCTCACCTGTTTTGAGTCACCTGAGAGAGAGAATCTCTACTACTCATCAGGCAATCTCTACCCACATCAGATTTCCCAGTATAACTTCAATGAAAGGATTTTGTGAAGGTGGTAAAATATTAGCTGAAAGGAGCTCGAGTTATGCTCACTATAGAAGAGTGTCCCCAAGAGAGTCACATCTCTAGTGCTCAAGGTTCCATCTCCTTCAATCTCAGTGGAGCTTTTCACTGCCTCAGCCACCATGGAATAAGGCAGAGTGGCACTTCTAAGCCTACATCACAAAATACCATGCATTTCATTCTACCCCGTCCTCTCTTGGGATGCTCGCTCTGGGTGCCAGGCACCACACTATGAGAAAACTCAAGTAGTCACATATGAATGCTCTGGCCAAGAGCCTGCATCAACCACCAGACACATTAAGGGGAAATAAGAAATCTAAAATAAGCCCAGCCTCCAGCTTTTAGTTAACCCAGCCTGCAGACTTCCCCAGCTGACACTGTGAAACAGATGTCAACAGTCCCCACCAAGCCCTTCATGTGAAAGATTGATGAGTCAAATAAATGACTGCTTTTTGCTTTAAGACACTAGTTTTGTGATGGCTTATTATAGATTATAACTGGACACTGAAATAAACACACAACAAAGTACACATCTTCAACCTCATCAACACAGCTGAGAGGAGAATCCTGGTTTGTTTGGAGTCCTGACCACACCTCAGGTTGCTCAGAGAGGCAAAGCTGGTTGATTGCAGCTACAAAAATAAAAGCTAACTTATCTATCTTCAAAGCCTGAGTACCTGAAGAACTATGTCTCTACTCTCTAGTGAGCTAGTGAAGACTTCCAAATGAAGCATCAAGCCCGAAGCAAGGATGAGACTTACAACAGAGGGAGGAAAGTCGGGACATCATTTCTAAGAATACTAGGATCCAGAGTGCAGGAAAGGAATTTAGCAAAGTCAGGATAGACTGTGATTGAAGACAGGTTTATTCTCCATGTCTGTGTCCCCAGTGAGGATCTTTAAAGTTTTAGGCAAGTAGGAACCAGAGTGTGAAAGAAATATAATACTCTTGAAGGATTCACAAAGGAGCAGTAAACTCAGGTCTCCTGTATGTGAATCCATTTTTATTGGCACAGGTCATACTCATGCATATTGCCTATGACTGTTTTGCAATGTGGCGGCATAGAGACCATATAACCTACAAAGGGTAAAATACTTACTATGTGACCCTTCTCTGAGCAAGTTAGCCATTCCTGTCCTGGTGGGTCGTATCCATTTATCCAAGATCGAGCTGCACAGTCTAATTAAATTATCTTTTACATTGTTTTAACTGGTCTGAAATCATACCAACTCTCCTCTCGATTATTCTGTGTCGATCAGAAGGTCTGGTTGGCAGTTCCATAAGTCTTTGTTGAATTTTTTAAAATGGGAAAACTCATTATTACTCAACACATGGGGTTTGTAGCCACAATGTTCTAACAGATGGCTTCCACAAAGAAAACTTAAAAAAGGAAGACAAGTCCTCCAAGACTTGGAGTCACTGAACCAGGAGGCAGGGTGCTGCTGCAGTGTCAGGCGGAGGGGTGCCAGCACCAGACAGGGGAGTGCCTTATGTACAGGTGACACATTCAAGGTCTCTGGACCATATATGGCCCCTCGGCTCGCTGACATGTTTTATTTTCTTTAATATAGAGTCAATAATCAAATATAATATCCTCATATTACAGGCAGTTCCAGTTAGCTCACCCAGGACTCATTCCTCACTCCCTCCTCCTTGACCTGTCTCCACCCAGTAATGGCGAGGTGCGAAAACACTCACTTGACCAGCCTCCCATGTGGCTAGAGTGAACACATGACCTGTTCTAGATGAGGAGCTTTAAGCAGAAGTTTGTTAGGGGTTTTCTGGGAAAGTGCTGGTTTTCCTGATAAAAGACCTCTGCTTTCTTTCCCCCTCTTCCTTCCATGAATACAGACATCATGCTGATTTCCAGTTCTTCCTGATGTGTATATGCTACCTGCCAAGGAGCTACAGGACAGTGTTACAATCGCTTCCCTTTGAATGCCAGCTACTGGGCGCTGTTTTGACCATTTCTCTAATGTGATGTCAGGGCTTCTGTATGACGAAGCTGGGGAGCTGGTGGTCATTACTCAGAGCTCACAGAGGCAGCTGCCCACAGTGCCAGGGTCTCTGGAGAGTCAGGACCTTCCTTCCTCTCTGCCAGAGTGATCACACTGCACTCCGTTTGCACTTCATGGGCAAGAACACTGGGGTCTCGTAACATGATTAAAGGATGCAAAATAGAGACAGTGAAATCCACTCACTTAAGTTATTGGCGTATTATAAAGTCTCATGGGAACTTTTTTTTTTTTTTAGGAAAAAAGGAATATCTACCTATCCATGTTTTTTCCCGGTGTGAATCTGTGTTTCCAAAGTGCTTTAAAAACAAGAATTACCAACTTTAACAAGGGGGTGATAACAGCACAAAGAACATCTAAGGCTATTTGTGGTTAATACAATTCTAAACGTAAGCGGGCTCTGTTATGGAGCTTCCACCAGCGGGCATGGGCATTACTGATGATCCCATTTCCCCTTCTGAGCGCTCTGGAACTCTCATGCTCCATATTGATAATGGTAACTCACCGCCTTCCTCAGCTCTCTGAGTTTATCTCACAAGCTCTTACAAGCAGGTAGACAGTGTCTTTTCTTAAGGCGCTGGACCACCTCCGGGGCCCCCCTAACAACCAGGATGGGATGCAATGATTCCGACTAAGTGCTGTCAGAGACATGAAAATCCCAAATACACAGCAGCTGAAAAACCCAAATACCACCATCAACGCCGAGCAAATTTCATTTTGATTTCCCCCTAAAACCACTGCATTCCTAGATGAGCTGTGTCCTAATTCTTAAATTATCTTGTTTTGAAGTGATGTGGACTTTCATGGCTCTGGAGTTGGTGAGGTGAGTGGCTTTTACATCATTTTGGAAGAACACAGCCGCTATTCTGCATTTTATTATGAAGCACCGTGGGTTAAAGCAAGTCTTTCATCAGCTCTGCTTTGCCAAACTTGAGCTTTTCGATTTGCATAGACCATCTTCTTACAGAAAGCTTGTATATAACTAGCATCCCTTGGAAATAACTTATTTCATGGGTTTATCAGCGCTGGCTGCATATTAGACATTCTGATTCATGACGTGTTTGCCTATGAACTGTCCTTAGAAGCTCTGAGAAGTGAGTTGCTAGAGACGTGTATGTCTCGACTCCCAGGATCAGAAAATGCTGGCTTTGGGCCCAGATCATGGAACACAGTCATTTGCCAAGAGGGAGGGCTGGGAAACTGCAAAACTACATCCTCCAACTGCAGCGCAGGGGTTTTCTCTTCAGCTTTAATTACAGCAATCATTTTGAATACAATTAATAAGGATTATTAGCTGTAGGTATCTCCGTACATCAACAGTGAAGGAAGGATGGCAAATATCGATGAGCTACCAGAGCGCTCCAAACGCCAGACTCTGCCCCCTAGTTTCACGCGATTGATTTCAGTGAAGTTTCTTGGCTGCCCTGCTCAGTAAGTTTCTACGTCTGAGGAAACTGGGCTGTAGGAACAGGGCTTAGTGGAAATCACAAGTTAACAAGTGAAGCTGTGCTTTGTCTGATGTTTAACTTCACTCCTTCATACAGTCTGAAGAGCAAGAGCAGCAGTGATGATTTTCATGAATTGAACCCTTTACCATAAACCAAACATGGGTCTAAGTGCAGTCTATACACCAGTCCCTGCACCCGATTCTTTCCTTCACATTCATGTACGCATGTGACAAATGTTTGCATTATTATCCAGGTGGGCATAAGGAAACAGAATTTTAAACAGCTGAACCTCGTAACAAAGGGTGGCACAGACTGGCTAGTGATTCACCCAAGAGGCGTTCATATCCTCTTGGACACAGGATTGGACTGATTCCCAGGCCCTGGAGGCCTGGACAAGGGAACGGGCACAATGTTGGTCACTGTCCGGCCTGGATAGTAAAATCCTCCATGTGCGGGTCTCTCAGGGCAAGATGTAAACATCCACTTGTTGCACTGCTGAGTTTTGGAAGTGTGTCTCATGGCAGCACACACCAGTTACCTAACACACACAGCTGGCAGGGGTTGAGGACGGGACTGAGTCTGCATTTGCTGATTCCGGAGCCCCGTGTTCCAGATAGTGGGTGTCCCTGCTCGCATTTGCTTCCCTGTCACTTGTCCACAGAGGCCTGCAATCCAGGTTCTGGAGCATGAAATAATCTTCCCGTTTCTTCTGTGATACATTGCCTCAGATGCCTGAATTCCACTTCAGGTGCCTTCCTTTCCTTTCCCAGTTATTTCTATGACACAGTTGTTCGGCCAGATATTTTGCCAATGGCCCCTGGAACTACGGGGCAGAGAAGTAACAGAGAAAATAATAAAACTGAAAGTTGGTTCTCGGAAAGATCAAGACTGACAAATATTTTGCTAGACTGACCAAGGAGAAAAAGAGAGAAGACACAGATCACCAAATTAAGAAGTGAAAAATAGATACATTTCTGACCTTACAGAAATGTAAAGGATGATAAGGGAATACTGCCTACAATTGTATGTCACCAGATTAGACAATTTAGATGAAACAGACAAATTGGCAGAAAGATACAACTTAACAAAATTGACTTAAGAAAAAATTAAAAATCTAAATAGCTTATGGCATGAGAGAGAGAGAGAGAGAGAGAGAGAGAGAGAGAGAGAGAGAGAGAGAGAGAGAGAGAAAATATCAAACATTTATGGAAGATATAGTACCAACTTTAACAAACTTCCTTAGAAAATACAGTAGGAGGGAATACTCCTGATTCATCCTATGAAGCCAGTATTCACTTATGTCAAAGATATCAAAAGAAAACAAAACTAAAAACAAACATTTCTCATGAATATATAAATAAAAATAAAAGGTCTTTGCAGTTTGATTAAGTTACAGCTCTTGAGCTAGGAAGGTTATCTTAAGATTATCCAGGTGGGCTCTCAATGCCACCACAGTATACTTACAAGAAGGAAATATGAAAACAGACACAGATAAAAGGAAGTGATGTGAAGCCAGAGCAAAGAGATATTAGAAGATCCTGGCCTTGAAGTCAGGAGAAATGTAAGAGAATAAATATACGTTGTTTTAAGGCATCAAATATGTGTGGATCTGTGACTGCTGTAACAGGGAACTAACACGACACAGGGAAAGCAGTAACACACCAGGACCAAGAAGACCTCAGTCACAGGAATGCAAGGTTGGATTAATGTTCAAGAATCAACTAATGTAATAAACTGCATTAATAGACTAAGGACAAAAAAATCACACACAGAATCATTCCAATGGATACAGAAAAATGATTTGATAACATCCAACATGTATTCATGACAAAACTCTCACCACAGAAGGAAACTTTTCAATGTGATAAAAAGCACATATAAAATATCCAAATCTAACGTCACACTTTGCTTTTGAAATTATAATCGCATCATACTTGGTGGAATGAATGCTTAATAGACTGAATGCTTTCCCCCTAAGATCGGGAACAGGGCATTCATGTCCACTCTTACCACTTTTATTCAATATTGCATTGGAGGTTCTAGCCAGTGTAAACAGGCCATAGATGACAGATAGATAGATAGATACACACACACACACACACACACACACACACACACACACACACACATATATAGTGCAGATACATATGTACATTATATGCATCTTTGTATGACATATATATAATCTACATATATATATCATATCTGTATATATCCATGATATATATTTGTGTGTGTATCCATCCCTGTATTTATCTATCTATCTATCTATCTGTCTATCTGTCTATTTGTCCCTGGTGGCTTTGAACAGCACAGTACATGGACTTCACCTGCCAGCATCTTCTCCTTGGGCATCAGCTTCCCTGCACAGTCTCCCTCCATGTGGTTACATGGACTGACTATCCCTAGAGCAGCAGTGGGTATTTGACCATGACCCAGACTAGAACCTCAATTTATTTAGTCTTTCTTTGGCACATAGTACAGATGACCCCTGTTGATAAAAGTGAGCTTTATTCTGTACTTTGGAGAAAATATAGCCTCTTCTCTATTACATTGCTGTGAAGACGGAGCTTGATCCTGGAGTTACTGGAATCTATATTGACTGTCAAAGAAACAATAAAATCTAAGCTGAGAGAGAAAGATCAAGTCCTGGTGACAGGTGGTGTCTAAGAATATATAGTTCATCCTGAAGTCAGTCCTGAAGTCAGGCCTCTTCATAAGCTTCTCACACACCTGAGCCAGGGAATATCTTTTTGTGGTAACCAATTTTAATTGAGTTTCTGGCATTTGTAATGGAAAAAAATCCTAGATAACATGAGGGTTGTGGCCCTGTATGTTGATTTTGACATTAGCCATTGCAAGATTTCACCACTACCCTCTTGGAGTTCATAAAACAAGCTTTCATAATTCCACTTGAATCTACAAGCTAGGAATGAAGGCTGTCTGTGTTTTGTTATCTTATACACCCAGTGCCTAGCACACAGGAGGTAATCAATATTCACAGACTGAATAGAAATTCATGAATGGAGGGATGGACAGATGGATGAATGACAATGAATGGATACATCGGTTCTGAATTTTACTAGGTTTTAAGTTCAGCGTCATTGATTTTCAATTTTCAGAATTTATCTTCTCCATCTTTTAAAATTGTTGGCCAGGCCCACCTTATATCTCAGTGTCCTCTGTGAGAAGTAATTCATCTCAGCCTATAGATGGGAAGTTATTTAATTCAATAGGATGCTTGTTTATCATCTCAACTGTCTTGGGCTCCAGCTCCCTCCTGTTCATATTTTCAGCCCTTGTACAGGGTGCTAACGGTCTTCTCTGATTGTCAAATGTGGAGATGTTCTGAGTCCACGGTGGCTGTGCATCTATGCCATGGTAACCAGACGCCATCTGCCTACAGCAGGTCCATCTGAAACTGCCCACAGAAACCTCTTCTGCACGTTTGGGGCTTATTTGAAACTTGTCATTTTCAAGAAGCTAAAGCCCCCTTACACACGTGATGGATCATCATTCCCTCTTGTTCATGTCAGCTTATTTCATGTGTTTTTAAAATACAACTTTTTAGAGAAGTCCATATTTTGTCAGGTTATGCCTCTCTGTGCATATTTTCTCCCCTCTCTCTTCCTCCTTCTTCTCTCTTCTCCTTGCCATTCTCTTGGCCTCTCTTTCTCCGTTCTCCACTGTCTTTCTGGATTTTGCAGTTAAGCGATCAGAATTTCTCTTTTAGGAATTTTTATTTTGTTACTGTGGGTTTGCTTTTTTATGTCTACAATTTTCTCAGTGTGAACTTACCTATTCTTTACTCCAAGCAGTGGCACCTGCCTGGCATAACCCTGTGAAGCCTTTGGTTAGATTCTCCCACAGGAGAGCAGCAGGGCCTCCCAGGTTCCTCATACCTTCTAGTACTTCTGGCCTGGTCATGGTGGGTGGGGTTGATGTGCCCTTTCCTCCCTCCCTCTTGTGAGCTCCTTCCTTCTGTTTTCCTTCTATGGCGACAGCTCCCACTGCTCTGCCTTCCCACCTTGCTGGCCCCTCCCCAAAATAACCCTTCATGCAATCTTGGCTTAAAGACAGGCCCTGTGCTTTTTGCCCCTTGTACTTCTCAATGATCACTTTTACAATGAGTAGCTGTGTGAGTGTGAATGTGAGCGTTTTGCAGTTCCTTGAAGTCCTTAACTAGTTCCACATAAATTTAGTTTGCTACTTATTAATCAGAACTCTAGTCAATTTAATTGTGCTTAAGAAAGACCCCAATTGCTTCCCAATGAGGAAAATTCTCTAAGTCTTCTGATTTCTTAGTCATAACAATGAATATATATGACAATTAAATATTGTAACTAACATGTACAGATGCGGACAATACCCCCAAATATCCTACTGGCTTCGTGTACATATGTCCACCATGGCATTTATCAGTCTTCCTTTTGTTTTACTCATTTATCTGTGGGTCTCTTATCTCACTGAGTCTCTCAAAGCCCATGAACTAACTCACTGCTGCATCACTCACTGCACCGTGAATGTGTATGAAAGGTGATGGATACATGCTCATTCCCTGGCACTAAACTTTAAAATCTACATAAAATCAACAGAATAAGAAGGACTGCTGGCTGCAGGCATTTGAACATTGTCATCTACACAGAAGCATCTGAGATACTAGACATAAATAACTAAGTTATTAATTACACAGAGCGAAAAGACTTCTCAGAAAGGCTGTGAACAGTCCTTTTAAGCCCAGCCCACCTTTCTCTCCCACTATAGTTCAGACAGGTCCTTGCAGTGTTAATTGGCCTGAGAAGCTGTGATATATCAATTCTCTGCTGCACCTCTAAGCTCGGGGAACCAAGGGCAGAAAGGTGTCCTTTCTTTAGAGCGTGTGTGTCGGGAGTTCCTTAAAGCGCCTTCTACGAAACGCATGATCCAGGGAAGAACCCGCTTTACACCGAGTGGTATGGCCCCACGCCTGGGATATGTAACCGTCAAAATTCACACGCCCTGTCTCTGCACAAGCATCCATTCCAGCATGCGGTGCTCCAGGACACAGCCCCTCGCCCAGCCAAAAGCCCTCGCTTGGGGGTGTTTTAGATGTGTGAGCCCCCAGCCCTGCTGTGGACCCTGCAGAGATTTCTCACCAGCGCCTGCAGCCCCACTCGCACGGGTCCCTGTATCTCGGCAGGGTTAGCTACAACGATCCCCGTCTATCACTTGGATACGTTTGTAAATCTCTCTGCAGTCTTTGGGCAGGAAGCCACTAAAGAGAGATACCTTCCTTACAGTTTACAAAACCATTTCCAAAATGTGCTGCCTCGGCCCTTAGAGGCGAGTTCAAAAATAGAAGCCGCGGGAAACTTACCCAGAGAACCGCCTCTGGCAACGCGGGCCCCGTCAGTGTGTTACATTAGGCTGCTCCGGTATTGAATCTCTATCCGAAGACTGTCTTAACTGACCATATAATGGACAATTAGAAACACAGGATTTGATCACCACTCAGACGGCACTGGTGCTTCAGCCACCGAATCAGGCCATTTGCAGCGAGCATCCAGGCCTGAGTTCCGGCGAAGCCGTCTCGGGGTTACATTTCATCATCCAATTTCAAAAAGGCAACAGGACATTAAGTCCATTACGATTCAGTGAAAGTCCAGACCGCCGCGCACTGTGCGAATTTAACAGTCGCCTCTACCCACCGCCCTGAGGGTCGGTGGAGGAGGAAGACGGGCAGGCGTCTCACACATTCGTGAAGATGACACGGGGCCTTGCTGGGTGTGCGCAGTGAGACGCTTTGCTGTCACAGAACGTATTGCTGTTATAAAAAGCGAGTTAAACAAGTCTGATGAAGCGCTCAGGGGCCGCTCTGAGACAGTGAACACGGACATGCAGACGTCGCTGTGCCCCGTCCCGCCCCCATGCTCCCAGATTGTGACCCCGGGTGACCGCGCCCCGCTCCACGCTGCGAGTGGGTGCACTTCCACCTGTGCCGGCGTGACTCGTCTTCAGGAAAGGAGTCCTGGCCTTCATAAAATGGTCATGACTTCTGTTTCTTTTCTGTTACTCTTGGAAATATTGCCATGTGTGGAGGAACTCAAACCTGTGAACGACTGGTAGGTGGCGGGGTCCTTTAGAAAGAAGAGTTCTGGCCGGAGACATGGTCAAGATTCCTCAGGCAGCAGAGTGAAAATCTGACCACGTCCATTATTTTCTAGATGCATAATAATGGACAATTCGCGTACACTTGCTGAACCTCAGTCTCCTCCCCAGCTGCTGTAAAAGGGGGATAATGAGGGCGTCTGCCTGAGAACCTCGCTGTGAGAATTGCAGGGTTTCAGTTCTCATGTGGGCCCCTAGTGCTCGTCCTCATCACATCCTGCGCGGTTTTATTCCGAAATGCTGGCCACGGTGGGGGCAGCACCAGGTTAGCATCTGCTGTGCCAGGGAGAAGCCTGCTCTGGAATCTGACCGAGGCGCCACGGACCCCGACAAGTCACGAGCAGAAAGGACGCAGTGACTAGGGTCCCGGCGTGCTTGTCAGAGCACCCCTCCTTGTCATGATCTCACCGTGCTCGTCTCCTTCAAGACAGTGTCTGAGAGCAGTTTTAAGTTCACAGTTTATTCACTGACCTACTAAAGGGCACCTTGGTTGCTTCCAGTGCTGGCTGTTGTGAAAGGCGCCGCGGGCTTTGTGTCCTCTCCCCTGTGACGGCTGGACGCCCGGTGAGATTGCGTGGGAAGGGTGTCTGGGTGAGTCAAGCTCTTTCCGGGCAGCCCTGTCTCTGTTACTGGGGGTCTTTCTCTAACCTGTGCTCAGCCAGCTTTCAAAGAGGGACTGACAGCTGGGTGGGGTGCAAATATCCCAGAACGCCCTTGCCTCTTGCGTGGAGTAACTGAGGATGCTTTACCCTGGTTCCCATGGCCCCCCTTGAGGACCCAGCCCCATCCTCACACTCATCCTGGCAGGAGCTTCACCACCTAGTTGCCTTTCCCTCCGTCTTCACCCCCAACTCCTCCACCTTTGTCTCTCTCATCACCCCCCAAAGCTAATTGCCCTTAAGCCCTTGTTACAGGGTCTGCTCGTGGGGTACCCCAACTAGGTGATCTGCAGCGTTCCTCCACCCAGACCCTAAATCATTACACCAGCAGTGAACGTGTGTCTCAGCTGACCTGCTCTGCGGCCCCGCGATGCCATCGCCATTGACCTTCCCTCACGGACCTGACTCGCAGCAGCGCCCGTGCACGGGCGAGGCGGCGCCCTGATCCATCAGTGGCCCTGGGCTGGGGTCGGGGGCCGGCTGAGAGCAGGGCGGGAGGAGCTCTGTGCAGGCGTGAGGGCGCTGGTATCCATCTCCTGGGGGACCCTGGATGCCCCGCAGCACTCGGCTCCAGCACGATCACCCGTGTGGCTCCCTCTCTACCCACGCCCGGCCCTTTGGGGAAAAGCAGCTAGACTCTACCATCTCAGAAAATACGCTTTGGAACCTTTTAAAGGGTATTTTAGACACACAAGTTCCCTTTCTATTGAGGTTTTTTTGTTTGTTTTCATCAAACCAACTCTGGGTCTCATTCATCAAAGCAAATAGGAGATTCTGTCCCAGCCCCGATTTCACACATTTTAAATTTGGACTAAATACAGACTGTGCAATGCTGAGGCAACATACATTTGTCTTTTCCAGGACGAGTTATAGGCACCACTGTCCTTAAATGTAATAATAGAAGATATAAATTACAATTGTTTTCTTCCTCCCGGGGTCAATGGCATATATCCAGTTAAGAGTATTTTAATCAAACTATGTTCTGCATGTCTCTGCCTTTCATATTAATCACTTATCTACTTTAAGAACTGTTTGACCTAGCAGAGGATTCCACCAGATGAGAAGATCCCATTACTGGAGGAAATGGCACCTGTCGGCATTCATTCCTGTATTAAGTTGGTAACTGAACTGCATTTAGGTGTGGGAGAGATCCATGAAGGTTTTAGGACTGAGTAGGATATTCTCATTTAGTGGCTTAAATGTAGTTTCTATGACATGTGACAGAGGTTCCCGCAAAGTGCATCTATCACCTTTGATGAATTACTAAACAGTTAAGAAAACAAGGTAAATGTAAAAAGCAAGGCTTTCCCACAAAATAAGCAAGACTTGAATGATGCTCAGAGGAGGGGCCCAGACAAAGAATCGGGGGAGAGTGGACTAGGGATCTGGGGAGAGGGAAGTGAAGAAAAGCTGCAATTCCAGCAACCCTGGAGCGGGCAGAACAGCTGTCAGATTTGAAAGACAACAGTTGGGGCTGCTGAGGGCTGTGCAGTGAGGAGTTGGATTTGATGGTGGCTGCATTATGAATCAGAAGCATTTGAGGTCAAGAGGGCATCGAGAAGTACAGGGTTGCTGGACAAGGCTGGAGCTCTAGACACAGCTAAGGTTCCAGGACATCAACTGGTGGGAACAGTTCATAGCAGGTGGATGATGGAGGCCTTGGTAAATTTGGTAGCAAAGGGGCCTGGGACATGGGCCTGAGGGGACCTAGGCCTGCAGACCAGGTATGGCACTGAGTGGGAAAGTGAGGAGAGGTTGGCACCCACTGAATGCCTCCTTGTACTGGGTATGGTCTGCATAAGGAGATGAGCACAGCTCCCCCATAAAACCTCAGAAGGCTCCTGTTTGGGGCTAGCCCATAATCTTGACCTCCATCATGTCAGGTAGTTATGGTGAATGACTCCAGCTTACACGTAGAGACAGAGTCAGAGAGGAGTGGGATCTCCCATGATTATACAGCAAGTCAGAAGCAACCTCAAAGTTCAAAATTCAGCCTCTGCAGACCCTCCAGACCCCTTTGTTCTAACAGTGTCCATATCGCGGTGCCATGGGTATTGGGAAGCCCTAGCAATTTTACGATGAGGGGCGAGGCATGAAGAAAATGATGAAGTGATCTTTCTCAGCAGATTTGACAAACCAGTCCTTAAAACTGCCTGAGACTTGGTTTTTCGCTTTTGGCAGAAATTCATTTTTCACACAAACCACATTATGCCTCACGCCCTGATGAGATGTGTGAATGAAAGAAAGTTGCAAAGAATTTCAGCACTCAGAAAAGCTATGGGATCCTGGCTTGCCCTGAGCATCCTATGTTTCCTGCTAAAACTAGGGTCTTGGTCCCAGACCCGGGCTAAGGGCTGGCTTTGTCTGCAGCTGGGCTGAGTGCTGAGTCTGATTGGTTGACATCTGCATCCTTGCCCTACTGCTAACTTCTAATGAGAAGCATACCTGCATCAAAGAAACCCCCTTCCTATTTGCTGTCCCACTGGCTACACAGATCAGACCTGAACAGACTCATCAGCTGGGAAACCACAGCATCCTGGGCCTCTGGGTGGGAGCAAACATCCTCTCTGGCTCTGAGGGAGAAATAGGACATTGGAAATCCCATTCTCTAATTTAGTACCTCCCAACCAAAAGGTAATCTTTTTATACAGTGTGAATTGTACTGTAACTGTGCGGAGAGAAATAACAATGTCACATGACCACCAATAAGCATCACTAAACACCCGCATAGCCTGTTTAGTGGTTTGAGACTTGGAGACTGAGTGCCTCCTTTTAGGACAGAACACATTTTCCAGCGGGGATTAGCCTGGAGATGAGAGTTTAATGAAACAGTCGCTAACACTGGAGGCTTGGGCAAAGAACCTGCAGACTCCAGGGAGCTCCTGGTTTGTCTGGGGAAGATATTTATCTAATAAGCCATGAATAAATAATAGAGAGGAATCTAAAGTCAAGAGATGCAGAGTCGTCGGGGGACAAAGGTAGGGACTGGATGCATTAGAAGATGTTTTGAAAGCAATTTAATGTTTTGATTTTGCAGTAGACATTTATGCTGGAGAAAAGCTGTCATCTACACAGAAAGAGCAGGCATGAGGCTGCTCATGGCTAAGTCAGCCAGAACAGGCTGTGTCAGATACTCCTGCAATCATCACAAGGAACTTCAAAGGCTGTGACCGAACAACAAGGATTCATTTCTTGTTTATGGCCCATGATCCCTGCACATCAGTGGCAGGATTCTGATGATTGTAGATGCCCAAGCACCTAGGTATCCACGCTGGCAGGATCCTATGGCATGATGAGAGCAGGTGCACGCGTTGGAAGAGAAAGGCATGCTACTTCCACAGACATCTCAGTGGTCCGATCCACTGACATGCTGATGAGTAACATCAATAAGGCAGGGGAGTAGGAAGCAATAAATGACAGATATTGGTGGATATGGAGAACACCTACCGATGTACATGGCAAAAGAACAGAAGAAATGCCTGTTTCTTTATCTGTACATCATGTAAATGCATTCATGTCAAATAATACTATGCAGCAACAAAAAAGAACTTGATAAACTAAAATGCAAACTACAGAAAAAAGCACATGGTAGTATTTCTCTTGTATACAGCTTACCCACACCACCCATACTACTAAACGCTATGCAGATGTGTTTTTTTGTGTGTATATCCATCTATATCCATCTCTATCTATATCTATCTATCTATGGTCTGGAAGTATGTCCATATGTCCATATAATGAATAATGATATTTACCTGTAAGAAAGGAATATGGCTGCAGGGAGGAAAAGGACACTTCTGTTTTCCTCGGTTATTTTAAAGGACAGTGAATGCATAGAGAGCCTCTGAATTTTTCAAAAACATGTTTCATACCCGTTGCCCGTGGATGGTACTGGGGTGGCTCCTGTGCCCACCTGGCGCCACGCTATTAAAGAAAGTTAGCTGAGAGCACACTGGCCTCTAGTAGTCTCACCAGCCCGGCTGCGCAGCCCTGTCCCCTGGGAAGAGTCTGCATTGCTAGGTGGTTCTACCTGATCTTGCATCTGGCACTTTCCGAAACATTCTGAAATTTTAATTCCAGGGAAAGTTATCGCCTCCCTGGGGTTTTGTCTACTCATCTCCTTTAGTATCTATGGGTGATCTCCTGGGAATGTCAGGGTTCTAGATGTTTCTTTTCCTTTCCTCATTTCAAAACCCGCCGGTCCTTTCCCATCCCTGAATTCCTCTTTCTTCAGGATTCTTCTCCGTGCTAAAGGCAATGTGGTCTGATGAAATCGCGAGCACAATAAAGGCAAAGTATATCTGATTTCCCCAAATCACACGTTCTTTTCACAGTAAGCAAAATATAAAACATTTGAGAAGGGTCTTAAAACTAGTGCCAGCGTCCCTCGGACACAAGGGGACACCAGTGGGCAGTGGCTTGGTGGCCTACAACAGAAGAAACTGTCCCCATGAAGCGGCCTCTAACTGCAAATCTTGGCCTCTGGGCTTCATGAAACCTTCCGTTATAAATAGAATAATTTTACAAGTTCAGATCATAAAAAATAATTTATAACATTCAACTGAATATTGTTCAATGATGAAAAGAAATATGCCTAGAAAAGACACATAGGTATGTTACACACATATTTCTAAGAGAAATAAGTCAATCTGAAAAAAACTGTGTATAACATGACTATATGATAATCTGGAAGATCAAGGACTATTGAGGCAGGGAAAAAACAGTGGTTGCCAGGGGCTGGCGCGGAGGCAGAGAGATGGACGGAGTACAGGAGACTTTCAGGGCAGTAAAACTTTTCTGTAGGACACTGCATTGGTGGACACAAGTCCCTGGACATTTATCCAAACTCACAGAATGTACAACGCCAACAATGAATCGTAATTAAAGCTGTAGGCTCTGGTTCATGGTAATGTGTCAATATGGCTTTATCAGTTACAATAAAAGAACATTAATGCAAATGCTAAGAAAATAATAGCATACAGGACTTCTCTATACTATTTGTTTCATTTGTGGTAAATGTACAACTTAGCTAAAAAATAAAGGCTTGTTTTTTAATTGAGGAGGTACAATATATTTAAGGAATTTGGGGGACTCAGACCATGGTTTGGACACACTGTCTTTACGAGGGGAAAATGCTCACGATACTGGGGAAACGTGGGGACAGAGCAGGACATGGGTTGACTTCCTACAGCAGGAAGGACTGACACAGAGTCCGTGACAGGAGGCCTCCCTCCCCACACTGACTGCAGGCGCTACTCCGGTCTCGGCCTCCAGAGGCGAGCAGGGAACCCATGTGAGGCGCACCAATGCTGTCACGGCCTCAGCCTCATCGTGAACCTTCCTTTATAGTTTTGCAAAACAGAAGAAAAGATGCCAAGTATGGAATGCGTTGTTCATCCCATTGCAAAGTAAAATACACCGTGAATTCCTGTAGCCAATCCCTGCTAGTAATAGAAGACGAGTGGGCTGAGTGCCTGACAGTCGCTGAGGTAAAGCTCAGGGTCTTCAAGCTGTGGCCTGGGGTTGAAGAACTCACATCTCTCTCGACACAGGGTGATAATCAGAGAGGTTTATGGGCCCCTGGGGAGGCTACGGAAGTCCTCCAAACACTGCTGTCTTTTCTGACCTTCACTGTGAAAAGTCCTTTCAAAGAAAGGATTCCACCGGACTCTGATGAGATGCCCTTTCGGTTTCCCAAATTCAATGTTCCCAATAAGTGAGCGAGGAGACCTTGAATGGTCGGTGTGGCCCACTGACATAAACTTTTAATGAAAGCGGTAGCAGGTTGAATGGTGCTCCTGCAAGTTCACAGCCATCCAGAAACTCAGATTGTCATCTCACTGGACACAGAGCCTTACAGATACGATTGTGATGAGTCGCCCTGGAGGACGGGAGGACACACAACGCAGAGAGGCAGAGAGGCCCCGTGAACACAGCCTGTGTGACAGCTGCAGGCGGAGGAGCCTCACACTGGCCAGGAGCCCTGGACAGCGGGAACCGGGAGAGGCGGGGCTGGCTCCTCCAGCCGCAGAGTCACCATGACCGACCACGCTGGCACTTGGATTCTGGGGCTCCAGCCTCTGGAAATGTGAGGACAAAATATTTCTGTTGTTGCAAATCACTCAGACGTGCGGGAACTCGTGCTCTGGGGCCCCAGTGCCAGCGCCGACTCCACTCTAAACTTCTCCCACGCGCCCTCATTGTTAAAGCCCTGTGATGAGAAACTCGCTTTTATCACATTACTCTTTTCCCAGGTCTCTGGCAAGAAATACCTTCTGAAGATTCTGTTTTTTTCCAGGATACAGCAAATATGAGCTCTTAGAATGCCACTTGACTTGTAAATGCTTTTGAGGAGCTTCTGGCACCCATGGCCAAAGCGTTGACTTGGTGACAAAACCTCCTTCTCAAAGCTGTAACTCCCTTCAGAGAAATGGCAACGAGGGACCAGTTGTGTGCCAGACACCCTTGTTCTGACACCTTAGGGGTCTGCTCAGCTGCAGGCTTAATGGAGAGACCATTAAGTGACAAGCTTTCCTGTTATTTCTTTACTTCAGAAAATATAATGTGAGGCATTCTGTTTCCATGCTGTGTGGAAAAGTTCTCTCTCTCTCTCTCTCTCTCTCTCTCTCTCTCTCTCTCTCTCTCTCTCATGTATATACACTATATGCATATAATACGAATATACAAACACATACATACCATATACACATATACACATGTTTGTATTTTTTAAATTCAAAGATGGTGTTTAATATTTTTCTGAAATATAAGCTCTGACAGTTTAGGAAAGGAGAAAAGGGGCAGAGAAGCTGTACAGTGTAATAGTCAGTAGCTACGTGATTATTAAGCAACTGAAAGGTAGCTTGTCCAAACTGAGATGTGGGAAAAGTGTCCAGTAAATGGCAACTGAATTTTGATGACTGTACAAAAGAGTAAAATGACTCAGTAATTTAGTTTATGGAATATATGCTGAAATAATAATATTTTAGATCTAGTGGATTAAATAAAGTATGTCGTTAAATTTAATTTCATTTAGCTCTTTTACTTTTTTTTAATGTGACTACAAGAAAATTAAAGCTTACTCATGTAGCGTATTTGTGCATTGGGAAGGGCTGGTCTAAGGAATACACATCTCTGGTGCATTTTTTAGTCACTAATTTGAACGTTTTTGCTCATGAAAATCAGATTTTCCTTTAGAAGTTATTATTTTTAATTTGCTGTCATAATTCTTACACATACACTATTTATTTTAGAACACTCCACATTGCTCATTTTTCTCATTTCTCATGGCAACTTTTCTCCTTAGCTAAAAATAACTAGCAGCTATGGTAAGATTATGGACAATAGTTTTGCTCTTCCCTGGGTGGGGTCCGCGCGAACCACCCTGTGGGGCACTAACTGGCCTCCTCCAGGAAACTCCCTGTACTAGTGGCCCTGCCCACTCCCACAACTTCCCCAGCAGCTCTGCCCTGAGCCCCTGCCGGCTCCCACTGCCCCAGACTGTAGGGCGTTTCTGGGAGACACAGAGCGAAGCTTTGGAGTTGGCACCTATAGAGCATCAGGGCTGTGGAGGACACCTAAGCTCACCTAGTTCAGATGCAGCTGTCCCTGGGGGAATGTATGGCCCGCTTGTCAAGTCCCCAGCAGGTCAGGAGCAGAAGGCTGGCTGGGGACACGGACCAGGAACGTGTGTTCATGGTGAACCCTGTGACAGGAGGGAGGGTCCAGTGACCGAGAACCACAAACACCATGATGTTGATGCACACGTGGGCATCGCTCCCGTCCTCCCCGAGTTCACTGCATCCTACAGGAAGGTCACTGTCTCTGTCTTACTTGCCCGCAGAGTGTAGAAGGACAAAGGATTCCGAGGGATATGCCATAATGAGGGTATCTAGGAGAAAACTCAATATCGTCACCTAATTCGGACTGAAACATCACTATAATCTCTCACCAGAGAGAAGATTAGAGACTCAGTAGAAACCTACTTGCGATGACTTTGGATGCTAAAATGTTTCAGAACTGTCACCACCAATCATGACCCCCGCAAAGAAAAAACATGTAATGCTGCCAAGGCTGGTAAAGCAGTGGGTGAACAGAATGTTCTGTTCTGTTTAGACCTGAGGAATATCAGGGTTAGATAAAGTCATGATTGACAAAGATTTGTATTTATTATGAAGATACCAAGTTATATTTAGGTGGTTTTTTTCCCCTGTAAATTTCACTCTAAATTGCTTGTCACCTTTTGAAATATCATAATTAGCACCAGTTCATTTGCGTGCTTAAATATTTTAATAACAGGTTATAATTTTAATAGAAAAAGCAGTTTAGAAGAAAATCAGAGGGTCCTATGACTTCTAAGGAGGTGGGAGAGAAAGAGAGAGAGAGAGAGAGAGAGAGAGAGAGAGAGAACAGAACTTCGTAGTAGAGAAAACTGATATCATTCTGACTCACCACTTTTTACCCGTAGAGACTTCAGTAATCTATACTACCTCTCCAAACTCGAGCGTTTTAATTTATGAAACATAGATAATATGTCTACCTCACTACGATGTTCTAAGTATGTTTCCAGGTTTAAAGCTCCTAACATATTATATGTAAAATGCCCATTTCCATTTTCCTCAATTACTGCCAAAAGGAGAAAGAAACGTGTTAGAGTCTGGCCTCCAGTTAGAAAGTTCCAAGGAAAGGTGAACTTTGAGAAGCCTTTTCTACAGATGGGCAGATTAGGAAAGCATAATCTTAGAAAGGATCAAGTCCCAATGGTGAAAGGAAGGGGATGGCTGGCCGACTAGCTAGAGGGTCAGCAGCAGGAAAGAACTAAGTGTTAGGAATGACTGAGGATGAAAGTGCAGAGACCACAAAGTTTTGCTCCCACCTCATGTGTGAGACAGGTCACTGAAGTTGGGCAGAGCATTTGAAGACATGTCACGGTGCCAAACACCCACCAAGTCACTTGTGTCTCCAGGTAGCGTAGGCTGAGAGGGATGTCATGGTGTGGATCTCTGCTGTGGGGAATGCATGAGTCAGCAGTGTGGCCATGCATCCAGTCCATGCAAAGTGCTGGATCAAATGGGTTGCGGTGACGGTGTCTGAGGAGGCTGCCATTGCCAATGCCACATGTGAATTAGTGTCGCTGTGGGTTATTTGATTAATAATTCAGCAGACAGAGACTTGAGGGCTGGTTTCACCACTTAGTGCTCATGTAATTTTAATTTGGAGTCCCAGTCGCTTTGACTGTAAAGTGAGGCCACCGTTACCTTCTTCAGAGTACTTTGGAAGGTTTGGAAAAAATAATGTATAAAAGACGCAGACACAGTGCCTGGACCAGAGAAATGATTCCGTGGTGGAAAGCGATGAAAATGAAGTCACTTTTTCTTCCATCTGTGTACCTCTCCAAGGTGCTTTCAGTTTATTCAGACTTCCCATTGATACATATTTCCAACCTGCCCTTCCCTATCAAGAAGCCCAGGTAGATATTTTCTGACTCTTAAAAGAATATCTAGATGGGAATAGAAGAGATCAGTTGAGGTGGGCTAAGATGGAGCGCTCCACCGTGAAAGACTCCAATAGTCAGAAAAATGAGTGATGCTCGCACACCACATGGACCATGCCATGTCAGCACCATGTCAGCGGGGATGAGCATGCTGCTGATGGGTGGCGGGGAGCTGTGGGGAGCCAAGCACAAAAGCATGTGTGGAAAGCAGGGAGCGGGGGCTAAGAAGCTAAACACATTCCAGGTGAAGTGAGCAAATAAGTCCCAAGGAAAGAGTGAAAATGAGAATTAATCAGAAGTGTGCTGAGCCGTGGCACTGCCAGCCACAATCAAAGGGCTTCTTAATTGCTTGTCAAAGACCAATGCATCCTGGCAAAATGATCCTCAACTAATGCTGGGACATTTTTTCCTAACCCGGCTTCATTTATCATGATTAGAAAACAAGTCAAAATTGATTTCTGTTTACTTTATAAAGCAAATCCCCAGGGGAAGCTTCTTCCCAGCAGGTCTGATCATCTTTAACCTAGAAGAGGAAAGCCCTCTGAACATAGAGAACTGGGTCCTGCTGGTTGCAGGGGTGAGGTAGGTGGATGTTTAAAGTCCATGGGTCTTACAAGAAATCGAAGTCTCTTATGTATTTACAAATCACCTCAAATCCAACCATCTGGGCCTTTTAGTTCTTTCCTACTTAAAAATGGGCGAAGTGAAGGTAGTTCAGTAGGGCAAAAGGGCCCAGTCTTTGGAATCAGACAGTCATGTGTTTGATTTTAAGCTTTGCCATCTAATAGTTGCATCACCTTGGAAAAGTCACTGAAATGAGTCTCTGAGATTTAGCTCAGAGAAAATGAGGTGGTTAGGAAATGCCCAGATTTTCCAGGAGGATTAGTGGTCAGTTATGTGAAAGGTGTCAGCACAGAAAACCAACTCTACTGGTGGGAAGTGATGGGAAGAAATGATGTCCTGCCAGTTCAATAAAGTATCCATTGGATTCAAAGCTCCATGAGGGCAGGCTGCGTGCTGACGTGCTCTGAGCTACCGCTGCTCGCTGGCGCTGGGCCTGGCATGCAGGCGGTTTGCCTCTGAGGCATTCAGCACTCACAGTGCACTGGAACACCTCCACTATCATTTATCAGACATTATTTATTTAATCCAAAGTATGCGCTGGCTGCATGACTGGCATTCCTCTATCCATTACACAAAGGGGTATTAAGCATCTGCTGTCCCCTTAAGCAATGCGCTTCTTTGGGGAGGACACTCTTCAGAGCCTCACTATGGCAGGGAGATGCAGTCTTTGATCTGCTCGTTAGTATATTCACCCAGTGTGCTAGCTTTTTCACCAAAAATTCATATATTAGCTTTACATGACTCTGTTTGCCCAATGTCACCATCCCAGAGAAAACACAGGTTAACTAGCCTTCATCCCAGCCTGCGTCCCTGGACAAGAACCCTGCATGCTCACTGACAGGCACATGAGCACACACACTCACACGCTCACACTCTCACACCCTCACACGCTCACACACTCACTCACACACTCACACACACCCTCAGGCATATCCTCTGTATTCCACCAAGACTCTTGTTAGTCAAGTAAATCACTTGGGAAGGACTGCAAGGAGATTCTAGTCTGGGGGCCTGGCATTGTCTGCAAACAAGCTGTGACAGGAACAAGACAATGGCAGAAGGTCAACAAACACCCTTTTTTCCTGTACGGACATTTTTATTCCCCTGACAGATTCCAGAGATCATGTTCTCTTTCTGGAAGTGTAATCACAGCCAAAACAAAAAGATCAATATACACCTTGGCCCATGTGACACCATCTTATGAGGGGCCATGAACGTGACCTCCATCAACGAGACTCCCCCCTAGCATTCTGGGCGACTGGATCATTCTCAGGTGCATTTCCTTGATCTGAAAAGACCCTCTTCCCGGGATTTAGTGCTTAGAACTTCCCTGTTTCTTTTGGTTTATGCTTAATCCACACAATTAATTCTGAGCCTCCTGCCTGGGGAAGTTTCTGCTGCAGAATTCCTTGGCATTCACCCAGCCAGAAAGCTGTGCGTGATTGATGCTTTCCTCACTCTTCTCTGCACAGAAGCCGAAAGGCTGGGCAGAAATATCACCTGCCTCAGCACTGGACTCCGCCAGGCTCACCTCTTGACCCACACTCTTGATTTCATCCCTCACGTCTCCTCGGGGACTTTGCTCCATCAGTTACCCTCTGTTTCTCTCTCGTCTTCAATCACGTCTTCTCGACTGGCTACTTCCTGGCAGCTTACAAATATGTTTAAAGCTTATTTATTCTTGGAAAATAAAAAATAAAAATCCTCTTTTCAATTCTGCCCACCTCTAAAGTTATTTCCCTATCGCTTACCTTCCCAAGCAGCTGAGCTGTTTGATAGAATTCACTCCCTATCTGTCTTCTCCATAGCACTGCCCACGTACTCCTCAAACCAGGGCAAATTGCCTGGTGGCCTCATCAATTTGCTGAAACTCTTGCAGCAAAGTTCATCAATAGCCAAGTAAAATTCAACTACAGAGTTTATTCTGCCTGGCCTATCTGTGATATTTCATTTACTCTTATGGTCACTTACATTCCCTATGAAGAGAGCACTTAGCTGTACGTTGGACTAGCGGAGTCTGTCCTGGTTCTTGCTGCCTTCAGGAAGGAGGATACAGGCAGGTGGGCAGGTGGGAGGTGTTATGAAAGGAGGCAGTGCTGTGGTACTGGACAAACATCAGACCTGATCTGAGAGTCAGAGAAGGTTTTTGTTGTTTTGTTTTGGGGGCACTTGCATTTCAATCAAGGGATGGATAGGTATTCCTGATCTGAAAGAAACAGAGGGGAAAACATTCCTAGCAGAAGAAATGGCAGGTGCAAACACACTGGGGTTGAAAGAAGTTGGTGTGTTTGGAGAAGCAGAGAGATACTAGAGAGTGAGAGGAAACTGCAAGAAGTGGCAGGAGGAGTGAGGAGGGTCGACAGCACATTGATCATATAGACAAGTTTTGACCTTCATTATTAAGGTGATGGGGACCACAGCTATTTTTCTATCCTTGTACACACCCACCATCCAGAAGCCAAATGGCAGGAAACAGTGGAACCAATAAGAACAAGTAAAAGGAAAGGGAAATCTGGCTATAGTTCAAGTCTAGCAATGCTGGAAACCAAATGATTCACTTTGTTTTTTCCAGAGGTCTAGGCCCTGTTATCAAAGAAATGCTGTAACATATTAAGAAATATATATGTATATATATAAAATTAGAAATATATATTCATTTACATGCACATGAGCGTGTGCACACACACACACACACACACACACAACTTTGGTTGCTGCCCACTTCCTGACACGGCTGCTGAGACCCTGACAAAATCCCGAGTGATGGAATTGTCCGGCTGTCTCACGCAGAGACCTAAATCCGTTGGCATTTCTTTTTTCCTGAGGATATGGCTTGGGGATGGGAACTGGTCTCCAGATAAACCAAGTCGTGATTTGAAGCTTAGAAATTTCAAGCCCCATGTTCCAACCTCCAGGGAGGTCAGGGCACTGAGCGAGTAGAGGATCGTGCCTCCATGATGATGGCCCCATGAAAATTCCTACAGTGTGGAGTTTGCGGCGCTTCCACCACAGGGAAGGGCTAGGGGCTTCTGCGCTTGGGAACCTTCCAGACCTCCTGCCTCTCCACTGGCAGCTCATCGGCATTGTTTATGACATTCTTTACAACAAACCAGCCAATTAAGTACAGTTTCTTGCATTGTCTGATTATAGCAAATCATGTACCCTGAGGAGGGGTGGTGGGGACCCTGGAGGTGTAGCCATGCTGCACAGGAGGTTGGGGGCACAACACTCATGCTGGCATCTGCAATAGGGGTCGTGTTTGGAGCTGAGTCCTTAATCTAAGGGTCTGTGCCAAAGTATGTAGCTAATTAATGTCAGAATTAAACTAAACTGCAGGACACTCATGTGGTGTCTGGAGACTTGGGAAATTCCTTGGTGTGGAAAATCCGCACATGGTTGTCAAAAGCACTGTGAACAGAGGAGACAGTTCTGAGTACATTCACACCAAATGGGTCAGCTGAGACTGTCATGCAGATGTTTTAATTGCATAACTATCAACTAAAGTGAAAACTATGTCGCTAAACTAGAAAATCAAACACACCTATGTGCACACACACACGCCACCCACCTGCAGGCACTGCCTCATTTACGACTGAGCTCCTAAATTAGAACTTGCACTAGATGATAAAATAGATAGGTATTTGTTCTCATCAGACAAATATGAAACTGAGCTTTAGATAACACAAGGATTCTGAAAGTTAAGTGCTATTTTATGGTTCCTTTCAATTTAGAAGTGCATTGCAGATAAAACATGGCTTTGGTGTAAACCATTGATGTATTGTGCTGTTAAGATCAATGAATTATTAAAAGCATAATCTTTTAAACACCAAGAAATTGTCTTCTAGTGTACTCCAGGGGCCATGGGTAAGTGCATTACACATACAAATTTACCACTCGTTTGGCTTCCACTTACGCAAACTCCAAGTACCCACCTGATCACCAAGACTTGTCCCTCCTCCCACGCACTTAGCTAATACGAGAACCTGTGTGCTGGTGTTGAATAAGGAAGAGTCACTGTGCTAGTTCTCTGCCCTGTATTTTAATTTTTCTAGACAACTGCTAGGAACAGGATCCTGTGTCAGTAAGCTCTCCTAAATGAAGGACTTGGTACCCTGGCCAATGGGTGTGCTCTCTGTGGACACTCTTGGGTATGGTCCCACTGAGAGCTACCTCAGCTGTAGACTTTCACCCACAGCTGCCATGAGTATTCAATGGAAAAAGGAAGGTCTTTTCAACCAACAGTGTTGGGATAACTGGGCAGTATATGCAAAAGAGGAAACTGGAATATATGATAGTATCATACAAAAAAAATCCATTAAAAATGGATTAGAGACCTGAACACAAGATCAGAAATCATAAAATATATAGAAGAAAACATAGGCAATACATGTCATGATATCATCCTTAGAGTTGTTTTGCATAGCAAAAGAAACTATAAACAGAACAAAAAGACAACAAAAAGACATCTCCCTGAATGACAGAATATATTTGCAATCATGTGTCTGATAAGGAGTTAATAACCAAGATAATAAAGAACTTAAACAATTCAACAAAAAACCACACACACATACACGCACACACACACAGCCCAACAAAAAACTCAACAAAAAATGGGCAGAAGATTTGAATAGATATTTCTTTAAAGAGGATACATATGGATGGTCAATAAGCACATGCACAAAAGTTCTTAAGCACCTGTTATTAGAGAAATGCAAATCAAAACCACAATGAGACATCGCCATACACCAGTGAGTATGGCCTATATCAAAAAAGACGAGCGTTTGCAAGAATGTGGAAAGAATTGAATTGTCATTCACTCTTGGTGGGAATGCAGGCTGCTGCTGCCGTTTGGGAAAAGTGTGGTGAGTACTCAAATATTCAAAACTGGAACTTCTGTCCCACCCAGGAATCCCACTTCCAGGGATCTACCCAAAGAATTTGAAGACACTAACTCAAAATGATGTATGCACACCTATATTTTTTTCAGCATTATTTATAATAGCCAAGATATGGAGTCAACATAGACATGAATCAATGGATGAATGGATAAAGGTCAGGTATAGACACACTATATAACACTGCTTAGTCGTAAAAGGTGAAACCTTATCATCTATGACAACATGGAGAGAACTCGAGGGTAGTTTGCTAAGTGAAATAAGTCAGGAGGAGAAAAACAAATATTGGATGATTTCAGCTATATCTTATTTGGAATACAGAGAAAAAATGTAAATAATCTGATGGGATAAAAATAGAATAACCCATGAAATTGACAGCAGAACCGAGGTTACTAGAGGAAGGAATGTAGGGACATATGGTGAAGAATATTTATTTATAGTCTTATTTTTGTCTCTTCCTTTCTTGTTTGTTTTTTCATTATTATTTAACAAATATTTTAAAGTGTTTGGAATGAAAGCAAGAATGGAGATTTCTACTCATAAGAAAACTTCTAAATTTGTAGAATTATCTAACAAATCTGACTTGTTACTATCTACATGGAGGTTGTCTTGTTTTAAAAAGCTGGTAGCCTCACTTTCTACTTCAGCTTCTAGAAATTAGTTCAATCTGAATAAATTTCCTTCACAAAAGAAAGAGAAGGTCTGTCTGGATAATAAATTGTGGGGGGTAAAAAGCTAAATAGAGGCTGAAAACCTAGAGGAAGAGGCAGGTACAAAGGTAACTGAGAGATTAATAATTTCATTCTTTCATTCTTTCCTTTACTCAATATTCATGAACTGACCTAATGTTTTATACGAGCTCTGAGGCACTTCGGGGATCTCTAACCGAAGAGGAACATTAACCAACCGCTCCGGCTGTTGTGCCAGTGTGCCAAGAGCACACTTCCACCCGCTGCTCCCAGTATCTGCTCACTAGGAACACAGAGGCAGGGTCATTCCCCGGCGATTTGTGACTCCATGGACCAAAAGCTTTGACCTGAGGACTCCCTTCAGCTTGTTGAACTTCCTAAGAGCTACCCGGCAGTCTTAGCTGCTTCTCGTTTAGACTTGCATAACAGATGCCAGAGATTGGGGTGCTGAGACCACGCACATTCATGTCTCACAGTTCTCGAGGCTGGGGAGCCCGGAATAAGTATCAGAAGATTCAGTGTCTGGTGAGAACTTCTCTCTGGTTTATGACAGAGGCCTTCTGTTCTGACAGGGTAGGAGCAGGGCCATCTCTCAAATCTTTTACTTTATGAGGACACTCTTTCAATCATGACTCATGACCCAGCTATTCCCAAAGACCCACCTCCAAACACATCACATTAGATAGAGATTCAAGCTTCGACACATTGACTGGGGGAGTGGGGGCACACATATTCAATCCATAGTCACTATCCAGAGAAAATTTGCACTTTATGATAAGTGAATCACGCTAGTACATAAATGATGATCAGAAATCCAAGACTTGATTCAGTCCACATCCCAACTTTGTTTACTTTGCAGTCACTTCATTTTGGAGCTAAGGTTCAGCATGGTGTTAATATTTCCTGCTATTGACACATTAAAATTGTCGGACTATTTTGCATTTCTTCTATTTTAAGCCACATCTGTCAAAACTGCTGATGCCAACACATATGAATTGGTGTGATTTTGTAGCATTAAAAACTGAGACTTTTCTTTGACTATCAGATTGGAGCTAATGATTGTGAGGTTTATGTATTTGCGTTTGTTTGTTTTCAATCTGTGATGACTAATTTACATGGAACTCAGGGACCGAAGCTGTCCACAATTAGAATTGCAACGACATTGATGTTCGGTTTCATTTATTCCTTCCCATCCGCTGAGGACACATTCCTTAGACAATTCTGAGGCAAGTATGCCGTCAAGTTACTGATTACACCTCACAAATTTTACAAATTTTCCTTGAAGAGCCAAATGTGGAATATGCTTCGCAATTTACTCTATTAAGTTCAATATTTGTGAAAAATCATTGTCATATTCGATACTAGTGTGAAATGCTAACTTTCTAAATAAAAAGAGCAAGGGTTACTAGATCCCAATTCCCAGAAATGCCTGAATGCTTTTAGTAATTTGGAAAACTCAGTCAACACATTGCTGCATGAAAAAAACTGCACTGATCACTTCAATTAGTTGTTTTCCTAGTTGTTTTTCATTAAATGCGAAATGACAGAACAATTTGTTGTAGTTTTATTACATTTTTTAGGCAATCCACCCCAGATTCCCTTTTGGTATACAAGGCAATAAGACAATCATTTTTACTATGACTGCTTCCTCCTTCAAAATAGACATCTATTGATAGGATTTATTTACTCTAAACAGACTTATTTGCCTAAATGTTTATTTGCCAAAAATGATTTTTGTCTCCTCTATGAAAACTGTGTTCAGAGGAGACAAACCTGCCCCCACACTTTTGAATAATCTCTATGAAGGAAAATCTTTGTACATGGATCTGAATTTTGGAAACAGTCAAAAGTCATCCAGCACCAATCTTACTGAAAAATCTGTGTGAGACCTGGGTGTGTAGGTTCATGCATATGTGCTGGTATTTGTGAGAAAACAATGTACAATAATAGTTGCAACAGCTCATTTGTGCCCGCCGCTGTTCTAAGCATTTTATGTGCATTAAGTCATTTATTCTTCATGACAAGCTCAGCAGGAAATAATATTATCACCCCGTTTCATAGATGAGGAATCCGAAGTACGGAGAGGCTAGTCACCTGGCCAGCCCAAGGTCACCGAGCTCCTGAGGGGAAGAGTGGAGAAGGACAGAGACAGTGGAACTCCACAGTCAGAGGTTTCAACCTCAAGTAGCCCAAAGTGACTGAGTTATGAATCATGAGTCAACATAGTACTGAGGACAGTAGTACTCAGAGTTTCCCTGTCTCTAGGACAGAGGCGTGTGACAAGGACAGGGCAGAGTAGAGCTTTAAGAAGCATCCATACAGACAAGCACTTACACTCTGGAGAGTCCCTGAGAGGGTCTTAGTAATTCTAAATCACTTTATTCTGAAGAAAGCTGTCATTTTTCTGATGATATGAAATCCTAACATGTGGCCTGCTTTCAAGTTAGGTCCACAGAATAAAAATACCCATTATCTCTGTTCAACCATGCTTCCTGGTATTCACAATCACAACACATACTTCCCTGTAACACTGATACTCCTCATTCCCCTGGAAAGGTGTTTATGATCCAGAAATGCTGGTATGCATCAGCTAAGTATATGAGTGGGTAGAGAGACAATGGAGTAGTCCCTTTGACGCACACGAAACAAGCCACTTCTGGACCATCCAAGGCATACGTCCAATGGAATTCAGTATTTTCAAGGTATTGCATTTCTACCATTCTACACTCAGGGAAACAAACCTAAGATAAATACAGAACAGTTCTTGAGTCTTAGCCTTATAGAGGCACACATGCTCTACAACAGAATTTTCCAAAATATGCTCGTTTCCCTTCTGCCTTCTAAAGGCACTTCAAGATAAACAAGGGTTTGGAGAATGCTGGGCTCCATAAAACCTGCTTCTTTCCTGGAGGACTGCTTTGAAATCAAGGAAATTGAGACTCTCCAGGAGACAGATCGGAATACATATTTTCCAAATAAGTTTGATGCAAGAACTTATTTCACCCAGAGGCTCTGAAAGGGTAGATTTTCATGAAAACCACATGAAATGCTGCTGCTCTGGAAGTTGGGACACCCAAGATAGTAAAATAAATTGAATAAGAACAACAAAAGCCAACAAGGAAAAGTCCTCCTCTTTGACTTAACTTCACTGGCACCTAAAGTCCCCGGGCTTCCAGTGCCCACCCTCAAATGAAGAAAGAGCCTCTGCATGCCAGTTTAGCAGATCTCATAAAGACAAAATAGAAAATAAAAGCCAAACAGACCATGGAAACGCCTTTCAGGGTAATATCATTTTACTCTTCTTTGACAGTCATCTGGGATGACTCTGTGGCTGAGACCGACAGCATTAGAAAAGCTGAACTTGGGGAGCCCACCTCAGTTATTTATCGCCAACTCTAGCCAAAGAGCAGTCAAGACAGGGATTTGAGAGGGTTGCAGAGTCCTGGGCTTTCAAGGGGGCTGAGGCTGGACGGTGAGTGACTAAACTCACGCTCCTCCCTGAAGGGACTGGCTCTTTCTGGCCTGTGCGAAGGTCCAGCCTAGGTCAGAGCAACCCTGGACAGCTCGTGGTCAAGGTCTCCTGCCCCAGCATTTCTTTTACATGGGTTCTCAGGCAATTATTCCCACTACCCACACTCCCTCCCCATCTGCGGTAAGATTGGGGAGGAGGACCCCTTGCACCTGAAGGCAGCATCCAGTGATCAGTGTCTCCGAATCTCAATCTAAAGACTGTGAGACTTAGTGGAAAAGAACTGAAGTATGAGTGCTTGCTACTTTGGACCTAGCCTAGCAGGTAGAACATTGATTCGGCTGAATGTCAAAGATATAAAAATCAGCATACTGAGAGGCAGTATCCCAAAGCACACTTAGGGGTAAACAAATTCCCTGTGGAGGCCTGCGTCCTCAAGAAGTACTTGACACTTTTGAAGGAACCTCTCTCTGTGAATCGGCTTCCCACTAGAAACTCTCAAATCAGTCACGCACTTCAGATTTCAGTGTTCAATACTGAAATAAAAACACATTTCTAAGAAAATACACCAGATTTTTTTTGTCTAAACCAATCCTTAACTACAATGTAGATAGAGACAAAGCCATCGTATGTCCCTTGTCAGAACCCACAGTGGTAATGTCTGCCAGGTCTCAATCCCAAAGATAAAGAAGCGTCATTTTGCACCATAGTTTTATTCTATGGATATCTTGAACCCAAAGGCTGAAACATTTCCCTCTAGTAAGACCTCCCACTGACAGGCCATCTCTAGTTTCCCTGCAGGAGAGAAGAGGTGACAACTCCACCCCCAACTTTTTGTAATCCCCGTCTCCTCCAAGACAAGGAAGCTAAGTGTCACCACAATTCATTTGCAAAACCAGGAAAACTGAGAGTAAGAGAATAAGAGAAGGGAAAAGAAAAAGGGGAAGAGGGAAACAGAGAGGCAGACAAGTCTCCTTCATTGAGAGTGCTGTGGCTAATCCCTGTACGGATCGATTCAAACTCACTCCGGATTGAAAAGACGGGGACATTTAAACAGCTGAGGGGGCGTTTTGAACAAAAGGCTTTGTGTGTTTGAAAACAAGGAGAATAGACAGCTGAAGAGTGACTCGTTCACATGAGAATATTTAACAGAAGTCACTTATTAAGATGGTCAGCCATGAAGACGACAAGCCAGACAGGTAAGCAATGTCAACTATTAGCCTGGGAAATCTACTAAAGGCGCTGGCTCTTCACACACTCCAGGCAATGAAATGCAGCATTAACAGACTTGGACTTGGTGAGTGGAAAGCTGGGCCCATTGTCCCAGTTTTCTCAAAACAGACTTTTTATAACCAGCCACAAGACAGCACGTGGAAAACAAGCAAATTGCAAAGGTCCATTCATTCGGCAAAGCTTACACCTCAAGGGGCTTAACCACACTCAGGGGCAGCTCCACGGACGGTGTTTCCGAGGGGCACTGTTCAAAGCCATCAACAGTCCCCGCTCAGGGACAGAACGTGCTGAGAGTCACAGAGACCTGAGAGACCACCCCAGTCTGGGTAGGGGCGGCCAACCAGAGCGGGCTTCTCTCCAGGTATGAGCAGGAAGGGGTCGGGGTCACCGAGGACAGAGCAACGGGACACCTGGCCCATGTTTGTTGTTCTGCTTCTGGTCCAGTCCCCTCATTTGACAGAGGAGGAAGGATCCGATCAAAGTCACAAAGGGTCCATGGCCCACAGTCCAGTTTCTTCAAGAGCAAATGTTTTGCTTTAGGAGTCCAGCTGCCACAAGCTTCCTGTGGACAACGGCCTGTGATCAGGCAGCAGAGGTGTCAGTCTGGCTGACCTTTCTCTGACAAGGCCACGGAGCGGACAGACAGGCAGGGCCTACCTAGCACACACGGAACTGCATCTTAGCAAAATAATGCCTAGGCAGCTAACCAAGAAGACAGAAAATGAAAACCATCAAGGTTAGCAAGTAAAATATCTGACTGTGTAGCCCTTTAGCTAAAATCACACTGTCCTGGAATACTGACTGTGTTAAAGGGAAGCTGCTGAAGTTCTGAAACGCAGGTCAGGGGCTGGAAACCCCACTGCTGGATTCTCTGGGACCCAGGAAAGGAAAGGAAGCCCTTCAGGGAATTCTCCAACCAGATCAGTCCTACTGCCAGGTTAGTGTTGATGGCTCTTGCCTGTCAATAGCAATGAGTTAAAATGTATTCTCCTCCCACCATTCCTCTTATTCTCTTATTTCGACCAGGAGATGGCAAAACACGGCCCATGGACCAAACTGAACCTCTGCCTGCTTTTTAAGTAAATGTTATGAAACGCTGGCAGGCATCACATGACCTCCTGTCTGACGCTGCCTGAGCTGCATGGTGGAGCTGAGTGACTGGCACCAGATCACCAGGCCTGCACGCGGAACCTGTGCACGCCTCTGACCCTTACGGAAAAGGTTGCCGACTTTTACACGAGACCATTATTGAGGGTGAGCCATTGGGTACAAAATCTAAAGTGATTTTCTCCAAATAATAGAGGGAAATATTTGGTTGCTTCTTCGTCATATGTAACGGGGGTTTCTGGGGTGAGGAACCCACGCAGACGTCATTGTATAGAGATCTAACAGGCACAGGTTTCAAAAGAAGCGTGAAGAAGAGCACACAACTCAGAGACATACAAAAGGCATGAAAACACAGTAGTTAATTCTTACCAGCTTTACTATTTTTCTTCAGTGAGTAGAATGAACTTAAATTTAGGAGGGACATGAAAAGGTCACAGAGACGAAACAAGATCCATCAGAGGATGGGAGGTGAGGACGCTGAGGCACTGAGGAGTGAGGTCAAGCCCAAAGGCACATGGCTGAATACAGTGCTGGCGGAAGGGGCCTATCAGCAGAATTTAGGAAATCAAAGCAAACACACAGAAAGGCTCAGAATACTGCAGATGTCCCAAACACATTTTTTATGAACTGGAAACAGGGTCTATCCTAAAGCCTCATTAGAAAGTCAAACTTTTAAACTCTTGCAGAATCATGGAAAAAACAGAACAAACCCGCCCCGTGGAAAGTACACAGATATTGTAAGTTGACAGTTTTAGAAACAGAAATAAATGTGGTCAAAAGCATATGGTAAAGTTAAACTTTGCTGGTAATGAAATAAAAACAAGTAATAGTAATAGAATAGCAATGAGAGCCTATGCTTTGTCTCCAGAACAGCAGACTTTTCCTGAGATAACATAAGAGGCTGGAAAGTGTGTAAAAACCAGGCTGTTTGCATCCGCATGGAAATGCAAAGCGGGTTTACATTTTGCTGGGCTTCAAAATGAGTACAACATAGAAACAGCAATTCCACTCCTAGTAACTGGAGGTAAGGAAATAACTGTGAATAGAGATGCTCACCACAGCATTATCAATAACAGCAGGGATCTGATGCAGTCTAAATGAATAGCTGTGAGAGTTTGGTTATGACTATTGCAGAATATTTCCAGTACTGTAGAATATTTTTGGTCATTAAGTAGCATTTAAATGAGTTTATGAAACAACTGTCAGAAACAAACAAAACCTGCCCTTATATTTATTACTGCTTTTATAATAGATAGACACTGAATATGCTTAAGTTTTCTTATCAGATCTTGACTCAAGTAAGCAAGATTTTAATAATGATAAAAACTGCTCATTTTTACTGAGAACTTCCTTTATGCCAGGTACTTTGCCAACCATTTTATAAGGATTCGATCATGAATGCCTGGTACAATGGTATGAGGTAGGGATTACTCTTAAGGTCATTTGAGAAAAGAGGAAAAGAAGTCATGAAAACTTGTCCAGGGTAACCTAACTCACAGCGAGGATCTGAAGGCTCAGAGCAATTCACCGAAAAGTCTGTTCTCAGAACCATTATACCAAACTCTGTGAAAGGAGAGCGAGATAGTGGGATGAATAAATACATAGAAGGACGGACAGTTGGAAGCATGGATGGATGGATGACAGAAGGGCAGATGAGTGCATGGATGAATAAAAAGAAGGATAGTAAGGGAAGAAGAAAGCATAAAACCGATTATGGTTTTATAAGTTTTTATGGCTTTATACAATATTTTTACAAAACTTTTGTTTCCTTCTTTGTGCTTTTTCAGGAATAAACAAAGTTCTACAAACTATTGCTTCTGTAATTAAGACTAGGAAAATACATTTTATATTAAAATGAATTACAGTGCAAAGGAGAAAAACAGTGTGTAAAGTGTCATGGGTTTTGTGTTATCTCTTGCAAAGGGGTGATTTTGTTCTGTCCTGATAGAGAGCTGAGCAACCTCTCCCTTCTACTTCTATATATAGTCCCAGAAGAAATTCCAACACATGGCCAGAACACAAAGCAGCTCCTGAATCTGACCCAAGAATCTGTGGGCAAGTCCAGCCAACCAAGAGAAAGTGTACAAATGGGATTTTCTTCCCAAAAGAGGGAGTTTAGGACTAATGCCACACTTGGCTAGAAAATCAGGATGTGAAGAAACTTTCTTTCTTTCACAGCTTTAACTTTATGTTGAGGATTGGAGGAAAGATAGAAGGCCACTGAAATATTCAAAGGACTTGCATCCAAAAATTGGACAAGGCCGAACAACATGAGAAAACAAAGTGGTCTAAATTTTGTTGGCTGAGATGAGACTGGAGATGCCTTTGAAGCCTGATTTTTTTCCAACCCATTTGCATACAGATGAATTGGGGCAGAGTTTAAATGTAATGTGTTTATTTCAGTGATGGCATTTCTGAGCAAATGCTCCATGAGACTTAACGCTAAATGAGTCAAATGCCCACAATAAGGAGTGGGAAACAGATCGCCTCTTAGTTCCCACCTCTGTCCCTTGGCTTACTCTGGGCAAACCATGTGCCTCTGAGGACTTGAGAACGACAGGCACCAGTTACTGCTGTTAAGTAAATATCTTGCTTTGTCTGCTGCCTCACATCATGGAGGGAGCCTCATTTTGTTCCCTGACAGCTCTCCTAGTTAAAAGGGCTGAATCCAGCTCTCTCTCAGAACACCCCCCCCCGCCCTAGGGAGCCTTTCTTTCTCAACAGCAAGGCTCTGCTGACTGCCAAACCCACCTAATACCTTGGACTTCCTTCCCCCAGGAGCAGAATCTCTTTAAAGTGAGCTCTATTTTAAAAGTTGGTCTGCTTTTAGACTGTCAGCTGGAGAATACATCTGCCTGTTGGAAAGAAAGAGGGGAAGGAAAGCAACATAGTGTGTGTGCATGCATGGATTCAATCAACAATGCTTGTATCCATGTAACACTGAGCTGTGACTCTTCTAATACCCAGGCATTGTTCCAAGAGCTTTACTTGGAAAAGACACCTATGCATTGGGTGTTATAATTATCCCCGTTACACATGCAGAAACTGAAGCACAAGGAAATTAAATAATATGCCCAACACCACACAATAAGCTGACAAGTTAAGATTTGGACCCAAGAAGGTGGGATTCAGAAGTGAGTTCTTTAACATGATGCTGTGTCATTGAGCCCCAGCGCTGTCACAGGCACAGAGGGAGGACTGCGAATGCAGCGAGGACCAAGACAACGAGTATGATGGACAGGACTCCCCTTTCTCCTTACAAGTAGCACAGTGGAGATTAGAGCCCTGTTCCAACATGCTTTCACTTCGTGCTCACAGGAGCTCAGAGCAAGACAGGGACTTACAAAGACACCCTGGTGAGAAACTGAAATGAGGCTACACAGTGCACCAAAGTGAGGGGCAAGTGCAATGTCTGTACTAACAGGTGACGGAACACAGGCTTGGTAGCAGAGTCTCAGTGTGGCTCGCTCGCCGCTGACATCAGGGGCACCTGAGGCGTTTCCGCCCATTCCCACTCCCGCCACTGGGCACAGGGTGCGCACCTGCCTGTTACAAAGGCTTCCTGCCTCCTTCACGTCTCAGGACTTTCCCCGGGCCCTGCTGGTGGTGCTTTCTCTGCTACAGAAGTGCTGGCGGGAGTGGGCGCTGATGGAGATGATGCTGGTGGCGACGATGGAGGGAAGGGACTTTTAAAGTAAGGATAAAGCACTTCCTGTACAGCAGCATGAATCATGAGTGGCCATCACTTGCCTTTATTTCTTATAACTGCTTAATAGATACATTTTCCATGATGAGGTGGCGTGCTTTTCAAGACTTCTCATTTCTTATCCCTTCTCCTACACTTTCTGCATTTAATGGTGCAGAGCCCCATTGTGATAGCCTCAGGTGAGGACATTCTATAAAATCCTGTCTCTCTGACCCATAGAAGGTGATAATAAAACAGATAATTGAAATTAGTGAACTCTTTCATAGGACAGAACTCTTAAGGCCCCTGCGCATTACAGGCAAAGTCTAAGATTTATTGAAGCCTTGTATTAAATATTGGCTTCCTTCATTTAAACGGTTATATTGAATAATGGAAATAGTTGTCCTCCTAATATTCCAAGGAAGAGAGCAGGTATTATTCATATCAGAAAACAAAATAGCTTAGTAAAATTCTTAGAGTACAAACATAGTTTTTAAAATTACAGACCAGAACTAGTATGGCCTTTTGAGTTGATTTTTAAAAGGAAGAGTAGCAGGTAACAGAAGAAAGGAAGGATGAAAGGGAGGGAAGGAGAAGAGAGAAGAAGGCAGAGGGTGGGAGAGAAGGAAGGAACGAAGAAAAGAAGTCAAAGGAAGGCAAAAATCACCCTTCTTTCCACTATATTTTCTCCGCTTAGTGAGAGGACACCCCCGGCCCTCCTGCAGAGGTAACCACTATAGAGATGGCAGGATGCCCAGTCACTGGCCAGTTCGCCTTTCATTACACACATGGGTCAGAGACAGAAGAGCTGACAGGAGCTGATTACCTGGAATATTTTTGTGCGGCATTAGGAGGAGAGAGACTCCCAGTACCTGATCTCAGCATCTGTCCAGTGGGGGTGAAGCTGGCACCCACCTCCTGGGAGGCTGGTATGACTTGTGGCATGCCAGGCGGACCGCATCCACAGCCAGCTGTATGCCACTGGAAACAAGAGTCGTGATGACACTGTTTTTGAGAAACGTGTGCACCTTATTTACTTCACACTATGGCAGAATCATAATTTACATGCTTAGAAATTTCTGCTATTTGTTTAAAAAGTTCCAACATGAATCTTATATAAGAAAAGAAATATCGGTATATGTAATCAGATTTTTTCTAAATCAGCTTTGAAGCATTTGAGGTATTCATCTATAGCTTACTATAAAAGAGGGGTAAAAGGTAACACTGTTTCATAAGAGAATTTGTCACCTCATTGTAAAAGAAAAATATAACAGAAAGTAAAAAAAATGAATAATATCTATAATTGAACCAACCCCAAAATTATCTCTGCCAATATTTTGGCATATTGCTTTTCAGCCTTCTTTATATTTTTAGTATTTATGATGTTATTTTTGTGAAGAAAATGCCACGACACCCATCGGAATGTCCGTCTAGAAAATTATGCAGACTGGGATGGTAATCTGGAACGCATTTGCACAGCTGTCAGTCACCTCTGTGATAAAACACGTCACGTAATAATCAAGATGAATACCCAAACCCAAATCACAAAATGTTCACCTATATTTTAGATCGACTTCCTCTTGTTGAGGACGCTTCTGAAAATGGAACACAGTGCCCTCCTGCGACTCGGGGTCTATTGGGAGGGAAACGTGTCTCCGAATCGATGGACGCCGCTGCAGACAGGCAAGCGAGAAAGAGGAGGGGAGCTACAGGTGTGTGACTTCAGACTGCATTCACCACATCTGGCCACGTCCCAGCTTAGCCCACCTTACACGTGCTAGAACGCTTCGTTAGCAGGCTGTCGGGGCGTCACTGCCATGAAGCCGGTGATCTAATTCTCAGCGTATGAATGTCAGCGTTGACTGTCTGTGTGGTTGACTGGGCGCCGAACCAAGCCCCCCGCAGCCAGAGAGCTCGTCTCCCACCCCTCTGGCCTCAGGACTGGCTAGGAGCTGTGTTTCACTGATGCTGCCCAGAGTCACAAGACCAAAATGAGAAGGAGGGTGTCTCCTGACTCGTGGCCATCAACACGCAGAACCACAGTCGAGCCCTTGCAGCTGTGCTCTGTCGGTGTTGAGCGCTCGTGTGGCATCTCGCTGTGCCCGCTTTAGCAGGTACTTCACTCCGTCCTCACCAGACAGGGAGAAACAGGTGCAGTCAATGGCCCACCTTCCTGATCAGAAAGCAGAGGTGTAGAGGAGCTGTAGGTCCTCGCCTGTGTTGCCCGAAGTGAGGGCAGAGCCCGTGTGGACCCGGCACTGACAGACAGGTCATGCTCCTCGTAAGAGGCGCCCTGGCAGGTGCTGCCAACACCGAGATGCCGGGGAGCGGGAGCAAATCCCCGAGTCCTGCGGGTTTGCGTTCAAGAAGAAATGTTCTATCCAGAAACTTGTAGTGTGCGGGACCTTCTCGTGATCACTAGGCTCAGAAGTGTAACAACTTTAATTAAACAGCAATAAGTAGTCCTGACATTCATGTGAGGAATTGCTAGGGGAGTGTGCACTAGCAGACTTTTTAAAAAACACGTAAAACATTTAAAATCTAACTGACTTTCCCAAGATGTGGTACCGTACCCTGCTTCTTTACTTAGTCAGTCCTGACATGTTCCCATGTCTCTGAAAATTTTTCAGGAGCCTGTCTGCATGGCTACGTAATAGTTGATCATATGGGTATACTAGAATTTAATAACTTTTCCATGAGTCGTTTCTGAATTTTCCCTGTTTTAAGCTGTGTTCCAATAGCATACATGAAGCTGGTGTGTACGTGTGTGCATATGTGTGTTCTGGATCTTCAGAGCTCACCACCTACAGAAGAGCTGGCGCCGCCCTCAGGTGACTTTACAATTCATCGCCACGGGACAGAGACTCAGAATTCTTTTTTGGTGAAGTCTTTTCCAGCTTCAGCATTTGCTCTTCATAGGTTGCTCAGGTTGCATATCTACTACCAGGAGCAAAAAGAAGAGTATGGGCAGCGTCCCAATTTTGTAAATCTTCTCAAAGCATTCAGACCTCCTTTCCCGGCATGAGGATTGTCAGAAACAGCCAAGCGCACTTGAAAAAATAACATGCTTGATCAGAGCCAGAATTCATTTCCATTCTCAAGTTCCTGAGAAGGATCCTGCCTTCACTTTCAAGAGTTTGGCTGGCTGGATGAAGAAAATTATTTGTATGACCTCAGCATTCTATTTATTATATTCCTTTACGAGAGTCTAGTCAATATTTCACTACAAAAATTAAAGATGTTCTATTCATTTTCTGCTTAGAAAAACATTTCCATTTTCACACACTAAAATGATTCTGCTTTATAATACTTTAAAGACGTGTTATTCCAGATGCATACCTGAGTTAATATAAACACAATGCCTAAGAGACACACACGGCATCACACATGAAAGTTAATAACGGGTTACCTGAAAGAACATTTAACAAATAAAAGTCAAATGGCTTACAAATTAGAACAAAACGAAGAAAACAAACGTAAACCGACAACATAGAAGCACTGTTTCAGAAGACAGCGAGGGGTTCGGGGTGGTCGTGTGCTCAGCAGGGGTGCAAACTGGGAAGAGAAGAGAGCCCAGGGCCACAGAACAGGTGATTAGCTTTGGTATCACGGGAAGCAGCAGACAGCTTTCCCCTGCTCCCCGCCATTATGCCACGTAGCAAAATTAGGAACGTGGGTGTCTGTCTCTAAGGGCGACGATAACTAATTAAAGCTATCTCAGTGGGCACCAGATGGCTTTGCTTTCTACCTAATTGGTGGCTGCTGTAACACACCTGTCAGATTCCTCTTCGGGGATGAAGGATTTCTTTTCCCAGCCTTTGAGAGCAGCCTTCAGGGTCAGCACCCTCTGGACTCATCTGAGTGGAGACTACTTTCTCCCCTAAGGTCACGTTCCTTTTCCACTGCCCGCACCCAGTAACACAGCTCCACTGAATCATAAAGCTTGGCTTCCTCTCCCTGAGTCTAGACTGCTCTGAAGGGCCGTCCTGGCTCAGAGGTGGATGGCTGAGCTTTTAGTAAAACTATCAGAGCCTCGCTTCTCCTCTACCCAAGTCTGCGCCCATCGCATTCTGTCCACAGACCATGACCCCTAAGCACTTCCTAATAAACAGCCTACACACCAGCCAATCCACCTCAGAGTTGATCTGGAAAGCCCAGCCCATAAGGTCACCCAAAATACAAGCTTGGGTCCTGTGTGAGATGGCCCAGGGGAGCAGGCTGAAGTCTCCGCTGACCGAAATGCTAGCACATAGGTCCAGGACAAGCCCAGCCGTTGAGTCACCCTTGGCCACATAACTTGTCTAAACACAAGAGCGACAACAAAAAGCCTGAAAGTGATGTTGGAAGTAGTGAGGGCAGCCACACATTCCATCTGAAAAAGCTGCCTTAAGCATAGAGGAAAGTCTTTCCTTGGGAAGCGCCGAACATCAGAGAATAGTCCTTTAGTCTTTAGAAATGCTCTCAAAGACTCATCTCGCTGAATTCTCACAGCCCAGCGACTGGGCATCATTCAACCTGTTTCACAGATGTGGAGAGTGAGGTTCTGGGGGTGACCCCTTCACTGGAGTCCAGCAGTCATACCTGAATCTTGGGAGGAATGCTGTAAAAGGAGTTGACCTAAAGATCAATATTAGCACTGAAGTGCTGATCCACTTAAAAATATAGCACGTATTAATCTGTGATAGAAAAGTTATTAATTTATAATCACAAGATGCTTTTCAGTATGGTGAGCATGACATGCTTGCTAATAGGCACTGTTGGCCATTGATTTTGGTTATTAGAGTAGCAGCTGGCCTTCTTCAATCACCCACACAAGTGATACCCACAGCCAGGATGGACCTGGCAAAGGTCCAGAAACAAAGCAATTTGCTGCTTTCCATTTCCCTAAATCCATCACCAAAATAACGTCTCAAATGCTCCCATTCAAATCACTTTTGTATATGCTCAGGCTGAGCTAGATGGAAGCCTGGGGCAGGTGGAACACTCAGCCTCCACTTTAGTGCCCTCGCTCGAGGAAGCAATCAGTCCAGCCCCACACGAGGTAAATGTAAGGGCAAACAGTGAAATAAGATAAACACATTAGGACCCCTTAGCCTGGTTACCTGTTTATTTCAGTGTACAGGGGATCACCTAGGTAGGAGGAGAAAGAGGCTGTTCATTTGAAAGGGGAGTCACTCCACTGCAAAGTGGAAAACGTTCGGCATGACGGGAAGAGTCTGCACAAAATCCCTGTGGACTGTCAGCACCTGCATTGCTCACAGGGCTCCGCGCGGAGTGCAGGAGTCCGTCACCAAACCAAGTGAGTGGCGTGAAAACAGCCATCTACTGAGCAGAGGCGCTCAGCCCCCATCTCTGCCGAACAGCAGAGACAGGAACATGACTTCCACTTTATCCTTGTCCCAGCAGAAAGTCAAGGCTGGAGACTCAGTGGAAAGGTGGCTTGATTTTGCATCTCAAAGTGACCAGAATGCTCTAGAAAAAAATGCAAGGGTGGAAGCGGGTAGGCTCTGCAAGGCAGGAGGACTGAATGAGCACTCTAGACAGAGACGAGGTGTGAAGCATGCCTGCAGGCCTTCTGGAACGTGCACTCTGCATGTTCACATGTTAAAGGTCTGAGAGAAGCTAGAGCTATGAAAAACACAAGCAGCACTCGCACATGCTTTTCTGTCCAGAACAGCCCCTCCCCGGGGCGTGTTCCCAGAGCAGGGCTCTGTGGACAGAAGTTTGGGCGATGCCGACAGGAAAAGGACAGACGCTGTGAACTGAGAACTGCCTTCATGGCTACATAACTTTGATACTAAGACCAAGAACCAAGTCTACCTGTTAGCAACCTGACTTAATTGTCTGTTCCTTGCAACTTTGTCCAAGAACAAGACTGAATCAGCAAAAAGTTCACTGTTTCGGGAAATGCACGGAGGTCAATTTAACTGAGAGAACAGTCTGCTTACCTAGACAAACAGCTCATTTATCAAAAAATAACTTGTTGATAAGACTTACCCAGAGACTCTGCTCTGCCTCCCAGTCCTAAATCAGTATGTCACGGACCTCTCAGGGGGCAGGTTCCTGTCTTCTAAAAACATGGGTAAGATTCTGTCAAAGTGGGGTCCCTTATAGGAGTGAGCTGTAAAAGTCTACCTATTTAATTAGCATGAGCTGTTTGGTGATGCTTGGGAAGTTGTACCAGGAGCTTTTTGGGCATCGACTGAAACCTAAGTGAAGTTTGAGCCTAAGAGTCCACAGACACATTTCTCCTGTGGTCGGGCCTCAGGCCTCCCAGGCTTTCTACTGGCTGGACCTGCTCTCAGAACTCAGGAGCTCCATGTGTGTTTGCTTGGAGCCCTTTCTTTAGGGAATGGACCTCCAGTTATTGGACCAACAGATCACAGGGGGCTTTTTACACAATGTCAATTCAGTCAACTTCTCTTTGAAGTGTCTGAATGCAGACACGCCAAACTGGAAGGTAATTGAAGTTCAGCTATTCCTGCAGAGGTATCCACATGCCGCGAAGTGGCCCACAGCCCCATGCCTAACCTCAGGGCCATAACAAAGCAAGCATAGGAATTAAACAAATTTGACAGAGTAATATTATGTTTGTTGAATCTAGCTGTTTTAAAACATATATATACATATATATATGTTTTTATTTTAACTTTATAGCAATAATTTTTACTGTGTTGTTAGAGTGTTTAAAAATTGTAATTAAGGCAGAAAGGGGGGGCAATGTCCTATCCAGCATTATTGAACAGGATTATTTAATTACTTAGGAAAATGTAATGTGTTCATCTCGCTGTTTGCTGCTCACTGAATGTTGCAGGCTTAGTGAAACTCCGTGTTGACGTGTAGATTTCTAACAGTACAGACGCACGTGACAGCTAGTAGAACTGATAACTCCCAAGGTTACAGCTACCAAGCTGCACGCCTTTACCCGACTTTGTACCAAACCCAGAAAACTGACACACTAACATTTATCTACTGTTAGATTGCATATAAATACCTAGCTCTTCTAATGTCCTTTGAATGAGTTTTATCATCTTATTAGTTTGATTTTTAATTGATGAATTTGGACCTGTAGTCACTGTTATTTCTCTATGAATCATGCTTTTAAATTATTAAACATTACGCTCTGACTTCATTTTTTCACAAAAGTATCAGTCTGTGATGTATTGAAACGAAAACCCGTCTTTCACTACAGGAAGTGTAACCAGTACTGTTCTGTGGGTTCCCCCGGAGCTGCTGAACCTGGAGCTGCCTCCGTGTCTGTCCTTTCTGAGGCCTTGTCTTTCAGGTCCTTGGAGGAACCTGAGAGCAACACAGTTTCCTTCCATTTGATCCTGGTCTTTAAAGGCTTGAGTTGGTCAGGGACTTCATCAGAACAGATAAAGTCACTAATCTGTAATTGCAGCTGACAGAGTACTTTTTAATAGAACAAGCCAACCGCTCCTTGGGGACACAAATGGGCTATAATTGTCACACAAATGTGCCTCATCCAAAATGTTATGATGGGAGTGAAAAGTTTGAATTGTGCCGTCCTAAAAGCAGGGCAGGCAACTTCAGACATAAAGCAATTTCCTGCACATCTTTATTTTCGGCCTCACTCACTCGAGGACTGCTGTGACCTTTCTCTAAAATACACGAAACACCTGCACGTTCTAGCCAACCTGCCTTGCCCCAGGTCCCTGGGAGCTCTTGCTCCTCGTCCCTCCAGAGTGTGGACAAGGGCTGGCCATACCCAGCCCACTGTGTGTCTGTGGGTATGGGGAAGGACCACCGGTCCACATCCCTCTGGGCATCCCTGGACAATCCTGGTGCCCCTTGCTTCTGTCCTCCCTGCTCTTACTCTTGTCCAGTGCCTTCCTCGTTGTCAGGCGCCAAGCCTGGGTCTCCTTCGAGTCTGATTTATCCCCACTCACCCTCACTTTCTGTTTTAAATTCAAAGGCTGCCTTCCATGGAAAAATGCAGTGCTAACCATATTCTGTGGAGGTTTTGACTCATATTTTGAACTGTTTTTCAAGCACTAATTATTTCTTTCATGTTATTCAGAGTCAATGTTTCCTCATTTGGAATCTCCCCTGCCCCCATGGAATTGGATGGTATACATATGAAAATTAAAACCGGTTTTAGCTAAAAATAGATCCACTGGGACGTCTCTGGAATCAGCTGACACACACAGTTAAGAGGAAACTGGATGGGTGACAACTGTTTTGGCTTCAACTGGAATGACACAAGCTGTGGCAGCGGTCACCACTTTTCAGAGAGGACCTGCCATGTTACTCACAAGTAGAAGGAGGACTGGGTGGGTGGGTGGGTGGGAGGCTGGCACCCAAAGGCTGAGCCGCCCCCATCAGCCACCCTGAGAGGCAGCTGGGATGTGAAAAGACTAACCGAACGCGTGGAGGCTCAAGGTCGGCAGCTTTTCAAGGGAGCATCCTCCTCAGGAGGGCAGCCTGCAGTTCTGAGACCCAAGAGGGTCAGCAGACCAAGAGTGGTCTCCTCATTCACTTCAGCAGACGCCAACCTGCACTGATGTGGTGGAATGCGTGGCTTACATGTGTCCTCCTGCGGGTGAATATTGGTCTGCTGTGCTGCACAGTCACGGCCTGTTTTACCACGGGTGATGCGCAGACGCCCGGGGCGCCATGGAGCACAGCACAGATGTCGTTTCCCGGGCCAGATCCCAGGCGGGTCTGAGCCTGGGGGGAGTCACTTATCAGATAATGCTCAGGGAACATCTTTTCAACATTTATCCCCCCAAATCCAAACATGAGGGAGCAATGTACGTGTGGGGGGTGGGGGAGATATATTGAGCGGCAAATTTTTCTGCCTCTTGACCTTTTGTTTTCAATCCAACCAAACTATTCATGAAAATGAAGGTGAAATGACACAGAGAGGACTTGACAATTATTTCAACATGCATGGATTGATGTTACAGGATAAATAAGATCTTCTGCCTTCTCAGACTATTTAAAGCCATGCTTCATCTTTCCCGATTTATATTTTGACACCTTACTCATTAAGCAGCCCAATTCATGTGGCTCTAATACCTTCAATTAGGAGTGCTCCTGCAACATCCGTATGTTCCTGTATTCTTAGTCTTAAAAAAAATCGAAATAAAAGCGATTTATAGCATCTCTAGAACCATGTGAGTGAAGACACTCAACAGGTTGAAGAGTGAGGCCATATGGCAGCGCTTGGAGTCTGATGATCTTAATTAGGTGATCTGCTCACCAGCATTGCCAGAGAGCAGCCTGGTGTCATGCAGTCCCTCATCCCTCCCACCTAAAAGACATTCACGTTTTCATGTGCACGGGGTTCTGAGAATTCTCAGGTATGGCATACAGCTTGTGGTCAGAGACTATTAGTCAAGGCACCCTAAAAACAGAATAAACCACCCTTCCGGGGGACTCTGGCTTTTGCCAGTCCAGCATCACTCCCTTCCTGCTGGGAATAGCATCCCTTGTCTCCAAGCCTGACCAGTCAGGGCACCAAACCCTGTTGAATACCATGACTGGTTCAGAGGCAGGTTCGTTGCTCAGAGGAGTCAGTCATGGACTGTTTGCTGGAACACTTGGAGAAGAGATGCTCTGGGTTGTGAAGGAAGAATAAGTGACTGGAGTTGCCGCTGGCTATCCTCACGGGAAACCTCTCTGAGAATAAGCAGAGCCAACATGATAAAATATGGAGCTGAGAAGTAAAGGATGAAACTGACGATATCACTAGAACTTCTAGATCCAGATGTTCCTTGAATCAGTTAAAACGTTGGAATTTTCAATCATGTAGCTGAGCTTGTTTTTTTTCTTTTTTTTCCTTTTTTTTTCTGAAGTGAGTTGGACTTGGTTTATTTTGTATAAAAACAAAAATAGTCCTAATGTACTTTAATTATATAAATGAGGAAACAGAGGTCCAGACAGGAAAAAAGTGATATTAGTCAGTGTTTGAGCTGGGATGACACCAATGATTCTTCCTCTCTTTTAGAAAGACCACTCATCTAGATGTCTTCCTCATCTAGACCCCTGGAATTCTCTGAGTCTCTGCTCTTGCCCTTATTTTATATTTAAGTGCTCCTAAGTCATTCTGTCATCTCCCCTGCCCACCTCTCCTCTGAAACACCTCCCAATCATACCCACCTCAAAACTTTTGAGATGGCTCCATGCCAGTCTGAGCCTTCCTTGTTCATCTCTCTCCCATCTGTTCCTGTCCCAAACTTCCAGAAAGCTAGCTTACTGATCATTATTGATACCCTTTCACATATCACCTGTATTGACAAGTCATGACACTGAAAATAGATTTCAAAGTCTCAGTCGCTGTCAGGCAGGCTGTGCCCTTTGTTTCTCAGCAGGCCCTCTACTTCCTTGACCCCATTGTCAATAACAGCAGTGGTTTGAGGAAAACAACATGTGTGCTTCATCCTTTGTGGCTACCATTTGATCCATGCCCCTGTCTTTGGTAACCTCCTGGAGATGAATTTAGATGCCTACAAGGCCACTGCAGACTAAACCAGGAAGATGGTAGAGAGTGGAGGCCCACCGGGCGGTCTCACCTACTGTCACCCCTGTGTGTTTCTGGCAGTTAAAGGTTCAGTGCTTACTATGAAGCAGCTGATATTCAGAACCCTTTCCATAGATTAACATTTAACCTTCAGATTAAACTGACATATCGAGGTGGTGGCCATTATAGTATCAATTTTCCTAAGAAGGAAACTGAGTCACAGTGAAGCTTTTGTTAATGTTGCAGTTTTTCCTTAACTCACCCAAGTTACCGATCTGATAATGAGTTGACATTGGCTTTGAACCTAGAGAGCACTCTTCTGGGATCTATATTCTGGAGACCCAATATAGCCCAGAATCTTTTTAAAGTAAAATCCTCAATGTTGATAATAAATTCCTTTCCTTAAAAACTTCAGACTGAACAGTCACACAGGACATATCTGTGAGCAAACGTAGCCCGAGGCTTGACAGCAGGACACCTCTGGCCTACCTGTGTCTTCTGGTCTACTGATAAGAAAACTGGTGCCAGCTCCATCTGCATCCACATTTCTCTTGGCTCAGTGCCTCTCACTCTGTTATTTTGTATGATTCCCAATTTTCCAAGTGCATTTTAGGACCCAAGCTCAACGGAAGGAGTTCTAAGCTTTGTTATATCCCTCCTGAACAAAGATGTATGTTTTCTACTCTGCAGCCACTTTTATTCTATTATTTTACTCACATGAAATGAGTTAGTTATTACAATGCATTTATGAGGATTGTAATGAATATTAATTGGTTGATAACTAGATCATTTGAGTCTGTTGGTGGAGGAGGGCGAGCCTGTGGAAATGTCTACAACGCTCTGTTTAAATAGGACATTTAGGGAAACAGGAGTCCATCCATATTCTGACCCCAACGGTAATCACCCTCATAATGGTGGAATGGAGAGAGAGCAGAGTCATTTTGTTCGGTGCATCACCACAGTGTAAAACAAATCCACCACTCAAGACCCCACCCTACTCAGGTCTATCCAGACTGCAGAACAGGTAATGCTTGATATTCTCTAAAAAGTTCATCAATCTAACCTGAAAGCAATTCAAGTTAGTAGTATGAAGGAGAACCAGACCTTGGAAAAGCAAATTATCTTTTCTGTTTAAGATTTTTTTTTTAAATCACCAAAACTGGAGACAAAAAGAAGAGATCTTCTTAAATCCTCAAGGATACAGGATGTAGACAGAAGGCCAAGTCAGCCTGAACTCAGGAAGCAGCATTTCTTAACCTGGCAGGTTGGAAAGTTCATCCATTTATTATCATCCAAATGAAATCTTTTCAGCAGGGTCAAAAAGGCCTGTGTTTTGACATTTAATTCACTGGCAATGTATTTCCTGCGTTAGGATGCAAAAGACCTCTCACGTTGCTTTTTCATTAATTGCCTTCATTTTTCAAGTTCCCCGCTTGATTTATAGTCAATTAAAAATACCCTCAAAAGCCATGACTCATGTATGTTAAGTACAAATGTGATTAGTGCGACACCAGGTACTCCATGGATGACCTGGCCGTTAACCAAGGTCAGGGTCAAGGTGGCCTGACCTGCAGTGTCACAGGGAGGGGAGCTCATGGGGAAGGCGGGAGGCTGGGGTACAGAGTCATTGGTAATCTGGCACTGGTTCCATTAGAAATGAGGAAAAAGAAGTACCTTTTTCTATTTTTTTCCTGTAGTACACAGGAAGAATGACTTGGCTGTGAATAACAACCTAGAGATAGAATTTAGTGCTATTTCTCTTATCCAGGTTTATGAATGTCCATGAGAAAACTAAGGGGTCAATTTCCTGAGAATCTCACTACCAACACCAATACAAAATTATAAGACATTAGACCAGAGAACTCTGGAACCCTGGGCTTCCATCTTGGCACCACGAGTGAAACGACCTTTGGTAAGTTGCTCCGCTCGCCAGCCTTAGTATCTCTACCTGTGGAAAGACACATGAGACTATTCCCCAGGGGCTGTCATGAGGTTCAAGGGCCCCACACATGGATGGCACACAGCGCCCATCACGGGTGCCCACTGGTCCTCACTGGTGATGCCTTTTATAAATCCTTGCCTCCGTCCCTAACATATGAGCACTTACTACATTTTTAGAAATCTGTCTCTTCTTTCTGTCAGCATAAGTATGCAGTCCTTCCCGAGGAAATCTCTAGAGTTATCCCTGCCTCTCCAGAAAAATGAACATTTGAAACTTCAGAAGAATATCAGAAAACTCAAGAGCAAAAAAAGAGTGATATCCACTTAATGCCCTAGATGAGTGGCTTCCCATCAAAATGTGGTAATAACCTTTGGTACATATTTTAGAAAGAAAATTTTACTCAAAGGGCTGCCTTCTCTTTTTTAATTAGTCCTTATTTCTCCTTTGTTTGTTTGTTTTGGTAGCAAATGATCTTTTAGAGGACATCTCTAAAATACACTTACCCCGGCCAGGGTAAATGATGGCATTCTCCCTCTGTCAAACTAATTTTCTGGCTGTTTTCTTCTTTCATATTCAGACACAGGGCAATGTTTTAAACATGGTCTAATCGACCTAAAACCTAAAAAAGAAATCCTCTGCTCCCTAAAACTCACAGTGCGTGCATCACCGCTTTAGAGGCCTTTTCGGTGTGCCACTGCATAGCATGGCTTGTCCTCGTGAAAGCTGGGTCAAGACGGCCATCGTCAGGAGGGGACCTGTCTGAGGCCCATCAACCACAACGGTGATGGTGAGAGCAGTGGCAGCCTCCATCTATTCATAATTAGTTTCCAAGCATTTTCCATTAATTATTGCACCATCTCCAGCAGTGAGAACTGCCATACCCTTCTTTGAAAGATAATTCAAACTTCAGGGTTCAACTAATTCACTCATGGCCACACAACTAATACACGACAATGTGGGTATCTGACCCCTAGTTACGTGAGCCTGAAACTCTGATCTTGCTATCAGCAGCAGAAGGGTGCCCTGGAGCCCTCCTCATTAGGGCCATCAGAAGGTGAGTCCCTCCCCTCGCTGTTTCTAAGAGGGAGCAGGAAGGTCCCTCTCCTCAGAGGACAGCTTCTTCTGCTGAGAAAAGCCAGTGGAAGTGTCTCAGGTATCTGACCCTGTCCTGTCTTCCTGCTTGAAGTGGCCAGCTCTGTCTTCTGTCCCAGGTAGGCCCAGCTTACTCGGTCCCACACAGATGCCTCTTTGGGCTCTATTTGTCCGTCAGGAGTCTCTTCTGACTGGGGTTGCATTGTTAGAATCCATGCAGAGACGGAGGGTGCCCAATACAAGCATGTTGGCCCAATTTCCCAGTCTCTCTTCCAGCGAGCCTGGCTGCAAGAGTAAGTCTAGCAGAAGCTTCATGGATATGATATATGTCCCTCTTGAGCTAAGGCAGCTAAGGCTCTGGGATGCTTTCCCCAATTCTTTCTTGTCCCCCTAGCTGCCAGTTCAGTAACATAAGAGGGACTGGCAGGCCCTAGATGGCAAGACAAACTTGGAAGCAGCTGGGGCTGTCAAGTTCCTGCATGGAGGCCAGCATCCTGGGGAGCTGCGAGTCGGGCAGCTCGACCTGCAGACAGCGCCTGTACGCGATGGGGACTTCATTGTGTTAACGTGCTGGGGTATCTGACACCAAGCCTGTTCTGATGCAGGTTCTTAATGTGAAGTATAATTGCACAAGCTGTTTGCAGGTGACTTCAGGTGTGGCGTGTGTGTGTGTGTGTGTGTGTGTGTGTGTGTATTTTCCATGAAGGATGGATAAGGGCGTAGAAAAGTGCCGACCTGATGGTAATGGATTCATTTCCGGACACTGGAGACCTCCCCCACTAGGAGAGCCTGGACAGTAGTCAGTATGGTTTCTCCTTGCAAACTCGATGACCACAGATCCCTCTCCATAAAGCTGCAAAGGGCTGTCTGAGCTGAGTAGGGCAGGACAGCATATTCTTTTTTGTGATTTTACAGAACTCAAGAGAGTTGAGGGCTTATCACTTGGCCTTCTTCCATCTCAGCAGGGTGGCCAGTCAGTGTTCCGGGCCATTCTTCTCTCATGGTACCCAGGTGGCCCCCAGATCACGTGATTTTTAAGTTGGAGAAGAAACAATCTCAGCAAACAATGCAAGCGAACTTGGGGCTGCTGGGGTCCCGCTACACATCCCTCTCAGATCTCTCCCTCAGAGAAAATAATCTCCCTTCTCAGCTTCTGCCTCCTCCTGTTTGCTTTTGAACTTTTCTGCCTTCTCCCCTGTGCTTTGGAACTTTTCAAGAAAATGGGAAAACCTCATTTTCCAAGTCCACAATTTCCGGGCTGAGATGAAGCCGAGAAGGCTGTGCCCAGACCCGGAGCTTCGCCTCACAGTGTAGAAGATGCAGCGAGAAGCTTCCCTGGTCCCGTGCAGAGCACGTGGGAGACCAAGCTTGATCCTCGAAGCTTGTTGAAAAATGTCCTTTTAAAGATGAAAGCCAGCCTTGGCTAGTGGAAAGGGGAGTAGAATAAAGAGCTATTCGGATGTGAAGAAAATAAAAGACTTTAGAACAACTGAGGGAAAGATGTATCAATGGGAACAGTGAATAAAATATTAGGGAAATAAAAGGAGTGGAGGGGACCATGAGTAACAACAGTTCGCATGGAAAAAGAGAAGTCACTGGGAATTGAGCAGAAAGATGAAAAAGGATAAAAGGCAACACTGCTGTCTGAACAAAGCTGGAAGCCATGAGCAGGACACACATTCCCTGGAGCCTGCCAGAAGCTGAACGCAGAACTGGGTGACAAAGCATCTGGGGTCTGAGCAGATATACGGTGCCTGTCAGGCGAAGAGACAGACCACTCTGATGGCTTCACAGAATGGTGAGAAGTACAGACATCGATGGATTGATCGTGCTGTACTAACAGGCTGTGCAAGAAAACATTCACCGGGATTCAAAATCAAAGCTCTTGAATATTGCAGAGATAGAGGAAAACCAGCAAGTGAAGATGCTTTAAGAAGTGCCTAAGACCGCGGCGCTACACAGGTCCCATTGAGCCTGTTGCACCTTCACGTGTCACTCAGACTCCTGACCACTTCCTGGATCTGGGCGCTTGAACTCAAACACAGACGTATTTAAAAACATCCCGTTTCTGTCTGATTAGTCTCACTGTTCACCCAGATGCTAGTCTTGTGTCAATAGGCCTTCATTCTGCAAGCACCCTCCATTCATTGGCTGCTTGTTAGTCACAGTTTTCAGAGACAGAAGGCGTTTGTGCCGGGCCTCAAGGAGATGCACGCCAGAAACAGAGAGAGCAAGAGGAGGTGACAGGAAGGGGTTGGAAGAGAGGCAGAGAACTGCAGAGAGAGGGAGAGAGAGACTGAAAATATTAGTCGGTTAGGAAAAAGTTTGACATTTTGGATAATTTATTTCGTCTTGCAAGTGGAATATGTTCCAATACTACTACATCCAGAAGCAAAGCTTTTCCCAAACAATATGCAGAAGATATTCTCAAGTTATTCTGTGGAAATTTTCTTCATTTAGGCACAATTAACCTTATATGCAGGATCTATACTCATAACAACCCACGTTCATCGTTTGAAGATAAACTCACAACTACCCAACCAGATTTGCGCTTGGTGTTTCTGTTTTGAAGTCGGTGATGTACATGGACATACAGTTTCACTGAGCAGAAACAGATATTGCTGATTCAACCATTCACACACAATCACACATAAAATTTTAAATGTCTTCAACTCCCGTATCACTGACTTTTCCTGAATGTGCTATCATTGATAATCAGCCCAGTTCCATCTAGCATTTACTAGCTTACACAGAACCAACAACCATAACCTGTTTAATTACTTCAGGGGGATTAGAAAAACCCCACAGACACACACATACACAACTGAGATATTGGAATGTACAGTATGGTCTAGTTTAAATTAAAAAGATCCCCCAAAGTATGATTGTTTCTAGCTGCTCAGCAGTGAATTAAAAGCTGTTTGGTGTCGTGAAGATTACAGAAGCAATCACATTTATGGGCCTGTTTTGCATACCAACTCTATTAATTTCCATACTCAGGGTGGCTTCACATTTTCACGCATGTTAATATAGATGCCGTTTTGGGATAATCACTTGAAAGACAAGAGAAATGGAAGAGAGTATAAGGGGGAGGCACAGAGAGAGAGAGAGAATGAGAAGAGAAGAAAGGAATGGAGCCAGACAGATGACCCTCTTAATCCAAGTTGTGTTTGAAATATGTCGATTCTAATAAATAGAAAAGTCAAAAGACAAATGAGGGTTCCTGATGGCCTGACCCAAGAGTTACACTCAGGGATCAAATTAACATGAAATCACACATTGGAATTCACTTATTGTGCCAGTCCTGCTCCTTGTCATTACAGACTCTAATTATTGAAATGATTTTATTGGTGTAATTGCATCAAGATGTGCATGGACCTCACCTTGCAGAACTCCCTCAGTGCTCAGTGTTACCTCTTCATTACTGTGTACCTTTCAACTCTTAAAATGTGGGCCAGCCTCACAGAACAATCCAATCAAGCAGGCTGGTTTTCCTTTCTTTTTCCTTTCCTTTTACCAGACACCGAGCACAGAAATGAAGGAGTGTGGCTAGCTTGGAAGGCAAACCTGAGCCTATAAGGGCAAATGTACACTTAGCTTCCCTCAAAGGAACTTAAGGCATCTAACCAAATTCAACGAAATGCTTTCCTATAGTTCATTCCCAAATTTTTAAAAAAGGTGCTTAAGAGTCTACAATTAAATGGTTAATTGCCTACCATCCATTTTAAATTATAAAATAAAACTTTAAATTCAATACAACTGTGATTTCTTGTAAACTTAGCAATGGACTAGATGCTCTCGTAAAGACAAAACAACAAAAATTATGAATAAGGATTTTGAATTTCTATGCCTCCGCAAGTCTCTCAGAACTCAAGATCATATTCTTACCACTAATTGCTCTCATGATATAAATGAGAAATACAGGTAGAACAACAATTCATAGAAGGCAGTCTCAGGGGGGAATGGCACGCTCTCTTTCTCTTTTTATTGCACAGTTCATTCCCTTTTCTGGGAATGGTCAGGAAATGTTCACTGATGATAAAATATGAAAAAGAGACATGCCGCTCTATTCACTGCTAAGCCATGGAAGCCCTAATTCAAATCCTCCCTGGGTCAAGCAGGACAGAAGAGAAATGACCAGAAACCATAAGGGAAGACCATGGCCTGGGACACATTCTTAGATATGGATGAGTTCAAACAGGAAACAGGTCAAAACATCATCAAGGGACATTGCTTACAGTTTAGAATCAACTGGTCCTCGAGGAATTCATCTGGCTGATTGATCTGGAACACTTTCCTCTGAAAGCCAGGCGTGCACCCCACGTCGTCTGCAGATGTCAGCGGCAGCACCTGGGGAAACCGAAGTCGTCAATATTTTCACAGCAGCTTGTGCATTTGCCCGACTAACTTTTACCAACTCCATGATTCTCAGACATGAACTGAGGTTTTAATTTCATTTCCCAAATGAAGAGATGAGCTGATGCTTCTTCTGTGGTTGCCAACCTTTCATTCTGGCACTGAGATCTGGAAAAATGCGCAGATGGAGCCAGCTGCTACGGCTTCCATTAAATTGCACTTAGAGACACAACTTTATCAGAGTCTACACCTGCTACGAATCTCACCGTGGTTTCTATGTGTGAAATTCCACTGCAGACACTGTCAACTTCATCTGATGCCCGAGCTAAAACCAACTTCACTTTCATAGACGCAAGGAGGCAGCATCATTGTGGAAGACGAGGCAAGGGCAAAGCGAGATGACGCCACTGGAAGTTACTTCTAAAAGGATCTAGACCTTTGTATCCCAAATCATGGCTATGGGACGCGCATGGTGGCTGAGCACTAGAAATGCAACTGGACCGAAATCGTCAGTGTGAAATGCATGTTGTATTTTGAAGATGAAATCCTAAGAAGATGAACTATCTAGTGAGCTGCTATTGATTACATGTAGAAATGATCGTGTACTACAGATTGGAATAAATTAGATGTGTTTTCCGAAACAAGCTTACCACATTCTTTTCACTTTTGTAAGTTTGGCTATTAGAAAATTTAAAATTTTTACAATTGCTTCCAAAAGCTCAGCCTTGTCTTTGAAAGTCCTAGAGGCATTTCACCCAGGAGTAAAAATAAATTAAGGTCAGATGTTTGGAATTTAAATGCATACTCCAGGGCAATGGATGATGGTAGTGAGGTCAGAAATCATCTTAGTTGAAGTAGGGCTCTCGGCTCTGTTAAGATGGGGTTGCTGCATCTCCCCCATGGGATTAGTTCATATGGAACACTTAAAACACACACCTGCACACACAAGATGCTCCTCACACTTAAGGAAAGAATGCTGACTTCATTTTTCTGCCCTCACTGTATGGCAAGTACAGTGCTGTATTCACTTATATGCACTATCTCATCTAATTTCCAGAACAAACTTGGCACATATTTACAGAGAGGAGTCTCTCTAGAGAGACCATCAGAGGTGCCCGAGATTGGACAGGTGAGCTGGGTGGATCTGGGCTGGGTCCAGATCAAGCCTCCTCTGATTTGATGCTCTCACAGCTTTGCCCATGCCCGCAGGCTGTCCACATCACAGAGCTAGACTTCGTGTTTGGCTGGGTTTGGGTTTTTCTGGAAACTGTGGAAGACAGCCTTAGCTAGCATGGCACCTAAAGAGTGTTTGGCAATTCACACCCAGGTAGCTGCCTCCGCCACACAGATGAGAATGAGCGTGGCAATGCCACCCCAGCTCCCTCACCGCACAGGGGGAGATATCTTAAAGGCGAGTGTTCTATCTCCCAGTTTCCACTTGAACTCGACCTCCAGTTTCTCACAGTGGTATTAGCTACCTTCTTTCTTGACTCATTTCCCTGTTGGTATTTTTCTCACACCACCCTCCAAATAAAACTGCTTGCTCTCAAATCCTTGACTCTCTGCTTCTGGGAAACCAAACTTTGATAACAGAATGCACACTCTTAACCACTGCCCAAGGCTACTGGAGAAAGCTCATTCTCATTCCTCCTCCAAAGAGTGTTCAGAAAGCTGGGAGATGTGGAACCAGGGCTTCCCTTTAAATGCCAGTCCTCTGAAATGCACTGAACCCCAGTGAACGAGAGCAGGACTCAGTCTCTGGAGGGTCATGGTGTGGCCACCCTGGAAACATCAGAGAAACTGAAGTGGGAGTGCCATCACGTTGATGACAGCGTCTTTCTGAGATCGAAGGGATGGGCACTCCTGTCCCTAGCCTAGGCAGCCTTGCTTGTAAAACTCTCCCTTGCCTTGGGAGCTGCCTCTAGTGCCCTCACTTCTATGACAATCACACGACATCCCAGGGGCACACAGGGATGCAGATTCAGGAGTCAGAATAATTTGCTGGCAATTTTGCAAGCAGAAAATCTTTAACTGGCCAATGCTAATTCAGTTCAATGGCAAATGTCAAAGGTCACCGTCAGAGCCCTGTGCCTGCACATACGCACTCATCTTCTAATGGGCTAAACGTGCCCTCGTATCCCAGACCAGGAAACCAGCATCGTATAGGTACAAAGGGAGATGCCCTTTCTCCAGGGGATCTGAGTGTAGGAATCCAGGACTGAGTGAGAGTATTGATGAGTTGAGTTCCCTCTTGTCTCTCTGAGTCCCCATCTCCATCTCTGTCCTGATTCCTTGGCAGAGTCTATTCAGCATCTCCCTGGAGTCATGAAGAGGAAAATATCCCTTTCAGCTGCAGACCCCCAAGAGGGTGGGAGTGGTGGGAGGTCTCTCAGAGACTTCAGGTTTCACTTCTGAAAATTCTTAGGTCATCTACCCACCAGTCAAAATTCAGGTTCAACCTTTCATATAACATAAGAGAATGCTGCGCTTTCCAGTGCAGGTAAGAACGACTTAATAATTCATCCTCCCTCCGTGTCCATCCATTCACTTATTCTCAAGTACTCCTGGGATCCAGTGAGTGCCTTGCCCGGTGTGGTCCTGGCACTGGCAGAGAAATTCTATCAGGCAGCACTTAACAGCACAAACTCCAGAGCTGTTTCACTCAGTCCAAATCTTGGCTCTGAACTTTATCAGATGTGTAGTTTGGAATATTTTGTTGTCATTCTGTGTCTCAGTTTTCTCATATAGAAAAGTATGGAGAATAAGACATGCTTTGGGAGTGGCTGTGTGGATACGGCGGGCTGGTGTGTGTGAGGTGTTCCGAGAGGTGCTACACAGGATAAGCAGTCACCGATGTGTGGGGCCTGGATGGTGTGCTAGGAAGCAGGAGCAGCAGCCACGAGTCATGATTTTATTAATTGACACATTATATTTTAACTTGGAAGGAGACTATAGTCTCTCTGGGACATGTAAAAGCTGGTGAGGGCAGGGAGGCCAACTTCAGCTCAGGGGATCAGGAAAAGCAAACCTGCAAAAGGCACATGATTGCTTTGATCTCAAAGATGGGCCAAATGAGCTAGGTAAATGGAGAGGAATATAAACTTGTCTTTTTAACCTGCATACTCTGCTTTCACACAAATTCCTTTGTGACTTCCTGGGCTTCATCTAATGAAATGTTTCACATCTCTGAAATGACAAAGCTGCATTTATGAAAGAATCCAGACTAATTTAGGGCTGCACCAAAGCTGAGTGTCTTACTGGGCAGTAGAGGTAGGATGTTCAAGTCACTGCTATTGCTCCCCGGCTTTTCAGCAGAATTCGAACAACACCTGTGCACTGGCTTGTTGAGTCCCCACCCCTCAATTTCAACCGCACGGAGTTTGGTAAGGGAATGTGAAGACGCATCTGCATGCATTTAAGAATGATTATTAGGACACTGCTGCCAAACTAGGTGAGCCCTTTCTCCAGTGCCATCAGCTGTCATTTTCTTATAAATGAAACACCTGGACACACTTTTCCCCACACCCTCTTTAGCATTTCTAAAATACATACCGTGAGCAAAGCCCCAATTTATCTTTAACGCCATGGAAATAACGGTCTTCCTACATGGCTCCTTTCTTCATTTATGCATTTGCTTGTACCTCATAAACAGCAGGCAACCAATCACATTTTATGGCCACCAAAGGGTTTCTAGTTTTTGAAAATGACGGTCAGCTTGTTTGTGAGCAGATTGCTACTCTGATGGACTATAAGCATAGGGCGGGTTCTGTGTGAACCGGGCTTAACATGGGTGTTTAACAGCTGTCACCTTGGGGAGTAGCTTTTCGTGTCCCAGTTTCCTCAGACAGAAATGGGGTAACAATGATATTTTATATCTCTGATGAGGAGAAAGTGAGTGAATTATTGGAAAGAGCCTTAGATTGTACCTAGAACATAGTAACTACTTAAAAATGTGTGTGATTATTACATTATTGATATTTCTTCATGTATTTTGTTTAAACGAATATTCATGATTCACTGACATTCCTTGGATAGACACTGATGAATATCACCAGTATGACTTTTGTTCTACAAGGAAACTTCAGTGGAATCACTGCTCAGGAAGATTCCAAGCAGAGACCCGCAGCATGAGGAAGACGGCAGGAAGATGGGGTCAGCTGCCCAGGGAGAGCACCAGCGCCCGGCGTCCTTCCAAGTGGCTGCTCGGTGCTATGTCCCCGACGGCAGAGCCACTGCCCGAAACGATGCACAAGAGCACATCCCGCCATCAGGCTCTTTATACCTATTTCTCTTTCGAGCTTCGGTTTCTTTGCTGCTGCTCAGAGCTTTCTCTTCGAGAAGAAAATGGTTTCTTGTGTATCCTGACAGGTACTGATTCAAGAACAGAGCCAACTTGGAAGCCTGCTTCCAGAAAAAGGGTTTTTCTGTCCATGACTACAGGCTGCCAAGTGGCAGCACGTGGGGTGGACATGGCCAACAGATGTGTCTGGTTTCACCAGAGCAGTCTGTCATGAAAGTCAAATTATGGTGTCTTAGGAAGCACACCCCTCCAAGCTCCTCTTGTTAAGCCATGCCTTTGTTGACTCAGTCCCACACGTGCCTGGCCCTGTAGTTTGTAAGCCGGCTGCAGACTTTGGAAACAGACGCTGAGCTGCCTGTCATGGCGGAAGCCTGCCGGGCGCTTCTGACTTCCTTGCAGGCTTCTGGTCACGTGACAGAGCAGTGGCCAATAGGCGGGTGGGAGGGTTTTCCTCCCTTCTAAGCCCACATCCTGAAACACCCTCTGTTCCTCTCTTTGTGAAGACAGAAAGAAGGACTTCCAGGATGACAGCCTTCCGACAGAAAGAGCCCAGAAACCAGGCACTTCCTAGAGGACAAGTACCCAGCAGAGTCACCCAGCGAGAAAACGCCTGTGTGTGTGTGCGTGCGTGTGTGCGTGCGTGTGTGTGTGCAGCCGCCGAGATCTGCGGTGTGCACAGGACTAAACAGAAGAGACAAGCACAGGACTAAACACAGAAGAGACAAGCACAGGACTAAACACAGAAGAGACAAGCACAGGACTAAACACAGAAGAGACAAGCGCAGAGGAAGTCTACCCCGCAGAAACGCCCCAGGGAGAAACACGGGCCAAAAGCTTATCACACCTGTATTCGAAGCAGCCATAAATAAAAGGAGAGCAAGCTCCTGCCACAAATAACTACCTCAGCAGGCTGTGCACAGCCTCAGACCTCATCCTCTCTTAAGCCAGCTCCAAACCACTATTTTCCAAAGGAACATGCTAGTGACTCCCAGCCCCTTGTTTTCCTTTCACTGACTTACTTCCTTTTGCTATTAGTGTGGATGGACAGCTACTTTATCCTTGCCACCAAACCCCTCTGGTTTATTCTTGTCAGAGTCGTTCTATTGGAATCATTTGGAGGATCTTAGTTTGGCAGGGAAGAAAGGCTACTATCTCTGACTTGCAGGATATAAAAATGTTACAGCAATGTATTTTGATTGATTCTTTATCCTGCCAGGGACCAAAAGCCCAGAATCTTGCAGGGGTTTATAAAGCCACAGCACCAGAGGACATGTGCGTTGGGAGAAGCACCTCAGGTATGGGCGTGTGCACACTCTTGCACACTCGTGCAGACATGTGCACACACAGTCCCTCACTGTGGGTATCAGGTCATATCAAGCACAATCCCCGAGTCTGACCTCTAAAATCTTCCTGATATTTCATTGCCCCAGGAACATAGGCCCCTACCCCTTCCTTGACTACTAAGGTAACAGATACATGGAACCTATTTTGTGATTTGGGGGAAGATAAGTGGAGAAAATACTTCCATTCAATGAGTCCTGTATTGCCTTCATACAGAAACCAACATTCTGGACCATATTTCTAGTTAAATACTACTCAGAAATTTTTGTTCAAGTTATTAAAAGGGAAGCTGCATGCACCTGAGGAACAAAAAACAAAACAAAACAAAATATAGGCCAAGAAGCCAAAACTGATCTGAGCCTGAATTCAAACTTTTGGCAAATGACTTGACCTTGAACAGCCTCTGTGTTCTCTTTGGTAGAATGAGCATACCACCACTGAGAACATAGTTTCCAGGGGTCTTTAATGAGATAACAAGACAGAGGGGTTCTCTGGTAGATGTTAGATAGATTGATGACTTCCCAAAGATGTCACTGGTCAAGTCCCCGGAATTTGTGATACGTTAGATTTCATAGCAAATGGGAGTTAAGGTTGAAAACCAGCTGCCCTTGAAATAGAGTGCTTACCTTGGAGCATTTGGACACACAATGTAATTGCAAGAATACGTGAAACAGAAGCGTTGAAGAGTTAGAGAAAGAGTTGTGCCAGTGGAGCCACATCCCCGTGATGTGGAGCGAGAAAGTTTCAATGTGCCGATGCTGACTTTGAAGGTAGAGAAAGGGGCCACGGTCAAGTCATCGAAGAGGTCTCTGAAAGCTACAATGAGCCCCCCACCCCAGAAACTAGACTCCAGAAGGAGCACAGCCCCTGCTGACATCTTGATTTTAACCCAGTGAGACCCATTTGGGGCTTCTGGACTTCAGAACTGTATGATAATCCTTTGCATCTATGTTGATTTTAGTTGCTAAATATGTGGTAATTTGTTACAGTGGCCACAGAAAACTCATACATTTTACCACAAGATTGACCTCACACTCAGAAAATATTGGTTCCCTCTACTTGGTTTTTCAGGATATAAATAAAATTTGAGTAAAGCAGTGGAGAGAAAAACAGGAGAAGATGAGGATGGGGTGGTGATGGAGGGAAATAGAGGGAAGACAGAAGAGGGGAAAAAGGAGAAAATGGTCTTGACTGGATCCTTGGAGACAGCCATCAGAAATTCTTGATGTAGAGGGAGCTGTCTAAGTGCTAATTTCTGGGCTTAAATAGAGTTTCTTTTCTTTCATTCTTTCTTTTTTTTTTTTTTAGTCATAGCAATTATTCCTTTCGCGTGATGGGCCATTTTGATTTGCTGTTATGATAGAGTGGTTGGGTTCATTTTTTTCCATTAATTCCCTTAGTCAAAACTTAAAATTTCTATGATCTGCCCTGAAATAGAGGCTAAGGACGTAGAATTAAACAAAGCCTTTAATAATCTTATTATCTAAATGGAAAGACAAATAAACAGGCAAATATCATATAGTATTATCTCACATCACATTATTATATAAAAGTATCTATATCTTGAGAATTAATTAGGAAGTAGTTCAAAGAAAAAAATTCTTCAATTCAAATCCCAATGTCATCACTTAGTTATTCTGTGCCCCTCAGCAGGTACTTTGCTTCTGTGTCTTAGTTTCCTCACTTGTACAATGCAACCAATAACTGAATCTAACTTAATCAGTTGTAGGGTTCAATAGGTTCACGTAAATCAAAAGGTTTAGGACAGAAACTGATTCATAATAGGCGCTACCTGATACCAATTGCTAATTTTATTTATATTAATTGAGAGGCATACACATAAAGTGTTTTGGAAATACAGAAGGAGTAACACACTGGATGAGAATAGGAAGACATATCACAGATAAGACCACATTAGATAGATGACTGACCTTTTTCAAGTAGCTAAGTATAAAAAAGAGTGTTCCATGCAGGGTTTTTGTGGATGCAAACACCACGACATGCCAGTTGAAGAAATAACAAGCAACTTGGCAGGGATAACAAGTCCTGGGTTGTTTTCAAGATTACTTGAAAGTGTTTTCTCGTTTCAAAATAAGATTGAATTGACCAGGCATGTCCTCCATGAGTCTGGCTAAAATGGAGCCAAAAATAATCTCACTCAATGAAATCACAATTTTTGTCTAAATGGAATTAACTCTTTACTAGAAAGATTCTAGGTGTAATCAACAAGACTCTACTGATAAATTTTAAAAGAAATATACACATTTGTAAGAATTTTAGTTAATGAAATTGGGAAGACTTGGCTCACTGACCTTTAGTAGAAATGAGAGGCTGTGCCTTAGAGTTGGTGGTATTTATATCTCTTTATGAAAATAATTAAATTTGTGGTACCAAATGCCAGCTCAGACCCAATTCCCTTCCACCATCAGGCAAAGGAGTCTTGATATAAAATATTCTTGAGTGAGACCCAGGAAGTTCAGTTGAGCAAATACTATATTCTACTGGGTGTTGGGCATTGAAGACTTGTTTTGGTGACACATAAAACCCTAAATCCAAGGAGACAGCAGATAGGAAACACACCATAAGAATTGATTTGGGGTTTGAGGATTCAACCTGATAAACAATGCCTCTAGCACCTGAGTCCATCCCCCCAGCCAATCTCCCATTACAGCCACTGAGTGGACAGTTCCCAAGAGCTCACACTCGCCTCAGTGTACACACACTCTGTTCTGGGGCTTGATTCTTTTCTGCAAGAGCATGGTTAATGTGAGGCCAAGAAGAGATGGGAAATGCAGGGGGGTCAATGTTCCCTGAAAGCACCTTCAGTGCTGGCAAATGGCACCTGGCTAGATGCCCAACTTGCCTTCTTCCAATGGACTCCCCTGAGAAATAATGCTATGCATCACTCAGAGGTCCTGTAGATTGAGCCTTGGAACAGTCTAAAATGGGCTCACAGGGCAGTGTTTCTTCAGCAGTCTCCAAAGGAGAATCTGTTTTCCTAGACGGTCTGCCTCCTTTCATTCATGGCCTTCTTCTTCTACTTTGAATTCAGAAGCCCAGCGTATTCTCATTTCTTTCTCTCTGTCTCTTCTTCCATCATCATATCACCTTCTGTTTCTAAATGACTCCTCCTGTGTCCTTTTAATAAGTACCAATGTGATTACAATGGCCTTACCAGTAACAGACATTGTGAGTTAGGATGTGCACATATTTGGGGTAATTATTCAGCCTACTTCACCCCACAAGTAGCTTACACAGGGGAAGGGAATAGTTCTATACACACAGCTTAGTCCAAAATTTCCAGGAGGGATTCGTTCTATAATCACCCACATTCCTAGCAAAATTTGCCTAGGAAATCAAGGAAATCTAAATGAAGCCTCCAGTCATGCTCAATAGTTACGCATCCAGGACTGATGCTCTGTCGGTTTAGCAACTAGACTGTGACCTTTTCTTGTCTAGAAATAATTATCCTATCCTGCCTGGCCTTGCTGTGAAGTAGAACATTTTATTCTAACAGAGCAACCCTCAACACTTTCTTCTCTGCCAGACATTAGACAAGATGTCAGATTTGCCATCACACCAGAAGGGTTTTATTAATTATCTTTCAGAGGCAAAATCCTTTTTGTAATTTGTTTTTTCACACCAGAAAAATTCTTCTATTGAACTAAATGTCTATCCTGTTAAATTGTTTTGTTTTGTTTTTTTTCCCCTCCTGCTAAAGATTCTTGCTTTGATAAGTTTGAGGAGAAATAAACCCAGGGAAAGAAAATAGTGCTGAAATCAAAGACTGATTGTGTTAGGCAGGACACCGTCCCTCTTTGCCGGGACACAGTGCAGTAGTGTGCACTCTTTCTTTAAAATACAGCTGCCTAATTTACAGTTTAGATACACATGTCTCCAAATGTTTGCTTGCTTGAGTCAGAAGAACTGCAGGGACTGCTCTTTATAAGCCAATGAATCTATTTTGAAGGACCCATCACTGAGTGCCTAGAATGTGTCAGTACGAGACTATAGAAAAATTAGAAGGACGAGGACCCCACCCATCAGGAACACAAAGCACAGCAGGAAAAACTGACATGCAAATAGCTACTTTCAAGGATAATTGAAAGGGTAAGGATTGAGTAAGTGACCAAGCAGAAATAGTAAGAAGGAGAATGAGCTCAATGTTGGAGACTAAGAATGAGGTCAGGAGAGAGACCACTGTCCTAGACAAATCTGTTCCCTTTACTGTGTGAGCATTCCCAGTTTCAAAACAGGAGAAATTCTGTGGAAGGCCTGTGAGTGATGCTGGTGTTTGAATTGCTCTCTAGTGTGGCTCCTACTTATACTGAGAAGGACTCAGATGTCTCAAGACTGAGATACCCTGAGGATGAAAACAAAAACAAAAAACCCTAAAGTCTTCAATGGCAACTTCATATTTTAAAGGCCAGAATTCTTTTTTGTTTGCTGATGTGTTTGCTCATTTTCGTTTACATTGCTCTATTTGGGATCTTGAATTTGCACCTCAGTCGGTGCATTTGACACCTCAGCCACCAACAGAGAGCTGGTGCCTCCACCTGCACCTTGTTCCCCCTTCCTTCCCTGTCCCCTGGCTGCTCCTATCCCCACAATAGCCGCAGTTTTGCAACCCATGAATTTTGGTGAGATTTGCCCGTTGCTTTGTTTTATTTCCTTATATCCACATATGAGTGAAACAAAACAGGTGTTTTAGAGAGTACAGAGAAAAGGGAAGCCTCCCACACTGTTGTGGGGATGTAAATTAGTGCATACTCTTGGAAAAACAGTTGAAAATTTTGCAAAAAATTAAAGATGGAGCTACCATTTGATCCAACAATCCTACTTCTAGGCAGGTACCCAGAGGATACAAGATCTCCAATGAGGAAAAATATCTGCAACCCAATGTTCATAGCAGCACCATTCACAGTAGCCAAGACAGAGAAACAACCCAAATGTCCATCAACAGATGATGGGCAAAGGAGCTGTGAGCTGTGACTACACACACACACACACACACACACACACACATATATACATATATACACACACATACATATACACACATAGGTACATTTATACACACATATACATACATATACACATATATGCACTATATACACATATAGACACATATATACATAAAATTGTGCCTTTTGCAATAACCTCGATGGAACCAAATATGATAATATAAACAAAATAAGCCAAAAAGAAAAAGTCAATAATTCTTGAGGAGATTGGAACTGAAAAATAATTTAATTCAGTGTGTAAATTTTTTCTGTTTTATATTTCTAAAGTAGCAAGCAAGATAGTAATAGCATATCTAAGTGACAACCAAGGAGGGCTCCTGCTTTAAGGAAGGAATGGAGGGAGGCCTTGAGGAACACCCGGAGAACCCTGCCAAACGCCTGCAACCAGCTCTCCAGGAAAGAGATGCAGAGTCCTAAAGTCCTCCATCTCCGGGTGCACGTGCTCCGTCGTGGCTGAGTTCAAATTCCCAGCATGAGGCCACGGACAGTCAGGAAGAGGCCCACAGAACTGGCTCCACGAGCTGAGCAGAACCCTCATGCCACTGGGTGGGCGCGCTACTAATTCAGTGTCTGGATCAGGACTCTGTCTGGGTCTCTGCAGGGCCCTTGCGAGCATGAATGATCATGACATCAAGTAGAGCTTCTCTCATCCTGTGACAATTTGTAATTGAGGCTGTGGTTGCACTCTGTGAGTTAGGACAGCCCAGAAAACACTCACAAATAGAGAAAACGGCCCACCATAATTTGGTTTTATAGTAAGAGAAAATGCAATGAATCCTCAATTCATGACCACGTGTTATTTAAAGATTGCTTTTGATGTTTTATCCCAAGTCCTAGCTCAAATGATCAGAGATAATCCTGCCTTCTGACATAATTAGGGAGCTGCCGCTTTGCTAAGCTAGTGGGTAATCAATTTGACCTTGAAAGTTTGTCTATAGTACCAGGCTAGTGTTCAGAACACAGGGAGGCAGCTACAGTGCAATCTCTCTAGTCCGACGTCAGCTATAGACTTTGTTCCAAGTTAATAAGCACAGATTCTGCTGACCAGCATGCCGGCCTGGTCACTATCTATGCTACGTGGCCTTTCATTTGTGGATTAATTGCTAACATTTAAAAATCGAGTTTTTCCCCATTTAAATACCTGAATTTGACTGTGCTTGGACTGGAGTCCAATGGACAACACTCCGGGTGATGAGGGCACCCTCCTGCCAGAGACAGCGGCGCCTCCCAACAACCATAGTTTGGGACCTCCCTCTACGCCCTCTATTTGCCTTTTATTAGCCCAGCTGTGCTGCTGGGTGCCTACATTAAACTTAAAGGGATATTTGCTTTGCAAATATATAGACTTGTCTCTACTCCGAGCCTCTTCATTCTCTCATGCTATCCTCCTGAACGTCCTGAGTGCCTGAGTCATGGTCCATCTGCTAATTAATATTTCTAGGGAAGGAGCTCCTGTGAACGGGCAGAGAAGGCTTCTGTGTCATAGTGAAACTACTCCCACCATCAGAATAGTCTCCTCTTGAAACTGCTTCCATATTTACTGTCTTCCAGATACTGGGGAGCTGACTCGGTCTGCTCCATTACTCAACCTCCTCTGTGTTCAAAGTGTTTGAGCCCTTTCTTCTCAGTCTGCTGTCAAAGGCAAACATTTTAGGATGATAAAATGGTATACTGCTGCTCTCCAAAGGCTGAAGGCCTCCTTCCCTGCCTTCCTAGCAGAGTCAAAAAGCACCCTTCTCCCCAAGGTGCACAGCAGGCCGGAAGCCTCTTCAATCTGCTTCTTGCTAAAAGAAAGCAAAAAGTTTCTACCTGTATACAAATATATCAGAGCACAAACTTCTCCTATTATCATCATTGCTTTAAATTTGGGTGTGAATTAGCCAACTTCTTCTTCCCATCAAGCAAACATTTGTCAGGTGTTGAACTGAGAAGAAAGAAAATACCTCAGCTGATCATTTGAAAAGGAATAGACACACACACACACACACACACACACACACACACACACACACATACATATATAGATTTCCCTCTTGTCTATTTGAGTCTAGAAATTCAGTTACCTGAAATTTCATTAGTCAGTCCTTGGGATATTTTCAACTCAAGCTGGATTCATGCAATAGTTAAAGTTCCTGCTCATCCTACTAATCTTTTGAAGTAAGTCTGATTCGTCTTATGAGAAAAAAAAAATAGTGCATATCTTCCATAGTAACATTTGAAGAAGGGGTCTTCTTCAAAAATTACATGGTGCAGAATATGCTGGTGTGAAGGCCTCCACAGGAGACGGGAACACAGTGCCAGCATCTTGCAGGCCAGATGGACGGAACTACATGCTAAGAGCAATGCTCTGCAGCGGGGAGACGCACATCATGACGCCATTGGCCACTCTCTGTAGATGGCCAGCAAGGCCCATATTCAAACGGGCAGTACTCACAGGCAGGATTAAGTCAGTGGGAAAAGGGCTGGGAAGGAGGGAGAGCTGAGTCCCAGTTAGAGCTGCCAGTTGCTTTCCTAGAATTACCTGGAATTCAGCCTCCAACATCCCAAAACTCTTCAGGGCCACGGACTGCAGACACAGCAGGAAACCCCTGGCCCACTCAAGCTGAGCCAGCAGTTAAGGAGAGAGGGATATGGTCAAACGCATGGTCAGGGTTTGGGCTAAGGGACAGGGCGTAGGGCAGCAGTACAGTAAGACGGGAGCACTTTTCTCTCAGCTGAGCCTGAAGGTCCAGGGAGGTGCCATTTCCAGGCCATGTCCAGAAAGGGAGATCTGCATAGAGGGGCTCCCTGAGGGGAGCAGTGACAGCAGTGGAGGGACACCACAGTCTGCAGAAACTCACTCTCCTGCTTTCCTCTGAGCTCCTGCCCTGGTGCTTTGTTGGATAAACCATTGATTGACAACTCACAGTCCACAGGTAAATACAGCCCACTGCCTGTTTTTGTAAATAAAGTTGTATTGGGATACAGCCATGCTGGTTGATTATGTCAGCTTCCATGGTGCCGTGGCTGACTTGAGTGGTGATGACAGAGACAATCACTGCAAAGCCTAAAACACAATTACTTAGCCCTTTTGGAAAAATATTGCAGCCTCCTGAGCTAAGTCCCTGGAAGCCAGAAGGTGAAGGGTGGCTTGGGGGGGCGCTGAGGGGTTGCTGAGCAGCACCCAGGCAGCAGTCACAAACCTGGAATACTCCTGGGGGGATCTAAGCCACAATGCTAAAACCAAGGCACCCCACCATACCCCAGAGTGTAAACAAAGCCAAGAGCTTCTTCAGCAAGCTTCCAGGAACCAGTCCTTTTTGAATTAGGCTCCTGCAGAGAAGGTGCAATTGTGGAAAGATGGGATTTGAAAAGCTCAGAAGCACTCAACCTCTTTACCATATTATTTCAGTGAATTTTCTGTAAGTTCAATATGAAAAAAAAAAATTTCAACATCCAAACAAAACACCTTACATTAATAAACAGGACAGATACTGACGAAACGCTTTGTCATAATTCTCACTATCTTTGTGACAAATATTAACTGAGCCCTTACCGCCAGCCATTCCTGTCTCAGACACTGCAGGTAATGTCCTAGGAAGAAAAGGCATGTTTTTCTGCCCTCCTAGAGCTTACTGCTAGTGGGGAGATTCCAATGAGAAGTGAAAAACAAGTCTAGAGGGTAAATTCAGAGTCCCTAACTCCACAGAGAAATGGAACCTGAATAATGGGGTGGGAAGGACATTGGATGGCAGGGAAGCATCTTCTTCGATGAACAGGTCAGGGGACTTCTGAAGCCCAGGTCAGGGGTGAATCAGCGGAGCTACAGAAGCACAGTTTGCTGCAGGGACTGGCCGCACGAGGGGAGGGAGCCAGGGTGTCTGGAGGGCAGCTGGTTGAGGCGGCCAGAAGCTTGGGTGAGGCCATGTGCTCCCTGACGCGGCCGGAGTCGACAGAACAGATCTGGGAGTGTGTCCTTGCAAAGGCCCGCGTGCGGGGTGGCCCCTGACTAGCATCTGGGAACCTGGATCTCAGGAGGGATGCCCCCCACCCAGTAATGAGGGTGGCTCCCTGGGCCTAAACTGTTCGCACAACCCTGTGGCTTACGCCGAACGTGTGCTTCCTTCTGGGAGTCTGGAATTTTACTAAGTACCAGACAGAAGGTGCCTACTTGACCGGCCCCAGGAAAAACCAGATGCTCAGTCCCTAGTGAGCTTTCTCGGTTGGCAACACTTTGCATGAGCTGTTGGGCCCTGCTGGAGAAACTGAGCGCCTCCTGCGGCTCTACCACAGGACGGGACTCTGTACCCGGTTTTCCCTGGACTTCGGCTCCAGGGCCTTTTCCTTTGTGGAGCCTGCAACCTTTCCCCAAAGCAAACCTCAGCCATGAGTACGCCTATCCCCTGGCTCTTCAATGTCCTCCTAGTGAGTCACTGCACCTAGAGATGGTCTCAGGAGCCCCAGCACAAATGGTAGACGGCTCCTTCATTCATCTGTCCTGTAGCAGATGACAGAGGGAGCATTTTACTCGGACTTTTCCATGCAATCCACAGTGTCCAAGGTGGGCAATGCCTCCTCCTCACCACCACCACCACCACCGTTTACGGATGGAGTCACTAGTTCATGGAGGCTCTAGCTCCTCTCTCGAGGTCGCCTGGCTGAGCCTGACGGCGAGTCCCAGCGTGCTGTTCCAAGCCGAAGCTTGCACACCCAGAGCACACAGCCTGCAGGGATCGTAGGGTTCACTGTGCATGTTATTGGGGATCCACCTCCATTATCGCCTATTTTAAAGCTTTAATCTAGTTCATTATGAGATGCTCCAGCAAAGCTCACTCAAACTCTACTTCTTAATCTTGATAGTGAATTTGAGCCTTTGTTGTAAGAAAGACTATTAAGATTTGGCAATGAGATTCTTCAAGGGTGATAAATATCCCTTTAAAGGCACTGCATATCCATTGACTGAATAACTCTGTCCTAAAAATAAAAATCACGCTTGGAGAATGGAAGGACGGGTTATGAAAATGCAAATTAGAATGACTTTATTGGATGAGCTGCATTCGGTCTTTTGTTGTCATAAAGAAGTATGAGGTAGGCAGGCCCCTCCGAAGGCGAGTCTGAGGGACTATGGAATGCAAGAATTCTGCATTAGTGGCCTCAAAAAGGAGTGTGATGTCTGCTGTTCAAAGTCAGTGGCAGAAAATGCCAAGATGCTATCATTTCCATTATTCTGGAACTTATTTGTATTCTTTTGAGAAAAAAAAAAAATCTCTTTAGGCCCCAACTTCCTTTGTTATCAATATTTCTCAAATGAGTTGGATGTACCACTGTGCTATGTGAGGTCATTTCAGAAAACTTTTTCAACAAACTTTTTCACAGTGTTAATAATTGTGCCTTTATTTTAATGCTTGTTTCCTATTTGTAAGCAATATTGATTTTCTATTTATGGTAATGATGGAAAAATTCCTCTCTTAATATCTTTGCACCAAATAGTATATTGATTTAGGTAAAAGTAAACCTTAAGGAGAAAGTGGTTCTAGAAAAAAATCATAAATCTATAAAAATCTTTAGCTTGGAGAAACCCTGAAGCAGAGAACGGATCTGGGAAGGTTTGAAATGGCATTTTAGCCAGAGGTAGGAAGAGCAGTGAGACGGTTGATATCAGAACCAAAAGGAAGTAGCGCCATGTGAAATTTTAGATCAGCACTTCTCCACCTGTGGTCTCCAGACCAGCAGCTTCAGTGCAATCTGGAAGCAGGTTAGAAATGCAGATTCTCAACCCCACCTCAGCCCCACCAAGATAGGAGCTCTGGAGATAGGACCCACCAATCTGTGTTCCCACAACTCTATGTCCTCTCAAGTTTGAGAAACAGCCTGAAATAACGCACCATTCCAACCACTCATTCATTCGGCAAACACAAATAAAGCGGCCTCTACGCGGGCGCACATGCACACTCAAAGTCTTGTAAAGCCACCAAGGAAGAAAACACTTCCAACATTTTGCTAAAGATACATGACACAGGTGGGGAGTGAATTGTGACCACGTCTGATGATCAAGGCCTGAGTCGATGAGACTGTGCTGGACACAGAGACTGTGGGGCCTGGGGCATGTAGGGCCGGCTTCCTGGGGTGACCAAGACATGTATTCATTTTATTGCAGTGGACTGATTGAACTGAGGAAATGCTGGCAAGAATGAACTGTTCTGGGTCTGCTGGAGGCAAGCATGCATAGAGATTGATCATCACAGCATGGCGGCTCTAGCTTCCTCCTGTCTGTGAACTGAGACCTTCCCAGACTGGGGAAAGTTCCATCTGGAGACCCCTGGTCAGCTCTGCTGTGGCTCAGCGTCTCCTCATAATCTAGGATCCTGGGCTACACACAGTCACTGCCCCTCGTGGGAAAACAAGCAGCAGTGGATTAGGAAGTGGCAGCAAGGGTAAAGCCAGAAAGAGGCTCATTTTGTCGGATGGAGAGATAGAGCAACCAGATTCAGTTTCCCTGCAGTTTGCAGGGTGGGGGCCATGTTTGGGGCTTATGATTCATCCCACCATGTAGAGGTGGGACCACTGTGGATATTAAATCGGGCACTGTGTGACCTTGAAAAGAGAGAAGCAACCGAAATGCGCACAGTGCTTTCTCTGCATGTCAGAAGGAGCATGAATTAGTACAGGCTCAACAGAAGCCTCATGTGCCGGTAAGATGCGCTGTAAAAGGAAAACGGGCACTGGATTCCAAAGACGTGTATAAAAAAAGAACAGAAAGTGCATTGTATTTATAATTTTGATATTGCTGACATGTTGAAATGATAATGCTACTTTGGATCTGTCAGGCTATAGAAAATATATCACAATTAATATCACTTGTTTCTTTTCACTCCTGCTAATGTGGGTAGCAGAAAACTTTCAGCACTGTTGTGGCTTGGATTATTGCAAGCAGCGCTCAGAGCAGGGGACTGATGATATTTTTTTTTCAAAGCAAGATATAAATATTTTAGATTTTGTGAAACAAGAGGCAAAATCAAGGTTATGATGTCGGGATTTATATAAATATTCGAAAGACAACCCTTTAAAAATGCAAAAACCCATTCTTAGCTTGTGGTGCTAAGCCAACAGGAGACTGGCTGGACACAGCTCGGGGGTCACTTTGCAGACTTCGGTTCTCTGTGTGATGTGCCACAAAACATCCACATCCGGCCCCGTGGGCCCTGGAGTCCACTGCTAGGAGCCGACTGAGGGAATGGACGACGGGTGTCAGGGGTGTGACAGCCGTGAGCAATCTGTGGCCGGACCGAGGCTCAGGCCTGAGCTGATCCGCGGCAGGGTGGCGTGGTGGTGTTTGGACCGGGTGTAGGACTCCGGAACTCCCGTTCTTGATCACCACGCTCCTCTGGTGGCTCCGCTGGTGGACGGATGAGTGAGTGACTGGGGCCCGTGAAGGCTTTGAAATCTCTCTTCTCTCCATCAGCACAGATGACCAAGGATGGACTGCAGCTCAGCTGTCTAGTGCAGGCCCCTGCTTTTCAGGCAGAAGGCACTGACCTTTGCATTCACTCGAAAGATGTGTGTGGCCTGCCAGGTGGGGGAGAGAGACCGCCAAGGGTCCAGCAGCTGGAATGGCACTCGGTGCACCGAGAGTTAATTCTCCAGGGCCGAGGTTATTAGTACAGGAAATACAGAGCAGCCGCATCATATCTTCTGAAAGCAGAAGAGCTGGCTTGCGCTGAATTGAGAAAATTATTATTTATTAAAAATGAGATAGTCACGGACCAGTGACTAATCTTGATTGGGCTCAGAGACAATTCCCCACCCATAAGGCAAGTAATACATTTCTTGAGAAAGGGGTTTTGTTAAATACAAAATGCCAATAGCATAGTTATTCATCTGCTCTGGGCTCTTGAGGGATCCTTTCACATTAAAATGGCATCAATGGTGAAAAGGCTCTCACTATAGTCCTATGGTCTCTCAGCAGCCCCTGCTCTGCAGGTTTGCTTAAAGCCAGGGCCCCTTCTTCAAGCCCTGGGCTGGCTCAGGGGTCTCCTGAGAGCTCTGTGAGACTAGAGTGGACTGAGCATCCCTCAAGCAGCTGGGCTGGCATTAGCTCTTTCCCTCCATACAGATCAGAAGAGAGAAGGAGCCAGTGGAATCCTTCCCGCGTGATGGTAACAGCTGCATCGACGCTCTAAGAGCGGTTAACGGAAAGTCCGGACACATGTGCTCAGAGCTTGTTCTCCAGACTAAGAACTGGACAGTGCGGTGAGTCTGTAGGAATCAGAATGACAGAGCAAGAGTCCACTGGGTTCTTGACTGAGTTTAGACGTCGAGGTCAGGTAGATGTGGATAGAAGTCTTCATGCTACGCTTCACTGTCTATGCCGCCCCACCTAAGCGACTTTCTTCTCCAGAAATGAAGGTTGGTATATCCACGATAAAGACAAACTGAACTACCTTGCAAGGTCAGGGAAGAACAGGTATATCAGTGTGCTTGAGCACAGAGTAAAAATGTGCTAGTTATTCATAGCATTAACACTTGAAACCAGAAACACCTGGAAAGTCCCCAGGTGTCTGTTACACAAATTAGAGCAGGTGCCTGGGAGGCTCATCAGTGTTGACAAGGCTGTCAGATGAGTGCTCCTGCTCCTGCCATCAGAGAATGGTGCCACCGCGTACAGACTCGTTTCAGGAGTAAGAAGGGCCAACTCCGGGATGGGCATTTGGGCACTTTATGACAAATGTCTCATTTTTCTTAGCTCACCCATGTAACAGACATTGCTAACCCATCCCTACATTTCTATGTTGTCGGCTGGATCCAAGGACAGAAATCCCCCCAGCATGGCTGAGCATCTGTTGTCCCCAAAGTCTCTCTGTCCCCTCAGTACAAATGTGACACCACTTCAGTGGTGGTAACACCACAGAGGATCAAGAGTTCATTTTCTTTCCATCCATTTGTGCATCGCAACAATTTTGTTTAGTGGTGACCCATCTAGATGTATTCAAGCTGTTACTGCTTTGTGTTTTTGTGGTGGAAGTCATTGGAAGAATATTAGATTTATATGTTTCGTGGTGAATCTTGCACATGATTTACAAATCTACCTATAACTGTGGATAGTAACAGTGGAGTTCGCACAGTCTATAGATATACTTAAAGAGTGTGTTTCCTGATTTTCATATGGATTTTTATAACTGTATTAATAGAGCAGCAAAAAGAGGCAACAGGAAAAGTTGGAGGAAGAGGATATGAAAAGTTATGCCTAAGTCATAAGGACCCATTTGCTTTAGAGCCATTTAAAGCATGAGAAAGACAATGCATTAATCAGGGTTGAAAAGCAAGCTCTAGACAGCAAAACTTATTTTCTAGTTGGTTTCATGTTCATAATTAATGGCTAATATTCTGCCATTTATAAAGAATTAAAATAAACAGTAGTTTAATGAGATTTCGCTAGGCCACTTGCAAGCACTCAATCAAATCTTATTTTCAATATGTGAAAAATGTCTCCTTGACTCTTAATGCATCTAGGGTCAACAGTAACATCTTCATACATAAAAGATTCCATTCTGCTTTTAAAGAAGAAGTAATTATAAGATAAGGGTCACAAAGAAGGTCTAGATTTTGTGTAACTTCTATTCTAATTAATTTATCATCTGTGGAGTTTTGCTTTGGCTTCCAAATGTTGCTCTTTTATAGCTACCACGTTTCATGTGATAATGGGTTTTACTCCTTCAAAAGGTCATTCTTGATATAATTTCACCGTTAACAGAAGGAACCTATGAGCATGGGTGTTTCTGTATGTCAACGCATCCTGAAAAGTCATTCAGCAAAGTCTTGGTTCTTTTTTGCCTTTAGATGTTATTTTAAAACCAAGGGGCCAAGGCATTTGAACAAAAGGTGAGAAATCCAATTAATCATTAGGTTGTTTTCACAGTGCCAACCCATGGAAGCATGTGGACCAACAGAAATGTTTGTGGCTGAGAATGCGCCCTTTTCTGCCATCCTGTTTCATAAGTTAAATGACCTGGGTGCTGTTGTTATTTTGTCTTGTATTTATTTTGTGGCTGCTTCTTCTTGGCACAGTAGGATGCACAGTCGGGGTGCTAAGACCTTCTACCACCAGGAAACCTCTGTGTGCTGCTGTTTGGGTTGTTTTCTTCTGATGTTTCTCGTTCTTCGAACGAGTTCAGTCTTCCAAGCGAACTGCTCTTATTAAGTTACAATTATTTCATTTCCCTGGGCCTCTTTCTCCCCACCACTTAATAAAAATGAAAGACATATATAACTGCCAAAGAGAATTTGACAATCACAGATAACCATCCAAGCTGAGTCTACAGAACTCTGGCTCAGAGCAGAGAAACTTGATGGTGACCTAGCCCAGAATAAATATGAGGGTACCTGACGACAGTTCCTGAGACTGGGGTTACTTCCATGGCAGCTGTAACATGCATGCATGATCATTTCAACTGGCCTCCATCCATGCCTGAAAGGAGCCATAGATTAATTTAACAAATGTTTGTGAGTCAGACTCTCTGCTAAACAGTAGGTATATGTTGCTAAAAGAAACAGATATAGCCACTGCCCTCAGGGAGTGTAGAGCTAGAAAGAAAATAAACAGGTAAGAAAACAAAGAAGTATGCAATTATATATACACATATATATCATATAACATATATACATTTTACCACTATCATATGATTCATACATGTATGTATATATGAAGAGTATTAGGAAAGAATAGTGCGTTCTCTGGCCTTTTAACTGCTCTCACCCCTCACCCACTTACAAGCAAAGCAAAGGGGGGACCCCTTCCTGGCTTCCTCCGCGTTGCCCTCAATATGCTCAGGAGCGTTCGCTGCGCTGGGTGCTGTCCTGATGCAGCATCACCATTCTTGGCTCCTGGTGCCAGAAATTATGGCAGGAGAGGAAAGATGCTGACTTCCACAACTACTCAAGGTTCAATGTGACGTGCGTCAGAACAGAGCCTAGCACAATGTCGCGTGGAGTTGGCATTCAAATAAAACTTGTGACTGGAGGACTCAACAACACAAATCCCACGTGTATTCCCTGCAGTGAGTTGGAAGAGGTGAAGCCTGATGGCTCTTACTGGCTTTCCCTGCAGACAGAGGGATCCGGGGCCCGGCCCAGCCCCCGCCCAGCTCTGAGAGCCTTCCTTCTCTCTTCTGGAAAAAAAATGTGATGAGAACATTTTCTTTATAGAATTTCTGTGTGAATTACATGAGATGATATCTGTGTAAAGCTTACTCCAGGTCATGGCAAACGGTGAATAGTTAGTAAACGATGATGGTTACTCTTAATATCATCCATCTTACTATTTTCCTAGTGATTGCTAAGAAGGTGGCATATGTCCCTCAAAGGAGATGAAGCTTTTTGACACATGGAGCTGATGAGAAAGGTTCTGCAGAGAAAATAAGTCTTTAAGAATCAGATTATTGCTTACATATTCAATAAATATGACTGGTTATTTGTGCCTGCCAGGGAATTAGGTGAAGATTAATTAATATTTATAAAGTATTTTGAGATTCATGTAATATCTAGTAAGCAATTAGTTCTGTAACACAAAGCCAAATCCTTTTACATTCCAAACAATGTAAAACAAACTGAATACAGCTGTGTAGAAGGAGCAGAATTTCATTAACTCCTGTTATAGGAAATAAGCAAGTCAGTTGGATTTTTGCCCCCCTTTTAGTAATTTTCTTGCTGATTTTCTCTGGCTTCCTACTGCATTTTCCTGCCTTACCTCCTGTAGTCCCAAATCAAATTATTTCCTCTCGGGTAGCAGTGAAAACAGAAGTGGGATGAAGGCAAATGAAATTCCGGCACCTCCTGCCTGGGAGGTGCTCTGCACCCAGGAGAACAGAGAGGCCTCACCCGGGAGGCAAGCAGGACTCCAAAGTACGTCTCTCCATATCCATCTTCCCAGTCAGGTGGGGGCGAAAGTGACACGTTTCCTTCCTCTAGAGACACAGTGGCAAGAGCCTGGGGAGCACAGAGTGGGGCTACCAGCACGCGAAGAAACGAGGACCCTCCTTGCCTGTGTCCCTCTCCATCAACGCGGGCCCTACGCCGCAGCCTGCGTCTGCTGGAGACTCCCAGACATGTCGAACCACTTCCCGCGGTGTGTTATGGACAGTGTGTTAGTGCAGAGCCGAAATCCCTGGTCCCTACTTTTTTCCTAAAGCCCATTACCCTAGACTGCAATGCCCAACCCTGCGTTCCTGGGGAAGCTTTATCTAAAAGCCAGGCCTGCAAGCAGACACGAAAGGACCTTAGGGAGGAGTTGGCGCCAGGCCCCGCTTTCTCTGACTCTGCCCTCCTCCTACATGCGGCTCCAGATTCAGTTCTACGCTGATACCAGGGGGAATCTTATGACCAAATGCAGCTGTGCCAGGCTACCGACCAAACCCCCCGGAGACCGAATCCTCTCGCGATGGAATGACCAATGGTCTCTTTTTGCCTGGAACGAACGGTTCCCGGGAGGCTGGACTTCCAGCGCCAAAGGAAGCAGACTCAGTGTTTGGTCACTCTCTTCCTGCCTCACCTTGGAAGGCAGTTATCTCCATCACGGCATCATCAGGGGGACACAGCTGAAGTCACCGGGACGCTCTGGCTCTGTGCCACGCTCATTCTACACCTGGTCATCCCCCACCATGAATCCTTGCAATCATTTTCTCCTTCCCGTTACTGTTCTCTTCAAACAACCCGGTCAGTACCTGTTCTATTCCTATGGAATGAAAAACGGAGCATTAATCCTGCCTCAAATTCCCCACAGTGGGGACTATGGCTTGAAACCAAACAGAACACAGAAGCGACAGCATCACTGCACGAAAACATCACGCGGCGCTTCCCCATCGGCCTCGGCGGCTCCTTTCTCAGCACCTCTGGCTCCATCTCCCTCCCTCGGGTTGCAGACCCTTGACCTACTGCTTTGTATCTTTGATCGGGAGCCAGTTACCAAAGCCATCTCATGGCTAAATAATAAATTCTTATAAAAATGGTAAAGGGAAGACATCCTACCAGAAGGGAGTTCATCACACAATTAAGGCATTATCTATCCAGAAAGCCACAAACCTAAATTCCTTCTCTATGCCCTCTTAAAAGCCTAACAACCACATTTTGCTAAATTAACATTATTTTGTTAAGGAAGCTAGCACCGGCAGATCAAAGCAGAGGCTGTGCTGCTTGGGTGAATGATGAGCTCACTGAGTCACGACAGAGCTCAGGCAGAGTAAACAGGGACTCATGAATTGTCCCAGAGCCACCCATGTGGCCTTTTCTGTGATTGGTTCCCATGCCTAGTCTCAGTTCCTCCCCCACGCCGAGAGTCAACTCTCGTCTTTCTCAGCATCTCCTGAAGCTGGAAAAGCCTCCTCGCTCTCCTGGGTCAGAATCTGCTAATGCCACGTTCTAATCACATTTAGATGTGTATGCTCCGTCTTGGAATTATGTAAGGTACCTGCCAAATTGTTTCACCAGCAAATCTGTTACTTACAAATCAAAAGCGCTTATGGAACAAATTGCCACATTCAGTTAATTTACAGGCACTTTTCATTGTAGGAAGCAATTTAAAATTACTGGCGCACTTTGCCTTTTTTTTTTCCCTCCCCATAAGTGCTTCAGTCTGGAGGTTATTGGGATTCTATGCCTGAGATAAGCAAGGAAATTTAACTTTTCCGGAGGACTTTTAATGCATGTACACATAACGGAAGCACCTGTGTTAAGCGATTGGAGTTCTGGTCATGCGCAGCATTCAACAACTTAAAATTATGAAAATGTTTAAAATTGTTTCAAAGCTTCAGGTTGGGGTTGAATTTTTGAGATAGTGTATCAAAAATAAAAACCACTGGCCATTTTATATCCTCGTCCGTCTTCATCATTAAAGTCAGGATTTCCACTTGGACGACTTAAGCCGCCTGCCGTCTGGGAGGCATCTCAGCATTGAAATCGTCTGACTTCATGCGAAAGCCACCTCTGACTTCACATTTTCATCTGGCTCTTGCGTTGCTATTTACAGCCAAGTAACGCAGAATCAGAACTGCCTCTCCCGTAGTACAATGCATCTTGAAAACATTTGTTAAAACTGTGTAGGTCTAGGAGAAATAGGCCAAGGAGATTTTAGTCCTCACTAGTCGCTCAATTTAAACCAGGATCAAAAACACTTTTTGGCAAATGAGATACTCTTCTCTCATCTTGGTTTTTGGAATTATCAAGAGAAAGAGTGAATTGCCTTTCTCCTGGAAAGTAAGGTATTGTTAAAGATGTCACCACAGAAAGTAGACTCTGGACACTTTCCTGGTGAGACCAGGCTGTGAAAACAGTGTCGGGGGCAAGGGGAGGGCAGGAGGATCTCTTTGCTTTTGGTGGGTCAGCTGAGACCCCTGTGCTGTCTGACCATGTTCTGGTGTTCGATTAACTCAGAGAGCAGAAGATCTTTGCAAAGAAGTTAAGTCCTTTATCCTTGCCAAATTTTTTGCTATATTTACTATGGAAAATTTCAAAGAAATGCCAAAGTAGAGAGAATGATATAATACACTTTTCTGTGTCCGCCACTCGAGCTCAGCATGAAACGTGTGGCTGCTTTGGATGAAGTGCACCAACCCGTCCACTTCCCCAGAACGTCTTCAAGAAAATTCCAGATATCACATCATTCATCTCTAAGTATTTACACTGTGTCTGTAACAGACTGAAAGTCTTGTTTCTCCCACAAGCACGTTACTGCTCCTGAACAAAAGTAGCACAATTCTCTAAATGTCTGCGCTCTTCCTTCCCTTCTTGTCCTATAGTTTTCCAGAGTTTACTTTTTAGCAAGGACTCACAAGGAAACCTGGTTAATTAGTATGACTCAAATGATTTTTCCTCATAGAGGTCCCTTTCATATCTTTTGTTCATCTTCGCAACTTTTCATTGCAACGTCTATGTTTTGTTTCTCGCAGTGTAGGTTTGGCTGCTTCCCTCCCTGTCGTTCCACCGAGTGACGCCCCTCCACTCCGTGGTTTCTATATATGTAGCTGCATCCCAGAGGCTTGATCAGAATCAGGTTCAATACTTTTGGCTCAAGACCACTAAAAATGTGGTGGAGCGAATTTCCTTCAGGAAATGTAAACGTCGCTGACATTACCGTTGCATTAGATCAGTGACCATCGATGGCCATTGCCTTGGCCTCATCATTAACTAAGGTTATAAATTCATTAGATTCTAACGGTACCTTTTCTTTATCATTTATTAACTGTAAAGGAAAACTCCCTCCGATGTAATTATCTCTGTGTGGCATTCTTAAAGGAAAGGCGGGATACGTGTTTGGTTCTTTCCCTCATGTCCTAGTTTCGAAAATAATGAAATGGTCTCTAGCATCTTTGAAAGGTGACAATTCATTTTGATTTATCTCTATTGTTATAGCTCTACAGATTTGAATGCATTTAATGTTTTTCAATTCACGTAAACTGCTAATCTTATGTTGGTCCTCATATTGTCTCATTTTCTGCTCCCCGATGTCAGCGTCCACATGACATGACCTTAAATGTATCAGAGGCTTCCTCGCTTTTGAAGTCGACAAGATTTTAGGGATTTATCTAGTATACTTCCTGCCCAGACTTGAAAACCGCTATTTTCCCAGGAAGATTTGGTTGTATTTGCTGGGAAATGGTAATTAGAAACCATAACTTATTTACTAAGGGACCTCATTGCTAATTAGTGGATTGGTTTCCAGGCCTTTTTCATATACAGAAACAGATATGTGAATTTTTAAGGTAAGATACATAATGAATCCATATTGATAATTCTATTTCTAATTCTTGGCTCTAACATTTTTAACTAAGCTCTTAGTTATAGATCTTATATTTGCATCATCTAACACCTCAAAATTCTGATTCTATTAACGTAATTATTCATTTGCTTCATCTCTCAAACAACAAAAGCGATGCCATAGCAACACTAATCTGACAACAGTGTTACTGGAAACAATTTGGTGCATCTCTTTTCAGTTTTTAATCATCCTTAAATGTGTCTTACTGATGAGGGCAGTCCCACCACTGCACTTTTAAATCACGAGGGTAGCTCTTCTCTTGGGGTTATGTCTTCACTGAGTGCACACTTAGGTCTGATCATTTCTCTGATTTTGAATTTTAGAATTGCATTTTAAATTCAGTTTGAATTTCTAACTTCTGAAAAATGTTTCCTCAAAAGTGTCTATTATTCCTTTCCTTTGTCTATGCGTCTCATGGCATCAGACGACATTTTCCACATGACCATAGTTATATTTTTTATAACAGTACCTTCCATCGCTCCGTCCCTCACCTTGAGTGAGAGCCAGAGTCCATCCCCCAACCTCCCTTGAAACTGGGTGGGTCTCACAACTGTCTCAAGAAGTGGACTATGGATAAAGTGACTTCTGAGACAAACCATAAAACGTAATACAGCCTGCTCTGCCTCTGTCTCGGGAAAGACCCTTCAGGTTCTGGACTGGCCATAGGAAACTCCCAGGAACCCCCTGGCCCCGCCCAGGAGAGGCCCCGGAGAGATGCCAGGGAGCTCCGACTCCCCAGGTTCACCCAACTGCCTGAGGTTCCCACCGCAGACCAGGAATGGGAGTGAGTCAGCCTCCACACTCACAGCAAGCATGGGTGAGAACGCCTCACAGAGGCCAGAGAAACCCAAGAAAGGGAGCAACAATGATACAATAGTGCTCATGCCTAAAGTCACTAATTTTGTTAAACAGAAATGGATGCCTGGAACATGAGCTTTTCCAATACTGTGCTTTAACCTATCATTTCTTTAAAAAATATCCAAGTCAGCTTGTATCTCCATCTCCTTCGACAGGCAGCAGCACACGACACACTGGTCTCCATCCTACCTCTCCCTGAAATACTACATACATGTGGTGGGCGGTCTGGAGAGCCCCCCCAGATAGTGGAGAGCCCACGCTATGCCCCCTCCGCGGCAGAGCCCCGTTTGTGCTGGCTGCTCGTGGTTTGCTCAGCCCTGCGCTTCCAGCAGACTTGCTTCAGGAGTTGTTTATCTGTTTGCTTGTTTACAAATATTGCTGTAATGAATCACCTTGTGCACTTGGGTGCTTTTTTGATGATTGCTAATGTCACTTTTCCAACTGAATGAGGCTAATGTCTCTAGAAGGTCAAATGAGTTCATTCAGTAGAGAAAGTCCTTGGAGCAGTGCCTGCTACACAGCCCCTGCTAAATACACATTAGCAGTAGCTGTCACCGAGGAAAGCCCCTTTGGGTTCTGTGGGTGGGAGCCAAGTCAGTGGAGCCTCAATCCCAGAATTCGAAAGCACAATGGTCTTGGAGAACACACACGTATTGGAATCCTGTTCCTCCCTCTTCCTAAAATAATTTACCCCCAACTGGCTCCCTGCCTCACTGGAGGCCTCTACACTTCATTCAAGATTCAGGGCAAATATTTCTTCTTAGGGAAGCCGTCCATGGCCATCGCCATCCCCTAGAAGGTCAGGAGTATTTTTTTCTATTACTTTTTTAATTTACTTTTGTAGTTTACTTCTTGGTAGGCTCTTCCCTACGAGACGGCGAGCTCCTTGACAGTCTATGCTCACTGTTGTAAGCCATCACCCAACCCCAGGTCTAGATGATTGAGTCTTTAGTAGTCAGTTACGGGAAGAAGGAATGCAGAGAAGGTAGACCTTTCTCTGCACCTGGAACCAGCCTTACCTGGCCACACAGAGCTCTCCCCTAGGCCACATTCACAAAGGGTGCATGGGCTGACTCAGAGCCTGGGAAATTTAGTCATCTGCCTTGCATTGCCTCATTAGTAGAAATTTGAAAAACAGACTAATGCCAACACCATAAAGGTAATTTCCTCTTGGAAAGGACACTCACTCATTTGTTTTAAACAGTCACTAATGTTCCACATTTCCCTTCAGAATTTCATGTCTATGATCCTATGGGGAATTTGAAAGTAAAACCAGAAAATAATGATGCGGGGAAAATGTCAGATGAGAACTGTGAATGCATTACAGACCTTCAACTAATATTGTTGCTGTCGAACCTCAGGGATTAAGCAGCCATCCGTTTGCCACCTTCCACGGGAGCCCATTCCTCCCTGACAGTGGCCTGTCTCCAGCTTGCCAGTAACGATCGTTTCTGCTCTAACTGATGACTCTATCTGATGAGGAGATTGTAGTCAAGAAGTCACAGGGTTCACCCCCATCAATCAAGGCAGGTCTCACAGACTTACTGGGAAGACTGCAAGCGACGGGGCAGGCATCTTCATGTGAATAAAAACAATCTACCATATTGTTGCAGCTAAACACCAGTGCTCATGGTCTAATAAGGGAGTAGAATGCTTATATTCTGGGTCACACCCAGAAAATCTGGGACATAAGTGTATCATTCTTATTCAAGAGTGTCTTTTCAGACTCAGATAAAGTATGTCTCGTGTTTACTCACATATTTGGGGGAAGGGGTCCCATCTGTCTTGTTCATTTCTCTATTCTCAGTGTCTACCACAAACCTATCAGGTAGAAGGTAGCTGATCAGTAAATATTTGTCAGATGAATGCATGAGTGAGTGGCTCACTTCCATGTATGGAGGCTCTGGGAATAACTGCAGTGCTGTTCTGGACACAGGATGCCTGGGTTCAAATCTTGCCTCCATCATTAACGAACTATGAGGTCATAAGGAAACTACTTATATTCTCCAGTCTTTAGTCTCATTATGTACCAAATGGACATGAAATCGCTGCTACCTCACAGAGTTGTGAGAATAAAACGTACTAGGGCCCACGAACCATTCAGAACAGCACCACTTGTGTTGCAAGGGCCCAGCTTTGGTGTTCTGTCTTTGCGTGATGACAGGCACACATGTCATGAATGCCAGCACTTGCCAATCCCGCTCTTGTTGCTTCACACACTGTTGACTATTTCAAGTCCTTTGTGCTGTTCTGCTCATTCTAATGAAGAGTGATCAAACCCAGGATGTCACCAACAGAGTCTTATTTCACGCTGCTCCCATCTCTCTCCACGGCAGACACAATATCTATTTTAGGATGAAGGACTGAGAGAGCTGATCAGCTATCACAGGCTGTCGATTTCCCTCATCCTCCGTGATTATCTTCCAAGAACTTTAGCGGGTGCCCGAAACTGCAGACAATCCCACACCCTACGGATACTGCTTTTCCCTGCACTTCATACCTCTGTTTATGATAAAGTTTAATTTACAAATGAGGCACAGTGAGAGATTAACAATGATCACTGATAAGAACAATTATAAAAATATATCACAGCAAAAGTGACGGGCATGTCATCTCTCTCTAAAGATCTTTTTGTAGCTCCTCTTTTTGGGCCGAGGCGGCCAAGGGGAGCCAAAGCTGTGGGCAGAGCTGGGGTGGGCTCGGCCCCTCCGGCTCCATGAGCCCCTGACAGACATGCTGTGTCCTGAGACCCTCTGCACACTATGTCGAATGCTAGCCAGCGGCTCTGTGCCCCACCCAGCCCCTCACTCTGCTCTCCTTTAGCTGCCCCCGCAGCACCGTCACCTGGTAAAAACCGTGTGATTTACTGACCTATCATTCGTATTATTTGTCTCTCTGGCTAGAAAGTCAGTTCTACCAGCATCGGAATCTTTGCCCTTTTTGTTCGGTGATGTATTCCAAGGGACTTAAGAAAGGCTTAGTAAATCAAGGGCAAAAAATACATATTGAGGAAGGAAGAAAGGAAGGAAGAAGGGATTGAAAGGGAGGGAGAGGAGAGGGAGGAAGGAAAATGAGAAGAGAGGAGGAGGGAGGAGAAACCCCAGTACTTCCTTCGGTGTCATCTGGTCCTGGCTGAGAGGTCTCCACCTGGAGAACTCCATCACCATGACTGGGGATGTCCACTTCCCCTGTCCCCCTGGTCCTCTTCATCCCCCCAGGGCTGCCATCCCTCCAGGGATAGGGAAGGGGCAGTTCGGGAGGTAGGGATGTCCTCCCTGGAAGGGACAGCTCCATGACAGAGAGGTATGGCAAGAGTGGGAGGCAGAAAACTTAAAAGAGGTGGGACCTCACGGGCCCTCAGTACTCTGCCCTGCAGCACGTGTTCTAAAGGGCACTGGCTGGGAGCCAATGGCGAGACTAGAGTCAGTGCCACCAGCCCTGGCTGGTGGCTACAAAGGTTCAAGGCTTCCTTTGAGGCCTTCAGTTACCTGAAATCTACCTTCATGCTTAGCAGGATAATATATGTTATCTGATTAATTTAAATCAACTAATCGATTGTTTTTGTAATCAGAGGCTTATACCTCAAGCAATCAGATTACTCGGAGGCAATAAAAACACCCTAAACTATGCACTCTAGCCAGTCTGTGTGGAGTGTGCATTTTTTCTCTCGCTCATAAAACGCAGTCTTGTATTTCTGAGTATTGAATAAATAGAAGCCCTCGCATGTGCACAATGGCTTTGCTGAAGGAATGTCCACACAGTCTTCGACAGCACCTTCTGGCGAAGCAGCAGTTTGTGACTATTGAGCCTCAAAAAGCTTGCAGAGGGGAACAGTTTGTGCCATTGAAAACGCTGTATAAAAGCATAAGTCGTTTCACATTGACCATGTTTTCTCCCTTACTCACAATTAGGGCACCACTGACGCCAGGCGTGGTTTTTGCGAGCAGGCACAAGTGCTGTGGCAGAGAGAGTGCCTCTTCTGGAGACGTGCCCCGCCGGCCGCCTGCTTGAGCTGAGGATGCCTGCGGCGAGGTGCGAAGGCCCCACCTCCAGGGCTGCGCCCCAAGCGCCCAGAGCCGCGATGCACACGCACCAGGCCGACACCGCTACCTTGCGAGACTCCCGCTGTCACTGAAATGCGCCACCCTGAGTGCTCCCGCCCTTTCTGGAAAAACCGCACACACGTCTAGAGCCAGTTCAAATCAGTCTCTCTTCTTGGCTCCCGTACAGCTTTGTATTTCTCTTTTTTGAAAATTACCATGCCATGTTCTAATCATCTTCCTTGTATATTTTCTATGAGCACGGCAGGGATCATACCTACAGTGTATTAAAATGCTTTGGTTTTATCCTTTTTCTGTTAACATGACTTAAGTATTGGAATAGAACTGGTTTTGTTGTCTTTTTAACCCTTGAATTGAATGTTATAACCTACTAGTATCAACCTGTGCAAGAAAATTAAACTTGCAGGGCTTCAAGTTCCTCATCTTATGTCATAAGAACAAGAGCAGCGCATCCACACCAGGGTCGTGTCGTATGTAAAGAGGAACCTAGATGTAAAGCTCCCAACACAAGCAGGGTTTCTAAAACATACACACCACACACATGTATGTGTGTATATATCTATATCTACATCTAGATAGATCTATATGTCCATCTATAAACATGGGTTCATCAATTCTTAATACTAGTGAAATTCATGCATTTATGAGCACATGTATATATGTGTACAGTGTGGATGCCTTTATATATATCTAAAGTATGTGTACATACTCATGCATGTGTGTACACACACATTTATGGATATACCAAGGTGCGTATTGCATTCATGTATGTGCACATGCACGAATTTATGCACACACCTAAATGTTGTATGTGTTCATGCATGTGTCCATACAGGCATTTATATGTGTTTGTGTGTCCATGCACGAGTTCATATGTGTGTGTTCATGTGTGTTTGTGCGTCTGCATTTAGATGTAGTTCTGTATGTATGTTTGAATATTTGTCACTGTCACATTCATCATCCCTTCTCCCTGGAAGCAACCAGAGCCCTAAGTATAGATGTCACTGAACTATATTCACAGAGCCAATGGATAGAGCAGAAATACATTCCTAAGTCAAGTGAGCACAGCTAAGATCAAAGAGCTGCCTGTCAGTATGCTGACCCAGGAGGAGAGGGCCTGGACCCACTGGAAGTGGGGCAGTATCATAATTCATGAGAGGCTATCTTTTCCAAGTTCATGAACAAGGTCAAGAAAAGAAATGGATACTCACAGCCGAGTTGATGTAGAGCAGCAGAGAGAAATGAAAGAGGCAAGACAAGTTGCAGACTGGGATTTCAGGGTTCTCTTGGAAGCAAATCATAACCTTATTATGACCAATAAACACTGAATGATTTTTATTGGCCTTTCAACTATTTTGAGGCTAAGATGGCTCATCTTCTGAGAAGTCCCCCGAGCCACTCATTTGAGGACCATGTTTTTGCCCACTTCTGAACTCCTCTCAAAGTATCCTCAACCCATTGATAGCAGAGATCACATTGCCCTTAAATTGTCTCCTTTGCAGAGTCTGAGTGTCAGGGGTACAGGGATTGTGGTCTGATTTCTCTTGAGTGTTAGCAGGTACTCAGCAGGGAGAGTGTTGATGGCAACGGTGGTAATGACATCGATGATGACAAAAGTCTAAACACCATCTGCCCCCTCAACTTCTACACCTCGTCCTGCTTCTCCCCTCACTCCACACAAAACACCTTCCCATTTGGAACTTTTGTATGGACTGTTACCTGTGTCTGCAGTGTTACTCAGACCTTTACCTCCTTCAAGTTTTAGCTCAAACGCCGCTTTTCCAGTAAGGCTTTCCCTCAGTTATAGACAGTGACAACCCTCAACCCCCAGTGGCATTTCCCCTTCACTGTCTTCCATAGCCTTCAACAACTTCATGCACAAATATAGGGTCACATTTTACTTACTTCCTCTCTCCTCATCTCTGAAATAAAAACTCCCTGAAGGTAGGGACTTTTGTCTGCTATGCCCATGCCTGTGTCTATGACCTAGAATAATGCACATAGCAGGTACTCAGCAAGTACTCCCAATGGAATGAATTCAGATACAATTGATACTTATCATTAATAGCAATGATGATAGCAGACAGAATGGGGATATGCCTGTTTGGAAAGCTAACATGTAGAGAGAGGCTCTCCGGAGGACCGAAGGTTGCTCTTAGCCACCGTGGGAGCTGCCCTTTGCAACCCTAATTGTGGACAAGGCTGAGCCCCAACATACACTTCCCCTAGTTAGAATCAAGTCTGCATTTGGTGATAATACCCTAGACCAAGCACCCCACGTGGACTTCCTGATACACATTTTGTAATACGTTTCTTTTTACCCTGAAACAAAATGCCATGATGTACTTTATCTGTTCTAAACATGTGTTTTGCATTCAGGAAAAAAAAACCAGCATTTTTCTTTTCCCAATAGTCATTTGTGGTGTTAAACTGCATATAATTAAATTAAAAGCATCCGTGAACTCCCTGGAATAGAATGCATTTAACAAACCTCAAATTATTGTAATTAAAGCTGTTGAGACCTCACAGCATAACGGTGGTCACCAGTTGTTCCAGTAAAGTGATATTCTACTATTAGGGACGCTGCTCTTCACAGTAGGGGAGCTGCTGCCTGTGCGGGTGACAAAGGAAAGAGACTCAGAATGGAACAGGGTTTGAAAGAGGGGCGACTTGGTGCAGAAATTCAACTAATCACTATTCCCACATGGTTTCCACTCGGGACTGGTGGGCTCTAAGAAAAAGAGTTTGATTCTGAAAAGGAAACTAACACCTAACATTTACCCCACGTTTTGCAGGTTACAGGCACTGTTTGCACACCTGATCCTCACACCGTGCTCAGAAGTGACTGTCTCTGAGATGTGGGCCAGGGAGCCAAGGCCCAGGGCGGGGCCAGGAAGTTGCCTCAGTCCTGTGCTGGTGACAGATGGAGCTGGACATGGGGGCATATCCTGTCCTCAGTGAAGTCTTTGAGTCTTACTCCTCGACTCCCAGTTTTGACTGGGAGTCCTACTCCCTGTAGGCCCAGCTGCTAAGCCTGCAATGCCTCGCAGTACCCACTACATGCATGAGCAACTTTGGCTGAGCCTGAGTGCAGGAACAAGAAAAGACATGAAAGACATTTCTGAAACACACTCCCTGGACCTGGCACTTGGCGTGTGTCCTCTTGCTCTGGTTCCAGACGACAGAGGTCATGCTTGCTTTGGTGCAGTTAGACCGAGCTCCCCGCATAGCAGCCTGGGTGTGAGCAGGCACCGAGGTCTGTTGAATGGACAGATCCCTGCAACGGTTCTACAAGGGAGGCAAGACTAGGCACCAACTGCACAGATGGTGAAAATGGACTCTCCGAAAGGGCAAGAAATTAAGCTGCAAGATGGATGTTTTCCAGAATGGTGCCCTGGTGGAGGTCATAGTCAGGGCAACCAGGTGATCTAAGCTCAGAAGTTTTGCTCCGGTGTGTTTCAGCAGTGAAGACAGCGATCTGGGCCTCACCGGCTCTGAGCTGATGGAGAGACATGCAAAGACTGGCCCTGACAGGCTTGGGTCAACGCGGCCAGCGCAGCAAGGTGAGTAGCCACAGGCAGCCTCCAGGAAGCTGCTGCCTTTCCGAAGCCTTTTATCTTCACCCCGAGCAGCTTGACAAGCAATCTGCAGAGAAACACTGTCCGCACTTAAAAAGAGCCTGCCAGCTACTGCCTGCCATGAAGTCCTTTGATGCGTAGACACGTCCACATCAGTCAATAGGGCCTTAGCATCTGAGTCTTGAGAGACCTGTCACCCTCAGCCAGATGCAAGGGTAGGAGGCTTGGAAACCTCAGAGACATTGCGGCGCTCCTCCCAAGGAGAGGGACCACGTGGCTCTGAAGCCCCAGCCCATCTGCTTCCCAGATTCCTTCTGCATCCGTTGCATATATTTTTTTTAATGTAAGTTTGTGCTTTTTTTCCCCCAGCACCCTTATTTTTCAGCTGCCCAGAGGTCTTAAATTGAATCTCTTTTGCCTAGATAATGCCTCTCCCCGTCTAAATTTCAAAAATGACTCCAGAAACATCAACAGAGAAGCTCAATTTCCAACTCGCCTCAGTACACGGGCACCTACATGCCCCACACTGTGTGCAGCCCCCAGAGCTCAACGTGCCTGTAAACCAGCAACGGGCGCTTCTGAGGGCCCCTCCTGGCGACTCTGACTGCAGGTGGCCACTGGGGGACCTGGGGAAATTACTCTGCCTTCTGGAACCACGAAGGGACACTTTTTGTAAAACGGGGGGCAATAACATACTTTTGAAGGCAATTATGTCATCCATTTAATCATTCATTAATACAACTCTCTGCTATAAAAAGTAAATTTTTCCCTCATGTTTTGCAGTCTATACCCTCCTGCTTCCTCGGCAACTTTAAGCTATAAATTGATCCCTTCTCTCAATGTATTTTCACCTCCCTCTCAAATGGATTCTTCTTAGAGGCAAATCTCTCCTACTGGCGGTCAGGAAGGAAGGAAGAAATTAGGCAAGGAAGGAGGGGAAGCTGGAGAGAGGAAGGAGAATGTTGGCTCTATATCGATCTCCAACGGCATCACTATCAATTTTCTTTGCAGCCAAATTTCTTAAAAATATGTTTCTATAATTTTTGTCACCATGTCTTTCCCTCCCAGCTGGATTTCATCACCATCATGCCACCAACACAGCTCCAGTAAAATTAGCACCTTCTGCTCTCACTAGAGCCAGTAAGAATTTGGTCTTCTCCACCCTTCAGTTTCCACCGTCTCCTCGCTTCTTATTAAAGCACCCTCTCATCTTGTCTTTCCCATACCTCACCTAGTTTTCCTCCTGTCCTGTAGCTGATCCACTTTAGTCTTAGTTTTAGACTTGTCAGCTTCTGTTAGCCACGGCATTTGGTAAAACTCAGGGTTCCTCCTTGCTACTCTTCTCACTCATTCCTTTCTCTTGGGATGGTTTCAAGGAGGCCAGGATCTCCAATGATCATAAATATCCTGAAGACTCCCTACTATGTACCTATTTCCCTGACTCCTCCTCTGTACTTACAGCAAAGTTAACTGTAGGAACTAGGGAGGATTTATTCTCTGTGAGTACGATTCCCCCAAAGTAAGGCATCACCATTTTCTAAAGGCAATCTGTCAACAGTGTTGACACAGTGATGGGTAAGATGTCAAGACAGCAGGAGGTATAGTGTGAAAAAAGTTACTTAAAGGGGGGCACCTTTTTACATAACTCACTTCTCTAACCAGGAACACCTTCCCCCACCCATGCCCTATTCTCAGTATGACAGAAGAACGTACTCATCCTCTATTCTAGACCCATATGTCCCACTGTCTATTGCTATTCCTTGGGATGCTCAGGAGGTACCTCAAACTCAACAGGTCCCAATCCAGGGTCATCTTGCCTAAACCTGGTCTGTTATAGCTACCATTTCCAACAAATCCAGCCATACAAGCCAAAATTCTGGGATTCACTCTGTCTATGCCAATCCATCCCTAATTTGTGGTATTTTTGTGTTAACTCTTTCTAACCCTATACAAATCCCCTCTGAGTAGAAGACAGTGTGACTGTTCATTTTGGAATATTACCTGATCCTCTTATCCTTCCTTTCTTTTTCCCATTTTTTGCACACTGCAGTCCAGGGATTCTTTAAATGTATCACCTGTAGCTGAAATTTAGCCTTTCCTTTCATGATGGGGGTAGACAGCAATTCACAGTAGTATTAACAGAATACTTCATCATCAATTATAGAAAGAAATGTTATGGCATGTTACAGTTGTTGCTGATAATCTGAAATATACTTTATACTCATCACTACTTCAAAACTATGTAACCAAATCCTATTATTTAAGAAATGAATAAAGAAGCATATACATACATGACTTCCACCTCTTTTATAATAAAGCCACACTAGACCTTCAAAAGAACTTGCCTAGTGAAGCTCATCTCATCTCCCCTCTCTTCTCCAAGCTCTTCACACCCAAAGCCCACTGCTTACTGAGAGTGGAATTGCAAACATTGGTCTTTGCATCTTTCCTGGAGACCCCAGCCTCAACCACCGTGTCATGGAGATTCTTCTCTATAAACCCTGGGACCCAGAGAGGGAGCTAAGAACCAGTTCTCAGGCTCTCAGTGTTGCGGGCTGATGTCGCAACCTGTAAGGCCATGCTGCTTACACCGCCGGAGCAGCCACCCTTGTCACGTGGGGCATCTCTTTCTCCAGGCTACACTGGAACCATCTGATGGGCCTGCAAACACCTTGAGATTCTGTGAACACATGAACTATTAAGGTCATTTTAAAGTTTGAGGAAAGATTTCACCACTTTCCCCATAGCTGCGTATCTTCAGTACTGACAGGACCTTTCATTACTCCTGCTCTTGGGCAGACATTTGTTTCTTCCCTGACTTCAGCAAAGAAAAAGGACTGGTTTTGCCTAATGAGCTGCTGTCCTCTGCCTCTTCTTACTCCAGTTTACTGTTTTGTTCAGCTGATGGAGGTTGCACAGTGTAAAAAAAGGTGGTCTCTGGGAACATTTTATTTCAAGGGGAGAAAACTAGGCACATGTCCTCAGCTTGAGGTGGAAAGGGTTTCCTCTTTCGATCCGTAACAAAGGACTGTCAGCAATTAAGTCATTCCTAAGCACTGCTGGCAGACACAAGACTGGGCTGAGACGGGGGCGATGGCAGGCTTCCTCCTTGAGGGGCACTGTCCTTAGTAAATGGGCTTATATAGAATGAACTGAGGTGTCTTAAAAGCAAGTCTATGTATCGGTTAATCAAAAACCTGTCCATTTTTTTCTTAACAGCCACCTTATATGTATCTTGAGAAAGCCGTAAATTGTGCTAATCCACTTCTTTTTACCGCTGTCCAAAAGAATTATTTTTGTTAATGGCATGGTAAATCAGTAGACTTGTTAGTGAAACTGCTCAGAAAATGAGTCTTGAAAATGAAAGCTATAATATTTGTCAGATTTCCAAATTCCCTCTTGGGAACAAAGATGGTAACCGTAACATATTTGCTAAATTCCATTACTTTAATATACTTATGTTGCTTGAGATATGGGAAGCTAAGGAAGGGACGCACATAAATCAAGGGTGAAAACATAAAACCGAATCCAAAGATAGATATTAGGGTTGTAAATTCAAACCTGATTTCAGGGTTAGTCTTCTGACATATTTGAGTGTCATCACTTACATGTTAAAAGGACCTGCTCAGCCTCCCTGATGGCCCCCAGGGGAATTACTAATGAGTGCGATCTTACCTGCCCCAGTCCCCACCCCCACCCCAGGATCTCCAAGCAGAATGACACTGTGGCAGCCTCTTCAGAAAGGAACTCACTGCGCATCACAGGGCAGGACTCGTTTGTTCTTCCTTCTTTATTTGGGACCTCTTTCTGGGGGAAAATGACTCGAGAGGTGCTTAAACTCAGTCTTGGTCAGAGAAATGCACTCGAAAAAATAATGCAATAATCGCTTTACACGTGTTTAAAGTTTGATGATACCAAGCCTTGGGATGAGGAAACTGGCATTTTCACGTAATTCTGGGGAGGGGAGTGGCATGATTTGGCACAGTCCCTTTGGAAGGGGAATTGGGAATTTAACAAATATATATATATATACACATATATGTAGACACATGTTCAGATATACACATAGATTACATGCACACATACACACAGACTCCTGCACATGCATATACATGTATATACGCACATATCTACATTCACACATGTACTTTCCAGTCCTCCTACAAAAACATGTTTACATGTGTGTGTGAGAATAGGTACAAAGGTGCTCACATAGGATCATTGCTAATGGTGAAAACCAATAGGGAAAGTGATCATGGAGTGATTTATGGTAGACCAAGCCATGAATATGGTAGACCGGTTGAAATGAATGAGGCACTTCCTTGTGCGTTAGCTTGGAAAGACACCTGAAGTACACATTGCAGAGTGACATGCTAATTCTGCTGATGCCTATGAAAAAAAATGGAGGGACTTCAAGGGGTAGTGAAACTTTATCTGTCATTGTTTGATCTTTTTTTGCCCTCTGACTTAAATTCCTAGGGGTAATCTTGTAGGTGCCACTCACTTACTGGGTGAATTCTGTGCTTCACTACTCTTACCTACAAAGTGTGGACCAACATCTGTGCCTAACATGTGCCTGACACACAGCAGGTATTCACCCAGTGCTAGAAGTCTCTCCCTTGTCATATTCCCAACATTATCTTTAAACAAACACTTTATGCCCTCCAGGCTAGAGAAAAGACTTCCTTTGCTATGGTTTTTCCCATGTTCCTGTTTATTCCTTTCAGTGTGTGTCTTCCAGTTCTCTATCTTCCCTTTGTCATGAATGCCTCTTACTTTATCTTCGGCATGTCTGCTATAAGAGCTCAGCTCTGATAGCATTGTGAGAAAGCACAGGGCATTAGGTGACAATTTTTGACTAAGTGTCTACAAAGACTCGAATAATATTAAATGTGTAATTCCTTAGAAGGTAGACAGAAAGATATCAAAGGCTATTAGATCTTGTTTAACAGAAGTATAGAGATGAAACTACTAGACAATGGGCTCCATTATTTCAAAGAGGAAGGAAGTAAATCATCTCATACACGCAATAATTCAGAAGTTCTAAAAAACTTAGGAAAAGGAAAATTCTTGGAATTACCCCCACCTTACTTCATTTCGCAAATGAAGAAGCAGATGCAGCAAGGTCACAGGGTTGCCTGAGGTCACCAAGCTAATTAGCTGGAGACCAGAGGAAGACCTGAGAGTTTTGATGATACTCTCTTTTCCAATTTTTCCCTTGCCTAGAGCTCAGTAAAATGCACATTCAAGGGATACTGTAATTGGGGAATAGTTTGTTTCCCATTAATAAGTTGACCCTGGATAAGCAATTGCTTTTGATCATTTTAAGGGAAAAAGAACACACAGTTTGAAAATGACCTGAGACAGACTTGAGAAAGATGTTGTAAGTTTGGAGGAGCCTAAAAGCAAGTTTGTAAAAATCCCCAAGAATTATTGCTATGGATTTAAAACTACTGATTCTTCGATAGATTTAGTAATATTTATCCTTTCCTCCATGTACAAAATACTTCATCATGGGTTCAGAGGGGGTAAAATCTCTTCCTGCAACTCATAAAGCTTTTACCTTGAGGGATGTCCTGGAGCCAACAAAGAGGGCTCTCCAAGATAAAAGGACCATGGCTCCATTTCCCAGGAGTCCTTCACATCGACACCAAGACAAGATGTCATTTTCACTTCAGTGGTTTTCTCTCCTAGATAGCTGAGTGCTGGCTCCCACTCACCCACTCCAAGTTGGAAGCTTGGGCATCTGCCCCTTGCCCTTGATGTCAGAATCCTCCACTCTGCTCTCAGCGAACCAGACTCCCTGTTCAGTCTTTGGCTGAAACTGCTAAAAAGGAGGGGCTTCCGTCCTCAACCATCAAACACTATTTTCTTTTCCTTGAGAAACAACCATGGAATTGCAACTCATCTTTTGAACAATGAATGAAAGGGGACATTTATTCAAAGGATTAAAACAAGTCAAAACAATTACAATGGGTTACTTAATCTAGCAATTGCTGCATTGTTTTACATGGCATTTGGAACACTGGATAAATCTGGCAATGTCTCTTGTCAGTTAAAGCAATGTTAAATCTTTTGTTTAAAAAAAGCATGATATCAAATACAAAAGAGTTATGGTTAGAAACCAGAAGTTTCTTGGCATTGGAATGAAAATATCATCAGTCTTGCTCTTTCAAAGAAGTTACTTCTCCTATCTCTAGTGGTCTTGAATTTCATCCGCACCACGACTGCTAAGCCTGTATCTAGCTAGAATCTTCTGAAGCACATTATTTTTTGCAAAATTCACCAGATTCACTATTTCCTGTGCTCTTCAGATATGCTTTGTCCTTCTTTACTATGTCAAAAAAGAAGTATTTTGTCTCTGTGGACCAACAATTTTACTCTGGAGAAACACAGTCATTTTATTCATCATCATTCCAAGTGAGTTCCCAGACAAATATGCAAACTTCCCAGATATTTGTGCTTGATAGTGCTTGGGAATTGTCTCTACCTGAGAAAAAAAAACACCTTTTTTCAGGTGAGGTTCCAATCAGTCAGTCTGAAAGTTTGGGTAGAAATTAAGTGAGATCTTCCCCCAAATTGACCTCTACTCATGATGCCTCTTCCCATAACTAATCTCTATGGAGAAGTGATATTGTTGCTAAAAAGTAGGGAGAGCGATCAAGAACAAACAAATGTAATGTTTTATTATCCAGAGTCTACTGTCTAGATAACAATCCCCCGGGGATGGAAAGAGGATAAACACAGCAGACATGGTATAAGGATAATGGAATGCCCCTTCGGTTAGCATCTCTCAGCCCAGTTCAACAAAGAAACAACAAAAACATCCCCACATCCCTGCATATGGAGCAGACACAGGTGGAAAGGGAGACTGAGCTGGAAGACTTAAAGTTGAGATGGATGCACTGACATTCACTGGAGGCCAGAGTGCCTTCTACCTCTCATGCCTGGTGGCTGCAAGCTCAGTAAAATGAGACAGGAAACCAGGGGTTCTAAAAACAAAGAACGGACTTCAGTTTTTACCAGCTGGTAGAAACAGTGAGTGAACTAGAAATGTATATCAATTTTAGAAGCTAGAGACAGTTGTCTTAGTCATACACCAGAGTTTGTAAGCAGATTACCTGCACTTCATTTCTATCTAATGCATAATCTACGCCCATGTCAGATTGGCAAAGCCATGCCTTTGAGATAAGCCTGGACTTTCCTAGGACTTTTTCCAACAAAAGCACCGTTAAAAATCACCAGGCTTTGAGAAAATTTCCAAACCAGACTCTCACGGCCAGTCCCTACATGGCGTTTTTTTGAAGACTTCCTGACTGCCGCTGACTCTCGGCTGATGCTCCACTTCTCACACTCGTCTCGGCATCTCTTACTGCAGTTCCACCTACCTTCACGGTTCTGGCCCCGGCTCCATGCAGGCCCCTGAACTACACCTTGGTATCCTGCCAAACACATTCTCTGACATTTGGGCCTCATACATCTGCTTCTTCACAGACAGCCTGACCCAGCCATGCCACTCTGTGCAGCAGAGATAAGCCAAGGGCTGGATCTGGACAGCTAGTGTGTTTAATCATGAAATGAGCAGAAAGGCCCGAAAACACAAAAATGTACAGTTACTCTGTTCTTGTCAGTCTCCAATCAACTTTCCTATCTAATTACCTGTCCTGTGGACAACTTCCCCTTCCTCTTGGCTTGTAAGACCTATCTCCCATCAAGGGTGATCATATTGCAGTTCTAAGAAAAGAAGAAACAACAAAAGTGTCCCCACATCCCTTGGCTAATGGAACTGAAACAGGTGGAGATAGAGAGATCATGAAAATAGGAGTTGAAAAGCAAGGAAAAGGCTCTCCCCAAAAGATAGACACAGTGAAAATGAAAACAAGAAGTCTATACTCTTTTCTGTGATAACTCTTGGGAATCTTAATGATGCTTTGGGTACATATACTATAATGATGGTTTTCTTTTAAGCTTCTGGATAAGGAATGAGGTGGGAATAGTATTCTTGGAATATCTTCTAAGTAAATAATAATGAGTATTTATACTTAGAAATAAAAATATGAATTTAGGTAAGTTGGAACAAACAAATTTGAGGAACTGATACACATTCCTTGAAAGCCTTAGATTATTTTTATGAATTTATTAATATGCCTTCCAATTTAAACATAGCTCTTTTAACCCTAAATTATGCTTATGGGTCACAGTGTTCTGCTCTGGGTAGTTGTGTTGAGTTATATAGTTTCAGTACTTTCTATGTGCCCTGGAGAGTACGAACAGGAAGGGCCCCAGCAAATATTGAATGTCTAGCAGGTGCTGTGCTCTAGGTCAGGGTTTCCATACATTTAATGACCCCTATTCCACACACTGACTCTTCAAGGTGTATCTTAAATCCACTATTTTTCACATCGAAAAGTTGAGAAAGAGGTCCGCATCACAGAATCAGGACCCAAAACCCATCATCCGATGATCAGATAATGTAACCCATGTGCTTTCTCTTTCTCCTTTTTATCCTGTACGATACCAGAAGACCTGCATGCCTATTGGAACATTTACGTGGTTCCATCACTTCCACTTCAGAGAAAATAATGATAAATTCACATTCTGTCTATATGTTGAAAGTTTTAAAAAAGTGTTTTGAGTCTGATCTGCTCAGAGATCCTCAATAAGCATTAAGACTTGAGTCTTGGGTACTACAAAGTCAGTAACTTGGGAAAAGAAAACTTTGCCTCAGAAAGACAAAAACCATATGATTTCACTTATATGTGGTACATGAAGAAATAAGACAAATGAATGAACAAAATAAAACAAAAACAAACTCTTACATAATAAAACCGAATTCGTGGTGACCAGAAGGGAAGGGAGAAAGAGAGTTGGTCAGTCAGGTCAAAGAGGTCCATTACACAGTGAAGGGTGGAATTGGACTTCCAGTGGTCAACACAATGTGTTATATCAGATGCTGGTTTATTGTGATGCACACCTGAAACCTATATAATGTTATGATGCAATATGACTTCAATAAAAAATTTAAATAAAGAATACCCTGCCTCCCTCTGATCCTGAAACAAAGATGGTCCAATAAGGAGGAGTGGATATGCATTTTACAGGAAACAAATGATAGTTGCTTTTCAAGGATAAAAAAGAATCAGTCAACACTGAAGTCAACCTATACATCTTAGCATATCCCCTCACAATGAACCACACCTCTGAGAAGACATGGCAGCTGAGCAGAAAGAGATCTGAACCCGCCCAAGATCAGAGCGAGGACCCTGCCAGCAAACAGAAGCAAACGCCTTGAGTCCAACCTCTGCCTTTTGACAAATCTGGGGTGGGGGTCAGTGCTGTCTGAACTCTGCCACAGAACAGAACAAGGTGGGAGAGAAAATAAACAGGTATCGATTAATCCATTTCAGGATTACAGGTGGACGTTTCACAGTTCCTGAGGTGGCACGGGGCATGGAATGGGGTTTGTTTCAAAGTGAGAAGGACAAAGCTGAGGTGCACAGATGGGAAAGACGGAGGCAGTCATCGGTGAGGGCGTGGAAACACAGCAGAGTTTGTTATTTGGCTGCCTCAAGTTCGCTTTTGAGGAAGAAGAATGTGGGAGGTAGGAATGCAGCCTGAAAATGTTGTTAGATACCAGTTCAAGGGTCTCCCATACAGTCAGCCTCACAGCTGTATCTACACAGCCCCTCTGTCCTCACACTCTGTTTATTTTCACCCCATCCCCGGCTTTATGGAGGCATAGTGGACATGCAAACATATATGTTTAGGATGTACAACACGATGGTTTCATGTGCATTGTGAAATTATGGTAAAAATAAAGTAAACTACTACATCTACCACCTCACATGGTTATTTTTGATGCCGAACGAACACTTAAGATCTACTCTCTGAGCAACCTTCAAGCAGACAACACTGGTTTGCTAACTGTGGTCATCATGCTGCACAGCGAACCCAGAACTTGTGCATCGTACATTTGAAATCTTACCTTTGGCCCTGGTAACCGTCCAGTCTCTGCTCCTACGAGTTAAATATTCTAGATTCCACGTGTAAGTGGAATCATGCAGTATTTGTCTGCATCATCTTCTGTCACTTAGCATAATGTCCTACAGGTGGATCTTTGTCACAAAAAGCAGGATTTCCTTACTGTTATGATTGAATAGCATTCTCTTGTCTATTCCATCATAAATGGTTATGCACATTTTTCTGCATCCATTGATGGATCCTCTGTCTCAGTGTGTACTTTCTCAACTAGCATTTCTTGTCTCCAGGATGTGTGACATGGAAGAAAGGTGGAACCAAGATAGGAGAGAGGGGATAAAGCCACAGTTTAAACCATGCCCACGTGGACATGTGCCGGGGTGTGAGGGTGATTCCATTCTTTCTCTAAGGACTTAAAACCCCAATACAGTAGCAGGACAGAAAAAAGATCCACTGATTTCTCAGAAGATCCCTGTGTCCCATTTCTTGGAAAACTTTGAGATCGGTAGAAGCAGAAAAAAGCATCCTGCGAACCAAGGACACCACTGCACCCTCAGGGCCAGCACTGAGTGGTCCGTTCGGTTAGTTTAGCAACACTGCCACCGCGCACCTCCTCTGCTCGATGCTCACCATTTGCACAATCTCTGCCTTTTCTTTCTGGGACCACGGAATCATATTTGGCCTGCAACCTTGGCAGGTTAGGAGCATTAGGAGGTAATACCCCTGAAAGCAGCCCCCGGGTACTAAAAGAGGGGGCAGATAGAATTCCCCAGCTCTCCTGCCTTGTGGGTGGCACAGCTTTGGGGGTGTGTGGTGTTTCCACAAGCTATGTAGAGGGTTTCAATGGGAGTGGGGCCACTCATCAACAACAGTAACATGTCCCTCTATACAGAACTTACTGCCTTTCTGTTATTCTCTGGATCACTCCCTAACCCCTTGCTGAAGTTTCCTGTCAGTTTACAAATAAATGAGTTGGGCTGAATCCTTTGTCAGTGTCTGTTTGGGGGAACAGAGTCTAAGACACTGGAGGTGGGAATGAACGTAGATAGCAAACTTTCTTAGCTGCCCTATCCCCGCCTAATTCATACTTCTATAGAGTCAATAATTCAAGAACTGTTAAAATACTCTTGGTAAATAATAATAATAATAATAATAATAATAATAATAATAATAATAATAGTTAGTTAGTTAGAATTATTTTATAACCTGTGAGGGTTAGCTGAAGGAACTAAGCAGCATATCCAGGTTCCTGCCTGGTCCCTCCAGTTAACTTTTGCATAGTATCTGATTATCGAATGCAGACAGATCCTCCTCTGGCCTGGAGTCAACATGCTACACTCAGCAGCCACATTGTAACTTTGCAGTTCTTAACCAAGGTCATCCATCCTGATATCACAGCTGTGACCAAGAGCTGACTGATGGTTGCTGGATGGATAGGACTTCGGCAGGTGAGAAAGTGTTTAGAACCCAGAAGTTCCTGGAGATAAGGTTGATTAGATAGGACTCCACCCCCGCAAAGCACAGGAATCTATAGTTAGCTAGAGGTTCTTATGGAGGATTAATCCAAAGGTTAGAAAGAGCCACAAAAGGGGCAACATTCATGAATTGACAAGCCAGGTTAATCAGAACAAAGCTGAAAGTAAGTTAGGAAATGGGTGGGAGGGGAAAGTATCAGAGTAAAGATACACATATAACTCTTGAGTGGCTATTGCTTTAAGTCTCTGTGGGGTGGAAGACAAGTCTGAGAGCATTAGAAATGAAGCATGATTTTTTCTTTTTGTTTCTTACCAAAGGACTCAATATATTATAGTTTCTAAGCATTAAAAATCATGAAAAGTCAAATGTAAGAACTTTAAATACGGTTCTTAATCTTTGCTCAGTAAGGGTCCTAGACCTGTGGCTTTATGATGCTTTTGCACTTTAACACCTCCTGTTCCATTTCTTCCTCCTTGTTCAGTGCTGCAAATGTGCCAAATGGAGTCAGAGGAAGGAAAAAGAGAGTAAGACAGTTGAAAACACACACACTTAATTCAAATAACTATATATTGACTACAAATGAGTAAAATAACCAAACGCAACATGATTCTGGTTTATCATCCAAGACTCTTAAATCCCAGAACAAACTTTAATTAGCACAGGATCCCTTGGGTTTTAGGTAAATCTTGTTCTTTCCTTTCATATAATGAGGTATGTAGCCGCTCAATGGCATGGCCAAGAAGAAGCAGAAAGCAAAAAATGGAAAATATACTTCTAAATATGTATCACTGGCCACACTTCATTATTTAGAACAGTTAACTGAGATCAACAGTTCTCACTGTCTCTGGCTCATAATCCCTTTTATTGATATGAAGACACTTTTGAAACGTGTCCATACCTGCATCATTTTGCATATATTTTGATGTCTATAGGCCCTCTGAAGTTCCCCCCTTGATCTTTGTTCCCGGGATCTCAAGTGAGGAATTCCGACTTATGTTTTGGGAATCATTTAGGGATCTCTTCAATGAAGAGGAGACCTCTGACAGTGAATAGCCACCATTTGTCTCAAGTTGGCTGAGAAACATTTTGAACTAGGTGTTGATATTAAAAAATCAAAGAGATTTGTACTAAAAATTCATTAATGGGACATTGCACTATAACAGACAGAGTCAAGGTTATAAGTCAACAAACCAATATATATGTACGTACACACACACACGTCTACACCAGCAGCACTTCCGTCCACCATATGACTGACCTCTTTTACCCACCATTTCCCCTCCCATTCCCTTTCTGTGTAATCATTCACTTGGTCCTATAGACAAAAAATTCTCTTTTTGTTGGCTTTGGTTTACTTTTAAGTCTGTTTTTTCTATAAACTACACGTAAATAGAATCAGAGGATCTCTGACTCTCTCCGGACTTAATTCACGAAGCACAGCCCCCTACAAGTTCACCCATCTTGTTTCAAATGTCCAAATTTTCACCTTTTTATAAATGTGTAGTATTCCACCATTTATAAAAAGATCTAACTCTGGGCGAGATCCAAATTCTTCATTCAATATTGAAGGACCTTTGGCATAATCTCAAATTTGGTCAACCCTCCAAAAAAAAAAAAAAAAAAAAAAAAAACCACAAATAAATGAAAAGCAAGCTTTAGGCAGGCAAAATGTATCTCACTGACAGATAGACAAATATGCAGTAGTTGGTGGTCAACAAGGGTCTCTCCAAGTTTTAACAGCACCAACCATATTCACTAAACCAAAGTGCTGTCTCACTTGTGTGTAGCAGGCAGGTCCTCTAGAAACCTCTGCTTAGAAAATATATGTTCTTGGCTTACAACAGCATATCATGGCAATGCAGTGGTCTCACCGCTCCTATTTAGGAACCAATAAATTGTCCAATTATGATGGTCAGAAACCTGGTAGTGGGGTGCCATAAAACTAAAATCCATAGCATCAGGAGAGAGACAGAGATACATGTTAGAAATGAAAAATTTACAGTCCATTTGGAAAATCAAATTCAGTATCCACCATATTTGTTTTTTTTTTCCTCTAAAAGCACAAAACCTATTTTTTTCTGTTTGAAAATGTCTCTGTTTATTATTGAAACATAAAATCCTATACTGCATCAGATTGAACATGGGAAAACAAGCTGAAGTGACTTTCTCTCAGAAGCCACTGATGGATATAAATGGGTCCAAATGAATTAATACTAAACAAGAGTTTTCCATTCATTTCTCCTTTATTACAAGGTAGAATTAGTAATGCTGGAAAAAAGACTAAAGTGATGTGTTTACCCTGATAGTATCCCCTTAATGAGAACTGCTTCTAGAAGCTAATGAGCTTTCATAGCAAACTGCTGAGTACTCTAGATATTAGGGTTAAAAGCCCATCTTATGGTAAATTACTCTAGACTCTAATTTGGCAAGAGTAAGTGATTTGTGGTCCAGCTGGGGATTTGATGCCAAGTCCCTAATTTGGGCTGTGTACAATATTTCAAGACCAACTTTCACTAGTATCAATTTACAAATGAATTATGTGTAAGCAATTGAATCATACAACAAAACATCACAAGTATTAGACTTCACTTGAATCCTATCTAACTTGATTCACTCCATGATTTTTAAGATGCTGAAGGAATTGACTGGGGAGATGGTCTTGACTTGTTTATCTACAGTGCTCTCAGAGAAATTGCTGGGTTTAAACAGTCAGAGGAGGGTGAAGTGTCCTAGTGAAAAAAGGACCGTGGTGGCAGACTACCTGGGTTGGATGACTACCTACCGCTTTTGTCAGGTTCTAAATATGTCACCACTCTGGGCCACAATTACTTTCTATGCAAACTGAGAATCAAAACTGAAGGCTCATCTCTGAGGGAGATTGTCAGCATTCAATGGGATCATCTGTTTGAACAATTATCACAGTGCCAAGCACATGGCTAATATTCAATATGTTAGCTATGCTGCCGTTGCTGCTTCTAATAATAAAGAGAAGGATGAAAATGGAAAAAAGGAAATAATGGGTGGGGGGGAGAAATTATATTTGCTGAGCATGTCTCTGTTAGAATTTTTAGTCAGTGGTATCAAATATACATATTTGAAGAATAGTACAAGAAAACTAACACATGCACACATACACACACGCCAGAAACTACAGGACCATATACACTGGCTTTCCCACAGTCTACCACTTTAGGAACATGAAACATGGGAGCGACCAATAAGTTTCCAGATGCTAAGATTGAAATTGTCATCCTCAGACCTGCAGAAGAGAAAAACTGTGGTCTTTGCAGGTGACCACAATCGAGAAAGCTGCTTTAAGCACAAGGTCAACCAATGTCCTTGTTCATTTGTTTTTCTCATCTTTATAAACATCAGATTTAAAACTACCCACCAGGAACCCTGATAACCTCCCACCCAAGAGAAAACAGGTCCAGTTAGGTGAGTTCCCTATGCGGGGACCAACTTTGCTCCTCCAACGTTAAACTGCAGCTAAAATGAAAGGAAAACAAAACACAGCAATATCTTTACATACTGAGCAATGCATACATTACTATACAAGCAACTGTTAGATGCTGGCCAATGTCAGGTGTTTTTCAAGCTCGTCAGGAGGCATCTTCCACTGTCTCTCCAAATCTCTAGAGGAGAACAACAGCAGGGGACTAGAGAGAGGAGGGAGCATGGGTCCGTGGGTGTATCTCTCTGCCCACATGTGTGTAAACAGCACTGCCATTAAATTCTCTTCCAGGGACCCCTCTGGAATGGGCGATGGTCTCCCTGCTGGAATCAAGCAATCATCCTAGTGGAGTAAGGACCCTAGTCTCTGACCAGGGCATGTTTTCAGTGCATCCCAGTCAGTCCCCCAAGCACACCAAGGACTCGGCTCCTGTGGACATTTGTGCTTATGCTGCCTGTCCTAGAGGAGGGAGGCGACTTCTAAAAACAGTGCTAAGTTACTCAGATCTTGCCCGAACCCCATCAACAAGGCTGACCTGCCTTTATGGATCACCTGCCATCATCCCCTCAGCCTCACACATCAATTCTCTTGAAGTGATTGTTTGGGAGTAATAACCAGAAGTATAATCACATCATCACATTTCAAGAAACCCTGTATTGAAAGCAGAACTGCAAATTTAAGAAATAGTCTGGGGGAAGAAAGAAAAAGCTTTCATCTGGCACATGAATATTTTAGGTAGTATGAAAGAGCTCTGAAATCAGACAGAGCTGTGGTCTAATATTTACTTACTGGTGCTGTGAATTCTACCAAAATGCTTAATCCATTTGATGCGCTTGTTTCCCAGATTTGTAAAATAGAGATGGCTATATCCACCCCGTGGGGTGATTAGTTAGGTGGACGAGCCGGTGTTACAAGAGTAACCTGGTCTCTAGGAGAGAGTCAATAAATACCAACTTCCTCCTATCACAGTTCCAGTCCAGACCCTGGGTCTGCATTTGGTTTTAGTTTAGTCATCAGAGAAGATTCTCAACTCAGAGCTAGCTGGGGGAGAAAGCGATTACTCTGCAAGGGCCCAGTGACATCCTAAAGCTGGAACTGTGATGGTAACAAAGTGACGGCAGCACCCACGTGATCTTGTCCCTGATAAAGTCAGCCCAGAACAGCAGCCGGGACACATTCAATGACAGGCACAACTTGAGTATTAAATTAGATTTGTGTATGAATCTGAATCTAAATCATTTTTCCCCAAACAGGTAAACAGTTATCACTATCTCTTTGGATGGGGTGAAGGAGGTCTCTTTGTTTTCTGGTTAAACATCAGCTGGGCTATGGGAGGGCAATAGTTTTAATTCCTTGCGCTAATTGAGATCCGCTGACAGGAGTGGCCAGAAGCAGTGTTGTACAATGTTTTCTGGGTGCACCTCTACGGCTCAGGTGACTGAGCGGCAGGACCTGGGAAGCCCACGAACCCCGGGTTGAGACCCAGGGCTGGGGCATAAAGAATTTTGAAAAAGTCATCTGGTGTCTCAGGAGCACAGTGATTAGTAACATCTGCCCGGGAAATGGATAAGGGGCTGGTGGAGGCTGTGTCACCTATTTGCTACAGTTGGTTCAGGCCTCTGCTGATGGGCTAAGGTGGAGACACTCTGCTCCTCTTTCTCTAAACTTACTCTTGAACTGCTTCTTGGTGGCTTACATGAGTGCCCTGTTGATGTGCGAACCGTATGGGTCCCATCAAATCACCCAAGTGACACCAACCTTATTTAACAACAGCTGAAGAGTCACCACTTATTCTCACGCTGAAAGAGACATGAACAGGAGAAACTACCAGGAGATATTACAATATAATGGTTCAGCCTTACTACACTACCCAACTTGAGGTCAAACTGGGAAACAATGAGGAGCAACGCAGGCCAAGTTCATAGTCATGGCTGAATCGAATTGAGTGTGTATGGTGCTGTGCTCATTTGGAAGACGGAATAGATGCCAGAACTCTTACCCCCAAAGGACATGCTGTCTGCTTAGAAAAGGCAGAACGTGATGTGAGCAGCGCGGATGTTCAGCCAGGACACGAAGTGCCACCATTATAGAAATGCTGAAATGCTTCCGTGTCCTTAGGTAATGACTTGCTTCTCGGAGCCCCCTGAGCCCCCTGTCCTAATACCCCAGCCTCTCTCTGGGATCAACTAAACCTCCTTATAATTCAGAAATTCAAAGGTTAGTACCTGGCACAGCAGGACAGTCCCAGAAACCCACAGTGGCTACCAGGCCAGTATGAATTCTGATTGAACCAGATGTCAAATATTTTGAATATCACCTCTGGAATCAAGTGCAGAATACTGATAAGCCGAAATATCTCAACTGAATACTAATGCCCAAAGGATTCATTGAAAAGATAATCCCTGAGGAGAAGCAACATGGAAAAATGCACCCTTAGTGTGTAGATGTGCAAATTCCACAAGGATGGGAACCGAATGTCCCTCCCTGTTGAGCTCACAGTGCCCAGAGAGCTGGCCCACTTGGGATTCGATATCTGGTTATTCAATCAAATGGCTGAACCAGGGGGCAGTTTTGGGCTTGGATTCCAGGGAGGTGCTGAAGGTGGCTCTAAAATGAAGAGATGAGCAGGAATGGAGAGAGGATTCCAGGTAAGAGGACTGCCTGGGGCCCAGCACTCCCTCTCCATACCCACAGGGGGCAGCAGGGACTGGGTACAAATGCCCACTTCTAGCTTGAATGACAGATGTGCTCACTTGGCTTTGCTACTTATTATTTATTAGCAGTAATATGGGGCCAGCTACCCCACCTTCCAGAACTTGTGTGCCCTGCTGATAAAATGAAGACATTACCTCTTCCCTCTCAGGGAAGCCATGAGACCCAATCTGACAACACATGTAAGGAAGCTGCACAGAAGAAACAGCCACTAGGCTACAAATTCTAAGAGGAGGCTTGTCCATTTTCTTCAGTGAGCGGTATCCCAGGGCCCAGAGCATTTCCAAAAACCAACAGACAATCAACTTTTGCGAATTGAAAAAAAGTGAATAAATGGATGTTGGCAACATTTCTTCATTGTGTTTAGTGATGAGGGATCCACAAAGATCAAGAGACGGAGAGTCAGGAATCAGGACAACTTTCCAGAATGTGCCAAAGAGCTCATCAGTACTGGAGATAGAATCTGGCTAAGAGGGGCCACTTTATGGTCACAACAGTTGATTCCCTCCTAGGAGGTGTTAGAACTGAGAATCGGGAGAACAGAGGTGAACCTTAGGGAGGAATAGACTGATGGAGGGGATGGTTAAAGGTGAAGGGTCTGCAGGTAACCTGCTTAGGTGCAGGTTTCATCCAACCATTCACTAAGTGGATGACCTTGGGTGAGGTATCTAACTGCCTACACGTCTGTTTCCTCACCTATAAAATGGTAATGCACAAGCATTCGGTAGAACAACGCGGGGCGCGGGGCCAGTGCTGGCATTGAGCCTCCCAAACGGCAGCTGTCATTATTACATAGGGGTGACAGCTGGAGGTTCTCTGACCCTTCTAGGCCCAGATAGATTTCAGCTTGTCACCTGCCTGGCCATTTCAGTTCCCCTCCCCAAGCTTCCTCCCATAGTTCAGATATCTCTGATGGAGAACATGGTCTCCGTGGGAATGAACTGAGGCTGAAGTTGGCATGGACCCTTCACGGCCGTCTGCTGGAACAACTATGCATGAGTAAGGGTTCTTTGATCTGAAGCTAAAACTGCCACAGAGGTGAGTTAGTTGCAGCAAACTGCAACCCGAGGACGTCTCTCCATCAGCTGGATGTGCCATTTGGTAAGAGGCCGTGTGAGCCTGGTGGAAACGAGTAGGCAGCCCAGACACAGGAGGGACCAAGCGAAGAGCGGAAGGCACAATGTCTCCAGCTCAGCTGAGGCAAGTGCTTATTCACCTCTAGCGAAGAGCAGGGGACCCAGGCACTCGGAGGAGCCACCAGAATGTTCTCCAAACTGTTCCAAGACCTTTTCTCAGTCCTGAAACAAATTGCTTTTCTGCCAGCGCAGATAGTGAGAAGGAGTTTACAAGTTCTCTAAGAGGGGATTCAGGCAGAAGAATCAACCTCGAAGGAAATGAAGGAGGGAAAATTGGCTTTAATTATTCTACAACTCCAGAGACAAAATATCATAGCAGCCTGAAATGAAAACGATGGCTTTTGAAATATTAAGGCTGAAGGGGCATTACGTTTATCCGGTGTTTGGCTAAGGTGTGACAACATAACTACTCTTTTCAGTCAAAGAGGAATGAAGCCAGCATTTGAGAAAATGGGATTGGATTCAAGATCATCAAATATCTTCTAAATTAACAAACTGTGCCAGGTGTTAGGCAGGTCAGATAGGAAACTTACAAACAAACATTTTATGTTGTTTATCAGCCAATCCTAGTAGCTTGTCTTCAAGGGAAATATTTGAAATGACTCTCTACCCTAGACAGGAGGGGTAGAGCTATTTTTCCCCCTCTCCTCACCCTCAGATGTTCCTTTCAAAGGAAGGGGAAAATAAACCACAACCACAAGCCTCCCTGATGTTTAAGTGATTTAACCGGAGACCAAGGACGAAGGCTATTTCACAGAGGTGGTGAGTGTGCTGGGAGGGTCTACACAAGCCCCCTTCCAGGAAAGCCCCGGTCAAGGCTGCTCTGACTAATAGAGCTTTCCAGACAATTTTCTCTGGGCTATTTCAGCCCAGCAAAGGCCTGCTGTCTCCTGACAGACTTACTTAAAGCCACTCATCACTGCCCCAGGCCGCCCTTATTTTTCTAGCTTCAAGGGGAAAACTCTGAGAAGACCATCTCCTGCTTCAACAGCTGCCCCTCCACGCTGCCGCCTTCTCTAAGCCTTGTAATCTCCTTCCCTCGGAGGCCTTTCACGGAGTTAAGAAAGGGTCTGGGGGCAGCCCTATTGATTCAGAGCATCCTTGGTGGCACAGAAATCTACATAACAGACAAGAGGACGAGGCTGTGGAGAATAAAATGAGTGATACCAGAGTTTGCTGTTACTATATTGGGCATAAAAATACTTGCAGGGTTTTGACTTTTAAATGATTCAGCCCAGCAGGGGTCCACTGCGCACAAGGCAGACTGATGGGGAAATAAGAATAATCATTCAGGAGAATGGTCTTTGAAACTTGAGGTACCAAACTCAATTGGATAATGAAACACTGAGAGCTCCACAGGGTAGTTTTCCACCTCTATAAAGAACATGCAATTAAATGCTTTTTCATTTAGACAGGAGGGGTGGAGCTATTTTTCCCCCTCTCCTTTCCAAAGAAAATATCTTCTTGGCTCCTGGCCCTATTTTTTCCTGCTTTTTATGGCCTTTTTTCACCACCCCCTGTCATCCACAAAGCCTGCACGACCTGCCCTCACATAGGCTGATGGAAATCCCCGTTGCACTTGGAAATGCTCATTATCAAGGAGCAGCACAAAGGCTTCACTGGGTGATGCATTGACGATGCTTCCAGAGGCTTCTGGAGCCTCCATTTCATGGACTGCTTGCTTTGCTGCTGAAATGCCTTCATGCCATGAAGGCTGTATTTAACTTAGCCATCTGTGAATAACTCCATCAGGGCAGATTCAAGTCCAAAGTCAAGACTGCTTCCTGGCCAGAATGTCATCCTGTCCCATACAGGCCAACACGAGTCATTTCTGAGGGGCCGGATGCTGTCTTCCCTCTCTCAGGAGCCCTTGGGAGTGTGCCAAGCATTACATGTGGACTTTCTTACAAATCAATTAGTGCTTGGCACTTCACAGCCTGGAATGATGTCACACCGTCTGAGTAAGCAGGCATTGGGAAATGATTTCAAAATTAATAGTCATTGGACCAGCAGAGGCATATACTTCTTTCCTGGAATGTGACGAGAAGGAGGGAGCACAAGAAGAAGGGCTCCCGAGGATGGGCCCGTACAGTCGATTCAATTCGACTCACCTTTATGAAGGTCTACCGGTGTCAGGCTTTGTATGTCTTGCTTGTGCTTGGAGCTTGGTGCAATGGCATGGAAGACATGGATTTTACTCTCAAGAGTCTAATAGTCCAGTGAAGTAGCAGGCGGAGCAGAAGATCTTTACGTGGGGTCAGGGTTTAGAAAGACCACATGAATGGCCCTCAGGGAGTGAAGAGAGAAAACCTCCAAAATTGTACATGAAGTGGACTTGTATATGGGAGCTATATACACAGAAATGCACATTTTCTGAGTAACAGGTTCATGGATTTTGTCAAATTCTCAGAGAGATATATGACCATTCCTTAAATAAAACAACCAACCACTAACTGAGTTGTACAGTAGTCAAGACTAATCTACCAGTATTGTTCTAGTTCTACTCCCAAGCATATGAGAATGATATTATATGATTGTACGACGTTCCGATAGGATTAGGAGCAATGGATCCAACTATCCAAGTCAGAAGGTGATAAGTGGTGGGGAGATGGCAGACAAGAGAAGACCCAAGGAGGGTGGTAGAGGAGGGTTTGGAATCAGGCAGCTTTGAGTTCAAATACTGCCTCTACGTTTGTTCTTCTTTCTCTTTGCTTAGTTTCTCCAGTTGCAAGATGGAGATACAGCACTACCTCCTTAAAGAGTTATTGAGAGGAATAAAAGAAAGATTCATATAAAGCACAAAGCTATTGCTCAAAATAGGGCTTTGATTGAATTCTGGGAAGGTGGGATCCCCTAAAAGGGCTACAATTAGGGTGGACACAGGCTACTGTGGTTTTATGCCACTTAAGTGTTCAAAAATCTATTCACATTCATTTTCTCTCTGTGCTCTCCATTCTTACTACTCCCATGAGGATCTCGCCAGGTACTGCCTATTGAAATAAATTGAATCTCCTTGGTTTTAATCAAAGACTCCACATTTGCTTTTTTCCATTTCCCTTTGAAAAGATGATTACATTCCTGATGGAGAATTGTCAGGAAATCTGACAGGCAGAAGAATGCTCTCCCACTCTCCATCTATCAGCCTCTCCCTCCCCTTTGCCTCTGTCCTCTCCTCAGCACCAAACTCTGTATCAGTCCACCTCCGCCACGTGGGTTGTCTGCACCTTGGCAGTTCCGTCCACATGCAACTGCTCTCGCCAGCCAGAGATGACAGTCTGCCATGTGGTGATCCCCTTGTCTGTAGCTACTCCTTCTGCTTCTCCCTGATGCTGTTGGCCATCTTCCTACATTACAATCCAGGGAAAGTTCTGTGAAAACGCTGTTCCTTGCAGAATAAAGAACAAATTCCTCATCCAGCAATCAAGGTCTTTTAATACGTTGGCCCAACTGGATTTCTTGATATGAATGACCACATCTCTACACACTTGACACCCTGGAACCAGCTGGGGCACAGTTGTCCCCTGCACAGCCTAGGCCTGGGACACCCTCTTGCCATTGGCTGCCTACGAAAATAAATCATCAATTCTGCCTTTCTCTCTGCTCAACTTTCAGGCATTTATTGTGTTTGGGTTTTATTAATATATAGTCAATGCTTATTTTTTTTCTTCTCCCACTAGATATTATCTCTTTGAGACAGGCATCATATATTATTTCTTTCCCTATTATTTTCAGTTCCCAGTTTCATGTCTTTTATGAAAAGTCATCAATACATAATTGATTAATCAGTTAAGATGAGTCTAGGCTCCACATTTTATGAATGGAGTATTTCCTAAACCAGTCAAAGTTTAATCTGAGGACTCCAGGAACCCCTGAAATCCTTTTAGTGGGTATATAAAGTCAAAACTAATAATTCTAAGATATTATTTGCCCTCTTACTCTTATTCTTTCACAAATGTCCAGTGAATGACAAGTTTTTTGATAGGGTTTTAGATTAAAGGTACAACTCACTTTTAAGCAATTAGCACTTCTTAAGTATCAAAGAAGAAAATCCAATTATTAAAAAAACTGCTATTAAATGCTCCTCCCTTTTCAACTTTATATCTGTGTGGGATTGGATTTTCTTAACAATTCAACTAGAACAACATATTACAACAGACCACATGCTATGGCAGACAAGAAAACCCAGATGACTTCCATTAAGCCTTCCATTAAAGATATTTGCAAAAGTATAAAGCAATCCTACTAATTTCATTCTCTCACTAATTTTGTTTTTGGAAAATATAACTATTTTTCACAAAGATGTTATTTATGCTAACATTTAGTGAGCTTTTCATTTATTTTTAATAAATTAACATATATATATGATTATTCTTAGCTTTCAATTGCATCTATGAAAAATACCGATAGATAAAATCCATTCAAATAAATTATTTTAGAGTTCTCAACTATGTTTAAGATTGCAAAGGGATCTTGATACCAAATACTTTAAGAATCACTCTCCTAAACTCTGAAATACCAGCTCTCTGTAAGATGTTCTTGGTGATCTGTGAAATAATGGGCAGAGAGGGTGACCTGTTCTTCATGCTTTGGAAGCGTCATATTAAACCAAGTTTAACACATTTCTTTTCTCTGTGACCTCGCAAAACTTGTATGTTTCTAATATTCTTTGTAGCTATCTAAGGGCACTGTGCTGGTTTTCTATCTTCATAACAGAGTATCACAAACTTAACTGCTTGGGACAGCATGTCTATTGTCCTATGGTTTCTGTGGTTCGGAGCCGCACAGCCACAACTTCAGAGGAGGGTCCTCTGACTCGGGGTCTCCCCAGGATACCATCGAGGAGTCAGCGGGGGCTGAGGTCTTACCAAATGCTCCACTGGGGAGGACCCACTTCCACGCTCCCTCGGGTGCTGGTGGAACCCCTCCCCTTGCAGCTGCAGAATGGCTTTCTGCGCTCTTGCTGGCTTTTCTCTGGGATTGTGCCTCATTTCATGCCCAGAGGTGCCCAGGTCCTTCCCTTCCTCGTAGCTTCTCTCACAGTCTGGAAGTTCGCATCTCTAAAGCCAACCAGAGTCCCTCCAGTCTGGGGAAACTGAGTTTTATGTAGCAAAGTGTTATTCCAGAAGTGATGTCTGTTTGGTTTTCCATATTCTATCAACTGGCAGTAAATACCAGCTCTTCGCCGCTCTCTAAAGGAGAGGATCAGCCTGGGTGTAAACATGGGGGCAGCAACCAAGGAGGCCACCTGCTTGCCACAGGCACAGTTTGATTTGTTCAGTTCTTGACCAAAGAATAATTTTGTGAATAACATTAAATTCCACTGGTCGGTAGTCACCTAGAGCTTCAGTAGGTGTCTAAGTGAGAAGCGACCTTCCATGTCACTGTCAGCAGCAGCAAAAGAAGCAGCATTTCCCCTGACTCCGAGGTGGGCTGTTCTGAGACAGAGGGTGTCAAGACTGAAAGCATTTATTGTCTTGTCACCCTGACTCTCCCAAGTAGCCTGCCCACGGAGAAGAGACATTGTGCAGGCTAGGAGAAGTGGAAAACTGACCTAGAGATGACCTAAGATGCGCAGTGCGGGAAGACATCAGTTAGATCTGTGCAGCAAAACTCCAGTTTTTAAGTAAAGCATTACTCAACATTCTCTTGATTGACATGACGAAAAAGAAAATACAGCTCTGGTGGAAACAGGTTTGTCATGCCCACTGAATCTCCCAGTTGCCCCAAACTTTGGACAACACAGAATGTCTTTTATGTATCTTGCTCTACTCTCCCAAGATAAACTGGAAAAGCTGAGCACCAGGAGGTGAAGTGTCTTCTCAAATCCATGCCAGCAAGTCTGGACCACTATTATCGAGAGAACTTGATATCGTCAAAGACACCCTCAACGGTGGCCCTTCTCGCAGCACACAGCGCCCTCTCCCTGTGCCGCGGACCCTCACACGCCTTAAGAACACCCATCCCCACGAGTTCGCAGTCACTGCCATTAACTCCCAGTTTAGGGAATCAGGCTCACTTAGCTCTTTGTGTAATTAACCAAAGAAGCACTCGCATTTGTGACATCTCTGACTTCTGTGAGCAACCCAAGCAAAGAGACACTGAATGACCAATGGTTCCCTCCTCTTCCTTCCAAGACACCCTGACGGTGAGATCCCCAGGATGGATAAGAGAAGGTCAAGAGTAGGCCTGTCAGAATAAACCTTATCAACATGACTCAACTAACCTGAGCTGCTAAGCTCTCTGGATGCAGCAAGAAACAGGCAAAGCAGCAGAAGAAACCTCCTTGGAACCTAGAGTCAAGTCCAGAAAGGAAACATACAATTGACAGCCTGGTGGGAGATTCGACCTGGAAGCCCACCTCTACCTGTGCCCAAGCCCTGCCCTTGTTCTTGCCAACATCCTCCTACAAAAGTTGATCCAAAGGCTTAATGAGCCAAAAGGCATTAAGAGTCATGCATGTGGATAATGCCACCAGTTCCTGCTTCTTTAATTGGATGCAGACAGCATCACCTGGGCTCCACATCCCAGGATCCGTCCTGCTCTTTGTCACGCGGCTCTCTAATGCGCCCCATTCTGAAGAGCCTGGCAGGAGAGGAAGACATTAAACTGTGAGATCTGCCGGCTTCTGCCAAATTCACAAATGCTGGCAGCTCAGCCTATAGATAGAATGAGGGGTAATTTCATGCAAATGCTCAGTGCTATTCCCTGAGCTCCAAGATTAGAGATGTCAGAAAATGTAAGTGCTCCTCTGGTTAATAACACAAAGAACTAATTCAGTCTGATTCCCTAAACTGGGAGTTAAAAAGCAGAGACTGTGAACTTGTGGAGGGAGGGTCTCTGCAGGTGACGGTGGAGAGGGTGAGGAGTGTGCTGAGGCCCTGGAACCTGATGGGAGAAACAACTAATTTCTGTGGGTCACTTGGATCACACTGAGGAGGGTGCAGAAGGCTTGGTGGGCAGGTGTCATGGGCAGGAATGGCTACGCTGCTGCTTAGAGGGGACCAGCGCAGGCACAGTCAAAGATTCCAGGCGTGGGAACACCTCTGAAGGACATGAGCAAAGGACACAACTCATTTTACCGCCTGTTCTGAGAGACATGTTTGCTTCCAAGGTCTTCTGAGTTGTGTCTCTCCTGGCTTCTTGGATCCACACGTCTCTGTTCTGATGTGGCCAGAGCCTCCAGAGGACATCGCTGTATTATGTAAACAAGGTGTTTCTTGGAGATAATTTTAAATCTTGTGAATAATATGAAGCGATGATGTGGAGTGCGGCAGGGAACTCGGCAGGCACCATTCTCCTGTACATGGGCCCTAGTCGTGGCAAAGGGCTTACGTATCAAGCTTGGAATTTTCAGGTAACCCTGAAATACTGGGGATATTTTTGACATTAAACACTAGACAAACATATCCTTTCTTCCTCCAGACAGTTAATGGAATACATCTTGATCACTAATTTTTCTAAATGAAAACATAAAAAAAAGAAATTGTTGTCCATGAGTGGCTTTGTTTACCACATTTCTAGACTAGAATGTAAGATTGCAGACAGACGAATCTCAAACCAGATGGTGTATGTCATTAAAATCAAGAGCATGATTAGCCATTTACCTGGAGGCTGACTTTGATGGGCCCTGCCTTCCCCCACTGGCTATGAGACCCTGTGGAAGCCATTCTCCTCTCTGGGCTAATAGCCCTCTAATCTCTCAGCTAAGGATAATAGTAATTCCGACTTCTTAGGTTAATGATGAGGATTAAGAGAGGTGATACAGATACATGTGCCTAGACTGTATTAAGTGTTCAAAGACTTGCACTTAAACTGTTTGTTGTTGAATTTATGACTAAACCCCACTGCACAAGCCTTTGCACGTAGTAACTACTCATAATTCACTGTCACCACCAGGAATAAACCCATCAAATCACTCCTCCTCAATGGCAATTTCTTCCAGACATACAAGTCAAATGGGATGTGTTTTCTTTACAATCCCTGGATATATGTTCTGCTGATATTTTGTCTTTTGTTTTTGACATTGTGATAGATACCAGTAGATTTCTCATGCCCAACTATGTGTGTGTGTGTGCATGTATATATGTGTGTAAGATGAAGTCAACTCAATTATTTAAAAGTTGTTTCCCAAAGAATTCTACCTACAGATAATTGCCTTGCCCAACCATAACCAACCTCAGTGGCAAATAGTCTTTAGTAATAAGACCATGGGTTCATTTTTTTCCATGTGAGGCAGAGGAGCTCTTTACAAGTGAATTGTATTTTATTTTATGGAGCTATCTATTCCAAATAAGTAGAGCCATGACTCACTGGAAATTATGAGCCCTTACATGCTTCATGCCCTGGTTGATTTACAGTTCTTTAAGGCCATGTACAAGTGACGATGTTTTACTGCTAAGTGTCACAACTCTTGTCCAGCTACCTTGAAAATAACAGCTTTCTGACTTGGAGGAGCACAGATACCTGGGAAGCAAGTCCTCTCGCATAGATGTTTCCAGAAATCATTTTACACATTTTCAGTGAAATAGTGTTAACTTTGTCCCACAGATTATCCTGAAATATCAATGCTGTTTTTTGAGGTGGAATAAAACATGCATGCGTGTATACACACACACTCACTCACTCGTCCTTCATCCCCCTCTACACAGTCATGGGAATATGTCTTGATTCCTAACTTTTTTCAAAGAAAGGGAAGAAATTATCATCAATTAGGGAGCCATGGGTGGCTTTACTGATCATCAAGTTTCGAGACTAGAATTCAAGATTATAGACAGACGGGTCCTGAGCCAGACAGTATATGTTATTAAAATCAAGAGCATGATTAATTAGTCATTTACTTGGAGTGATTTATCTTGTACCTCTCTCCACTGGTGTTGGAACTGCCTGCTGTGGACGTCAGGTATTATGAATACTAATCAAAGTCCACAGAAGTGCAGATTGAGGGGGAATTTGAGCTCTACCGAACATCCATTTTAAAGAGCTGACTTTTATTAAATAGGTCTTAAAGTCAAGATGCCCATAAAGCTACAGAGGAAAAGGATAAAGCAGTTATGGCTAAGCTGCTTTGTTCTCAAATGAGCCAAGTGCCAGCCTGAGCCTGCATACTAGGACCTTCGGGCCTCCTGATGGAGCTCTAAATAAGAGAGTTTCACCTCCTCTCATTTCCCCATATTTCTCCAGTACATCCCACCTTTCTCCATTTCAACTACCAGACCCTCATTCGAACACCCCATCTCTCGCCTCAAAGACTTATCAAGTAAAACTGATTTTTGAAACGCACAAGTGGCCAACTGTACCTTTTATTCACTGCTTAGTGGCTCCCACTGCTGTGAGGAAGAAGCCCTCTCTCTCTCACTCAGTCTAGGAAGGCCTGTTAGTCTCACCCCTGCCCACCCCTCTTGCATCATTTTAAGTCCATCTCCAGCTAATTCAATATGCATCAGCCTTTTGGGAGGGCTCTGAAATGCTCAACCTTCTTTTCCACCTCAGGGTCACTCACTTGCTGGCCCCTCTGGAACCGCCCTCTGCACCTCTGCCTGGCTAAGCCTGTGTCCCCTTGTAGCTTAGATGTCGCTTCTCAGAAGCCTCCCTGTGTCTCACTCGCCTCCACCCAGAGAATTAATAGCTCTCCTGGGGCCTGTAGTTTGCCCTTGATCAATGTTCATTGGTCCCTTCTTTAGCCATTAGCACCCTTTTCTCCCCCAGATTCTAAGCAGGTGTGTGGTGAAGGGCTGCATCTTCAGCCCTTTGTATGATGTAGGGTTCAGAGCAGGCCCTCAAGCATGTGCTGCTTGGTGACATTTCTCCATTGTGGCCACTGGGACACTGATGTCTAGGGTCACTTTAGAAGCCATGTGTTGAAAAGGCCTGAGTTTCTGAATGACTTCGTGGAAGAAACTCTCAGGCTGAAACTGCTGGCCCAGAACAGCAGTGTGAGCAGGAAATACAGATCCATTAAAACACCAGGGATTTAGGGTCAGTTTGTTACAGCAACTCGGCCCACCCAGATGATTGCAGAGGCTTCCAGGTCTTGAAGATGCGCAAAAAAGGGTGCCCTCTACCTTCCCACCCCCGCCTTCATGAACATATCTATGTGGAAGGAGAAGAGAACACAAAGCGAATTTACAGCAAAGCGTAACATTATGAAGAAATTCATATTTTTAAATTTTCTGTTGACCTCCATTTCTCTCTCCGCCCCCATGAAATCCATCCTCAATATCTGTGTGAAGAGTCTTATTTCTACCTCCTTTGTGAGGGTGCCAGTTCCTCTTACATATCACCCTGGTGTTAACCTGCCCTAATAAGCCCACACAGAGCCCTGGGCATGGGGAGGGGCTCACAGTTGTGGGGAGAGAGCTTCCTGAAGCAACAGAAAGTTGAGCAGCCCTCTCACTGAAATTAGAATCTCATCCAGCAAGCAATTCCATCTAGTTCAACGTAGAACTTAACACTTGCCCTAAGTCTCGCTGGGCAGATTTTTCAAAGAAAAAGTTCTTCTGTGTCCTTGGGATTTCTGTTAAGTCATCTCAGGGCTGGCCCCCTCCTGGAGGTGGCCTCCTTGCCCACATGGCCCAATTTCTAACTCCAGCTGGGCAAAAGGTAGGCTCACACAGCTTTGCAAGCTTCCGCTGAGCAAGTTAATCTAGCTGAGTTAATGACGACGCAGCCACTTTCCATCTTCACAGAGGCCAATCAGTCAGCTGGTTGGAGCTGCCTGGCCAGGGAGACACCCCACCCGCCTGACCTTCCCTGGCTGTGGAGACTCTTGCAAGGTAAGGGGCACCTGCGCAGAGTGGTGGGCCTTTGGCTCCAAAACCGAGCAACGGTGTGCACACGCAGTCTCTGAATATGGGTCTCCCGTGTCTCTGGAAGCCCTATCCTTCCACAGGAAATATCCCGGGGTGCCAGCCGTGCAGTAATGGAACAGAATGTTTTTGCACATTGAGCCACACCTGTCGTCAACTAGCATTGGCTTCCAATCTACTTACTCCATAGAGAAAGGAGACTATGTGGGTCTCGGGCATTTTTTGGCAGCGCTGGACCCACAGCACCTGGAAAACGCCACGCAATACATGCATGCTCTTGTTTGGGAAGTGGAGTCACCTCGGTAACAGCTGCTGCATTAGAGGAGAGACCCCGGCCTCTGGGAATGTCATTAAGGCCTCTCGCCGGCCCCTGTGCAGAGCTGCGTGCCAGGCGCTGGAGCTGCGAGGCAGCCTGAGTCCGTGTGGATTTCTGCAGTCGCACCAGCAGCAAAGGCCAGCTTTGGCCACGTGATGAGTGGGGGAGCTGCTTGAATTGTTTTGGGTTTGGTTTTGGTCAGAATTCAAGTTATAAAGTTACATTAAGTGTCTATTGATTGAGTGCAAGTTTACGTTTTAATCTGTCACCTGAGGTGTATTTATCCAATTACATTCTTTCATCTCTCCATTTGCTTATACTTTTCTCCTTTCCTTCATGCAGAAGCAGAAGCTTATCCGGAATCTCAGTTCTTTGGACTGATTCCACAAGCCCTCATCGGGTCCCTTCCTGTGCCTGATGTCTTAATAGCACCCTGCACTTTCTGTTCCCTGGTAAGGGAACATCCTCATGCAGGTGTTTCTACCCAACAGCAAACTGTCGTTTTCCCCACCCCTAGTGGTCACTCCCAAATTCACCACATGTTGCATTAGATGCACGTCCTTCCTTGAATCCTCAGACACAATAAATCAGTCCTTCTGGAGAATTCTCACAGCTACATGATGGCATCGTTCTCTCTAGTGGCACTCAGAATCTGCTGTGTAATTTGGGGTGTATTTATGACACCTGTACTAAACTGTCAGCTCCTTAAGTTCAGAAATGATGTGTCTCTTTATTACCAATGCCTAGAGGGTTGATGTTTGCTAACTATTTTTTAAGAATTAATTTTTATGATTTAATAAGAATATATTGATGGATGAGAGTGTAGGTAAGTGGGTAGATGAAAGAAAGGAGGCATAGATCAATGGATTTATAGGTAAATAAGTGGGTAGATGCATAGCAAATAGCTGGTTAGCTAGATGATAAATAGATGGATAGATGAATTCATGGGTGAGTGACAAGACTGATTAATAAGGGTAGGTGAATGGGCAGATGAACAAATGCTTGGTTAGTGATGGTAGGTGGGTGGGTGGGTGGATGAATGAGTGATGAATGACCTTGACCATGAAGGTGACCACGAACAGTGTACATTCCAGCAACATAGCTTACTTCCATTGTGTTGTCCTCCAACTAAACATCCCTTGCATAAACTCACACAACCTGAATTGCCAGAAGGCAAAGGCACTGGAAAAATAGGGAGAAAGTGGTAATAACTTCAGGACATCGCCCAGTGGGTGAATGGTTTTTTTCTTTCTGGCAACGAAACATCACTGAACTGGCAGTCATCAGACCTCTGTTTCACTCTCTCTAAACACCATTTCCTGTATATTAAAACTGCACCTCTTATTCTTCAGAAATGCTACCTAAAATGGACCTCCAGGCAGGCTGCAGAAGATGAGCTTAAAACCACAATGGACACCAAGGGAAATAAGGGAGTCGAGCCCAGAATCACCTGTCGTTCCAGGCTTTCCTATCGAAGCAGTCCTTCCAGACAGCAGGTGAACTGACTCCATGAAACCTGACCTCGTTTCGAAGCCACACGACTTCCTTGGCCCCATCCACAGTTTGTCAAAAAACGAGAGTGGGTGCAGCATTTGGCTACTGCCAAATGTGGAATGAAACATGACCCGTGTTTGTGTGTTGGGTTATTATGTTTTTATAGCACTACTGTGTTATGGATGCCTTTCCAAGATAACAATAGAACAATAAACCAGTGTGAAAGAGAAAAGCTGTCATTTTGGATAAAATTAGCCTGTTTTTTTAATTAAAAAAATAGGAAGCTAATCATGCCAATTGTAATTTTAGTAAGCTATTTCTAATGTGAGTTTATTAAACCATGCATTTTCCCTTGAGCTAAACTAATGACCACTATTAGGTATGCTACTCTATTTTAAATGATCAAAATATCCAACAGAATAAGATGAAAATTATAGATGGTGATAATTACAAAATGTCAGCATCACCTGGAATCAATTTACTAACATGTCAGCTCAGGTGTGAAGCAGAAGAGTCCGTTTAAAATGTACAGCAGGCACGTTGCATGGGCTGCTGTCATTTATCCTTTGGGGACTGTCATGGCTGCATTTTTATATCTCTTGCTGCCCTGCATTTGTTTCCAGCCTTCTCGCCAGACCCTTTATCAGGGGGCAAGGAAGGACTGACAAGGAGAGGAAACTCTCCACTTCCTTGAGTCCCCAGGTCCTCACCTGAATTTTTTCAGGGAAGTAGATCTTTCAAATAAGACAATTCTATTTTAAGTACTTGGAGTCTCTACCTGTGGTTTTCCTCTTAATAGTTAGTATTAACCTCCCTGCCATAGCCTCAATTCTTGCAAGAGAAGAAGGAGCAGGATTCAAGGTATTTAGATGTGTTGTCAACACCATGGCTTGATTTTAAGTCGCAGGTTTTAGCTGTGCTCATTCATTTTGAGTAGATCACCTTGTGTCTGAAATCACAAGCAAAGTGAATTTGCTCTTAGCACCAAAGGGCAGAGACTATGTCTCCTAAAGTGTTCCTGTCAGGGAGAAGTCAGCTAACGTGACACACACGTACAGATGCACGTGACTGTCCAGGACAGCAGATTCATTGGGGCTGTCAAATGTCCCTGTGCGATGAGTTAGTATGAGACTCATGACTGTTCCCTCTCCTGAAGTTACCACCTCCAGTAACCTTCCGACTCCATCACATGAGAGACACGAAGGTGAAGACAAGTGCTCTGTCTCTCTCTCTCACACACACACACACACACACACACACACACACACACACACACACACATAGGTGCTCCATCCTCAACTGGGACAACTCCAACAATCCCGTTCCTATGGGAGGGAGTGGCCACCCAGAGCTGGTCAGTTACAGGTAAATTAACTAGGTTTAATGTAAATACTTATTTCTAATCATTTCTGTGTTTCTCTTCTGTGTCTCCCGCCCTCTCTGCCCATCCTTCCTGGTCTACTCACAAAGCTCTTCCGCACAATCTCTTTCAGATTACTTTTGTCCCAAGGGAACAAGACTATTTCCTGCTGGACGCCAGGGAATAGCCCTTGCTGTGCTGGCTGCCTCCTCTAACCACGACCCTTCGAGTCAGTACAGCAGCTCCCAGACCAACCTCTGTTTGGCGTAGATGGCTCTGGGAAGCAGCAACCTGCCTTGTACAGCTATGGGAAAAGGACCTGGACTAGCCCCCTAGCAGCTGTATGTTGAGACAAGTCCTCAACTTATTTGTGCCTCAGTTTCCCCATCTATAAAATAGGGAAAATATAACCTACCTTCTAGAGATTAAATTTGCCAGGTACTTAGAATAGTAACACATATTCATGTAGCTCTACATAGTAGTTTAGAAATAGTTTCTAAGGGACAGATTATTCAAACCTCAACCTTCTCCCTCCCAAGTCATTCACACTTCAGGTTTCCCCCTTCTCTCTGCTAAAAGCCCAACACCTTTCTTAGCTCCCTGGGATCTCTATCATTCACTGAAATTGAGTAATATTCCCAGCAACCCCCCAGGGCTGATTCTTTTCTCAGACCTACACTTGTATTTTAAACTAGCACAGAACTGAAGGCCAAGGGCATTTCATTTCCTGAGACAGTCAATCTAAGTATTTAAATGCACTGCTGAAATAAGGAAGGGCAGTAGCAGTCTTTGTCATGCCTTATGTTTGCAAATGGTTAAGTATGGGATCCTATTGCCCTGTGTGCATAAAGCATGAAACTGCTGTAAATATTGAAGGTTCTGGCTAGATCTGAGTTCAAATATACTAATCTAGGAAGGATATGCCAGAATAACAGGAGAGGGGATGCTTTTCTGCCAGTCATGGTTCGTAATGACTTCCTATGATGACATCTTAAAGAAAGGTGGGGGTGGGGAGAGAGAGGGAGAGGGAGAGAGAGAGAAAGAAAGATAGAGAGAGACAGAGAGAGAGACAGAAAGACAGACAGAGAGAGAGAGAGAGAGAGAGAGAGAGAGAGAGAGAGAGAGAGAGAGAGAGAGAGAGAGAGAGAGATTCTGAAGTTCATTTCCAAAGAGAAGGCACAACAGGTTTTAGGAAGAGTTGGCATTGTCAGTGAACCTTCTATTCCAGGGAGACTACTTCAAAGGCTGACATTTATCTGTGCAGAAAGGACATAGCAGCAACATGAAAACCTACCCTCACCCACCAAAAAAATAAATAACAGTAAGACTGGCTTCAGCATATTGAATCAAATCGAGTAAATGCAAAGTTATTAAAAGACACGTGGTATTTCTAGAGCAGCAAAAGTTGATTGAGTTTCTGGTCTTGCACTGGCATGTCCTTGTCCTAGGAGGGCATGCAGACAGTTACCTGATGATACATGGCTGCTCAAGACAAGCAAAGTTGTCTGGAAAGGCAGTGTAATTTGAAGCATTACTTTGCTTTAAAATAATCATGGTATTGTGCTAGGCAGTGTCTGACTCCCTGTCTTCCCTGGGCAATCCTTCCCGTTGAGTGTAGGCCTAGTGATGTGCTTCTGTTAACTAGACTATGGGACAGTGGCAGGACACCTCTTCTGCAACTGGGTTACTAGCGATGGTTCTGTTTTCTTGGCATTCTGTCTCTGGTTCTTCCCATTTGTTTTCACTAAAGAATCAAGTTCCTATGCAGTGAGCTGCTCTCTGAGGAAGTCCATCCAGGTGTCACCCCTGCCCAATAGCAGCAAGGGTCCAAGTCCTCAGCCTCCAAGAGCAGAATCCTGTGGACACTGCCTGAGTGAACTTGGCAGTAAACCCATTCCCGGCTGAGCCTTGTGTGATCAACAGCCTCAGTCACAACTTCACTTCAGCCTTGACTATAACCAGAGGGCAAAGCTAAGCTGTACCTAGATTCCTGACCCACAGAAACTATAAAAACAGAAGTTGTATTTTTAATAATGTGTTACATAACAGCAGACAGTGAATACAGCTGGAGTATGACCTACGGTGGAATACTGGCAAGAAAGATGAGGTCTGTGGCATCTGCTTAATGTTTCCGCTCACGCCCAGACAGGGCTTACCAAACAGCAGAAATCTAGGAGGCACCATTCACCGAGAAAATGAGGTGAAGTTAGGTAACCTTAAAGCCCAGGAACCATCTTTGTACAAAATTCCAAGCCGCCATGGACTTGGATTTATCTTCAGCTCTACAACATACTGTCTATTTGACCTGTATAATGTCTCACCTCCTTGACCCCAATTTCCTTCTCTGTGAAGTGGGGATGAGAATCTTGGCTTCAACAATTTCTAGGAAAGGTAAAGCAAAAGCTTGTGAGAAGGCTGACATTGAACACGCAACAGAGACCAACTGTGAGCTCTGTCACTCTGGGTCTCTGAGATCAACCAGGTTTTCCAGAGCTTTGGTTCCAGGCACGGTAGTAGGACGCTCAGTTCTATCTTTTCTCTGGCCAGAAGTGGGACATCCCACCTTTTCACTGGCAAAGGAAGAGAAGAATGAAGTCACCTCAAACCAGTTCTGCTTTTCCAAGGCAGTTCCCCCACAGTGTTTTATTATACCATTAAGCACCAGATGTTTAATTTGGAAAGAAAACAGACTCCACAGTCAACCCGTACAGACACAATGAAAACAACATGGATTTACCTTCCCCGTTTAGTTGAAAGCAGCACCCCCAAAACCAAGCAGTGATTCTTACTGGAAAAGAATGTTCATATGTGCAGGTTATATGTTTACTATTACATCTACCAGTTTGTCCAAGTGGTCACTGTGTGTGTCTCCTTTTACTGCAGTAAAGTATGGAGATTGAGAGACTCTGCTAAGCATGACTGCCTATAAAAATAATAAAGAACTCCTATTAATGGAGCACCAGCTCTGTGCTGGACATGTTAGCACTGTTTTGATATTCTGTCAAATGCACATGGAATAAATACGCTGGTTCCTATCTCTCCTTGCACACGTCCATCCATTCATGAGAAAGAGACATCACTGTGCGTGTCAAACCGCACCTAGAACAGGAGCAGGCGAGAGACTATACCCCCCGATACGCACCGAAGCAAAGGAGAAAAGGCACTAGTGTCGTAAGGACTGGCTGTGTGCCTGGCCTTGTGCGGGAGCTTTCGGCAGAGGGAGGGCGAGGCACCTGAGCTGAGGTCACTGGCCTGCATTTTAACCTTCACTCAACCACCCACTTACTAGTTAGAGAAGCTTGGGCATCTTGCTCAACTGCTCTGTGGTTCAGTTTCCTCAACTGTAAAAGGACGGTGACAGTACTGTCTAACAGTGTTGTCACAGAGGTTAAACGAGCCAACAGATGTTAAGCACTTAGCTCATCCTGCTGAGGAATCCACACATGCTAGTGATCTAGTCCTTCAGTCACCTCTGTGTTGGGTGTGATTTAACTCCATTTTCCAGATGAGAAACTCGAGGTTATAAAACATAAAGTATTTCCCCAATTCTATCCAGTTGGTAGGTAACAGAATTGAAATTTGAACCCACCCATGCCTTTGTCTACTGTAACTGCTGCATTAGGAGTTCCTGCTGATTCTCTAACAGACCACGGGAATTCTGACCACAAAGCGCCCGTTTCCTGTGCTCCAGGTACTATGTTGAAAGACGTGACATGCATTTTCCTCGTTCACTCCACAGATCACAGCTGACCACATGCAGCTGGTGCACTTGTCCCCACCTCACAGATGAGCAAACTGGGTTTTGAAAGGTTAAGCTTTGTACCCAAAGTCACAGTGGGTGCTGGAGACTTTGAAAGCTCATCATACCCTTCCCCACGCTCCTTTCAGGCACATGGAGAGTTGTGACTTTAGAGCCGTTAGACCCTGTGATCTGTTCTTGCTCCTGGGCTGTAGGCAAGGTGACCATTTTACTTCCAAATCAAAGCATTTAATGCCAAGATTCCCAGTGCTCTTTTCCCAGCTGTTGCAATTAGAGGAGCACATATGGTAATGGAGAAGAGGTCCCTGACTTAGTTTTCTGGAGGGACAGCTAACCGGTGTCATATATAGTCACTGAAACCTTTGTGATTGTTGCAAAGCATGGGATTTCCAGGGTTCAAATCCCAGAAAATGAGAAAAATGTAAACTTCGCCAGAGTATGCTGGTAAGAATTAAGTTATGTCAGATAAAATCTACATTAGAGCTCACAGCACAAAGATGAGCATACGGAAAATGCTCAATAAATGCTTGTTGAATAAGAAAAAGAGGACTGTTTTTCTGAAGATCAAGATGAAGACATGTTGAAGAGTAAACAGTGATAGCTGACATTATGCAGTGCTTACTCTGTGACCACATATCCCGGAAGGTTGGTGCCTATAGTCACTTACTTCTTGCAATAACCTGTGAGATCAGCACAGCGCAGCATTACAATTGCAGATGGGGAAAACGGGCATCTGTAAATTAAAGAATTTATGTTCCCCAGGTCCTTGATGCTGACCACTACTGCATCCGTCCAGGAATGGAAGAAGCAGAGAAGAAAAGGAAGAACTTTCACAAAGTGGCAGCTCTTACAGCAAAGAAACCACAAAAAATGACAGGACATTTATCTCTGTTGCCACAAGAAAATGCAGACAGCTGACTGTAAATGTTTCTGCTCGTTTAGCCCATCTCAACTTTTCTCTGCATTTTTCAACCTCTGCATCTTTCATTGTTGGTCCCAGTCTTTAGCTGATTCTGAGAAAGGAAGGGAGTATATTCAGAACTTCACTACTTGATGGGACTTGGGTACCATCCTTTCCATACCGAGATGATCAGCCACTGATTCTGGGCTCCCTGCCCCTTCTACATTTTCTTTTATGCTATGCAGACCTTGTAAAATTAGAGTACTTTTGGGACACTATGATGATCTACTTCTCAGCCTTTGTACCCATCATGTGGAATCATGTAGAAAATGGACAAGGGAGGTATTTGGGCTTCATTATTAAAAGCCTTGCCTTTGAAATTATACTTAATGGGTTCAAGGCTCAGTTATTCCCTTCTGATGCTGGAAAAATTACTTTTCTAAATCTCAGTTTCATCATCTGTAAAAGAAAGCTGATAGGGATGGTGACTGTAGTGATGGTCTGATGATGGTGATGATGTTCTGATGATGGTGGTGGTGATGGGTGATCGTGAAGGTGATGATGGTGATGACAGTGGTGGTGGTGGTGGTGATGAGGATGGTGATGGAGGTGATGGTGATGATGATGGTGGTGGTGCCGGTGGTAATGGTGATGATGATGACACTGACCTCCTATGGATCCTAGATGAGTATCCAAAGTGCCTAACACTGTAAATACTCAAGAGTTTAATTGGCTATTACCTCAGTTCTTCCTAGGTTTTATGTAGGTAGTGCTTCTCATACCCAGGGCACCTCCATGTTCAGAAACGCTTCAGCAGGTTGCCCCGCTTCTCCCATGTCCCTTTCTCTCAGACCTTCCTACCCAGCCAGGGTGTGGACAAGAGGGAGTAGGCTTCCTGCTACATTTGTAAGTAACATGGATTAGCACTGCAGCAGACACTATCAGTACTCCATCCACCTCCCCGGGTTTCTTTGCCATTTTATTACACACCGACCCCCAGTCTGCTTTCATTCCCATGGCCTGTGCCTACGGTGTTATGCTGGCAAATATTTCACAACAACCTCTGGGGATGGGAGAACTCTAATTCATAATATTAGCCAATTTCTATGGTATAACTATTCTCACTATGACTGATTTCAAATGATCAATGTATAGTTAACTACTTTGCACAATTTTTAAACAGTTTAACAGCCCAGATTCACAGACCATTATGGGCCAGTACCTGCACCATGGGCTTCCATGCATCTCTTTTAGAAACGCTGCGTCCTGGCTACCGGATGTGCTTTGTCTGTGCGCGATGAGGCCAGAAGTTTCTGGAAATATCTGCCTCTCCCTCCCCCATCCCAGTAGTCCTTAATCAATGATTGGTGGGTTCTGAGGCATAAATACTCAAGCTCCCTCACCTCTAATGAAGTGACTCACTCATCTCCACTTTCCCTAGTGGATTAGGCCAAATGATGTCCGTGGGATTTTTTTGATATGCCTGCTCGCCCACTCTCCCCACTTCTCAGGCTTACTTTCCGCTTCCTTATCAGTAACCTTTCTAACAAATTGCTTTCATACAACTCCTCATGTCAGAGTCTACCTCTGGAGAACCCAACTGAAGACTGGTTAAGACCTTGCATTCTAAACCCCTGAGTTCAAATCCTGATTCAGATACTGTATGACTTGGAAAAGTTATGTAAAACTCTCTAAATTTTTGTTTCCTTGTCTATAAAATGTGTCTATTAAGAACCTACCAGTAGGGCTGTTGGGAGAACAACGGAAAAAACATCATCAAAGTGGCTTAGCACAGAGTCTGGTTCTTGATGTATCTTCTGTAAAGGCTGTTGCTGTGAGTGCTGTCACTGTTGTCATATCACTACCGCGTCATCGTCAAAGGGAGCCTCTGGCCTGCCTGCAACTCAGACTCACGTGGATGTCGACAATAGGGCCCTTCTTCCCAGTCAGGCTGTGCGGCACCCTGAATCTCATCTGAGCTTGCAACGGCCCCTTTGAAAACGGACTTCAGGCTCCTGGGTTGTCTTTTTGGAGCAGACCCCCAACGTCTTTCCCCACCGCAGAGGGCATGGGTTTCCCGGAAAGGCGCTGACTCCTCCGGAGAGGCTCTGCGGTCTAGAGGCTGAGCGAGCCCTGGTCCTGGAAAGGACAACCAGACGGCTCAATGAAGCAACGACCCACTAGGAACCCCAGAAGGTTGATGACAGACCTCTTGTTCACGACTCAATCAATTCCTGGGCCCACTATCAGCCTTCCAGGGGTGAAAACAGCCGCTGACTGCTCAGGTAAAATGAGCACTCAAAAACCCACGGCGTGCTAGTGGCAGAACAGACACGGTTCTCCATAAAAGTCTTCGACAATGTCTCCTCAGACCCTTAGAAACGCTGATCCCATTGGTTTCAGTGGTACTAATCTGAGACATCTTTCCAAGCAAAGAACCCTAAACTTGGAAAAGCTTTATGCACAAAGATAACCAGTTTAGCCAGTGCTTCGTGTTTGACCAACACATAGTACATTTTATTGTTATATTGTATTTTTATCACTGTAAAAAATTAAAAAGCAACTTAGTCTCAGTAGTTAAAGACAAAAGCAGACTTTTGACTTAAAAATATAGCTATTAAAATTATGTTTGTAAAAATTCATATAATAAAGTGAAAAGGTTTATAAAGAGTAAAATAAACTTTAAAGTCACAACTCAAATATTTTTAAGCATACAAGTAAAAAACGCTGGAAACACTGAAAACAAAAATTTTATAATAAGGAAATGCTTAACTAAAATACAGTATATCTAAACTGAGGAATATTACACAACCTTTGAACATTGACTTGAATAATTATGAAATGCTATCTGCCTGTGGAATTGCAATTTAGTTCAAGGTATAACTATTGCTAATTTAGTTATAGAGAGTAAATTTGTGATGAAATTTGGCAGAATATTGAATATATGATTTGTGATGTGCCCAACAATATAAAAAGTCAACCTAATAGTTTATGCATAAGGAAGAAAAAGACTCGAAACACTACATACACGGTTAGAAAGGGTCATATGTGGGATTCAACCCTTGAGTATTTTCCTTTCCTTTCTGTTTCTGTATTTCAACTTTTCTCACTAAGGACAGTCCCTTTCATAACAAGCAGGCTTTGACTGCTCGGCCCAGTGGCACAGCACAGCATGTGCACAGACACACGCACAGACGGAGTAACAGGGAGCGAGAAGCAGAGAGGTGCTCTGCAAATACTCTTCTCTTTCAATGCTTCCAATTCTGTTTTCTAATAAGTCTAAAGTGCAGCCATGCTCTATGGCTTGTGACAACCTAACCTCACCAGAAAGTCTGACTCAAGTGAGTTCTCCCAGAGCCACAGTGATACTCTGACTGTCACTTCAGCTCTGGCGGCATCAGCTGGGGCAGCCACTGGGCAATAAGGTGGGCAATTCAAGAGCAAGGGCGTTCAGAACCCCATGCTTATTGCAAATCCAATTCAGCCTCCATCGCCTGTGCAGCTTGAGCTGCGCATTTGTGGGCTTGTCGAATCTCACCTTTGAAATAAAATTTCCTCTCTCGCCTTGTGCTGTTTCATTCTGTAGGTTTAAGTCCATTGTTTCTCATTGAATTTTGCCTTTTAATTGCAACGTGTTCAGGTATGCTCTTGCTGAGGCATAATAAAGCCAGCTCAGAGGAGTCCCATTGACTCACCACCTGGTGGATACCTGACTTCCCATGAACAGTTCATTACAGTGCTCACATGAAGGAAAAGCTAGGGCATCACAGAGTAAGTCAGTCCCCACACCCGCCAGCCACTATGATCACAAGGGAAAGGTAGCACCTATCCTGAGTAATATTTATTTGTTCACCTACCTCCTGACCCAAATGTTGACAGTCATGAATATCCTTTCAAATGTTGCCACTTTTCAGGCAGCTTCCTCTGTTGGAGGTTCAGCCTGGCATTCATAAAAACATGGGTCACCTCCTTTGTTCTTCCTTCATTCCTAATACAGAGGGCATGCTGTCCTTTTAATACACCATTTCCTAAGGTATGAAAATGCAGTACATAAAACCAGCCATCTGGCTCTTTTTTTCTTTTCGATAAAGCAATTTACATTTTCTTGGTTAATTACTATTGTATAGTAACTGTCAATATTCTGCCATGGCACCAAATAACAGTTTAAGTATACCTGCAACTTTGATGCTTTATTTATTGCAGTATGCTTTCAAGCACCGATGAGGCATAATTAACATGGAGATTATTACATGGTGTTGGGTTAATTAAATATGATAAAGTCATTTGCCTGAGACATGGTAAGTCTGTTTCAACCTAAATGATAAAAAATGGGCAGACATGTCAAAAGCAACGTGGCGACCGACCCCACAGAACATTAGACCTAACCAAAATAGAATCCTGATAATGATGTTTCTGAATTTAATGTTATATGTTGATTTTCCTAGCTGTCTTTTTAATCAGAGAAGTGACATTACAATGATCGCTCTTGAGCGTTCCTCATTTCAGCCCTCATGTGAAAGCAGGAGACCTTCAAACTACCTTGAAATATTGGAAAAATACAAAATATGAAAGGTGCAAAAAGGATTCTGCTGACACTGAAATTGAATTGCTTCTGATCTTCTTGATTGGACTGAATCAGAGTCATTTTTAATTGAGGACAGTCTGATGGCTTAGGGAGGTAAGAAATAAGAGGTAGAAGATTGATGTTTAGTAGCTTTTCGTCCATTTCCCTGCTCCAGTGGAAATGTCACTGGGCTGGAAATAGGCTTCAGCGCTAGGTTGGAAGTCTGATGGATAAAACATTGGGGACAAAGCTTTCTATTTTAATGTTACAGCAACAAGATCCGATATTAATATACACCATATTTTTGAAGACAAAAAAAGCTGCTTATAACCATAACATTGATAGCTGGATGCTGTGATCGATTCTATCATGGAAATAGTCTACGATGCTCAGTCCTCAGTTCCTTGGCAGAGTTCACAGACAACTGCTGCAAAACTTATGGTGGCAAAAATAGTCAATTCAGCCAAATACCCATTAAGTCAGTCCCCAAAATATCAATAAAACTACTTGCTATAATGAGTGATCCAGCGAGGTGTCATTTGCAATCAGCAGGTATCTACTGAGATTCCCTATACATAGGTCACCACGGGGAACAAAAAAACGCCTTGTGAAATTTCATCCTAGTCGATGGTAAGAACTCAGCTGTAGTCGAGTTGAGGAAATAAGACACGCTTCATGGTTGTAAGCAAAGAGGAACACCCCCACCAGTCACAAAGACAATCCATCTAGCTACCACGTATCTAGACGACTTATGTGTCAGAGCAATTAGTCCTGATAAGTTCTCTCTTTTCTTCATCATCTCCCTCTTGAGCCATGACGTTCAACCCAACTACCACGCCATCAAATGCTATGTAACAATGTTTGGGTTGAGAATGAACCACATAAATAACAGTGGGCCCCGAATTCCTATGGGCTACTGACATCCTAACCTTCCTAGCACAGGAGAGTTTTATGCTTGCAGCAGCCTCAGACATCTCATTTCCACCACATCTCTTGGTAGCATCACTTTCCGCTGTGCTTGATTTAATCCTGCGTTGTTCTGCTCACCAGAGCCCGTGAGCATAGAAACTCCACTGCTCATGTTGTTTATGCACAAAGAAAAAATCACCTAAAGACGTTTCTCAGACATGTCCCCACCCTTAAACGAAGCATGGCTGTATTCATGCCTTTTTTCCTTGGGATCTTGCAGTCATCACTCTGGTTCCATTTCCTTGAACTTTTATGAGTAAGGAGTCCCTCGCCCTGGGAACCTAAGGCAGAACATGGGCCCTCAGTGCCAGTCTCTCCACCCCTTATTCTGGCCTCAGGCCATGACCAGGAACTGATCACCACCAGCAACACTAACAATGAATGGATCGGTAATTCAATGTCCAAAGGAGGGAGAGCTCAGGTAGAAATTTGACATGGTCCACGCAGGCTCCAGAGAGGTGTTTGCACTGCAGTGAGCCTGGAGGAAGGAGAGGGAACGAACCGTAGAGGCACAGGTCTAGCAGGGGAAAGAGTGTGAGCAAAGGAAGGCATGAGCTGGGACTATAAAGGGCCAGGGACAAGGGGACACAGTGTGGTTGACTCAAGGAATTTAACACTGAAAACAAGGAGAATTAAGACTAGAAGGTGTTTAATTGCAGGAACTTGAAAGCTTTGTTTGTACCTATTCATTAAGTACATTGATACAATACAGGAGAATCTTAACAACACGTAGGCTGAAGGCAGTCTCACACAAGCAAGTGTGCTGCTTGAATGTATTTATACCGAATTATAGAGAAGACAGCGAACCCACAACAGAAGACAATCCACCCAGTGGTTGCTCTCGAGTTGGTGGGGGTCAGAATTGTCTGGGGAGAGGCTCAAGGGAACTTTCTGGGGTGATGGGAATATTCTGCATCTTGACGCGGGTTTGAATTACAAAGATGGGTACATATGTTAGAACTCAGAGAATAAATGTTTAATATTTATGAATTTCATGGTGTATAAATTTTATATCAAAAGAAAAAAAAACTGTACCCAAATGTCAGACTCTAGTTAATGACAAGCATGCTGAAATATATAAGGGGAGAATTATACCCATGTCTGAATGTACTTTGAAATGTTTCTAATGGAAAACAAAAGACAGATTACTAGATGGATAGAGGTATGCACAGAGGGAGAAAGAAACGATAGAGGTTTGCCCTTGTGACTCAGGCACCTGAGACAACGGTGTGTGGACCACACACAACCCGAAGGCCTGGTTCCAAGTCAGGGGCCAGTGTGAAAACCCAAATTAAAAACTAAATAAACAAAGTTGTTCCTTCCTCCTCTCCTTTCCTTCCTTCCTTCAATATTTCATCCACTTCTCCTTTATTCTCTTTAAAAGAAAGAAAGAAGGAATAGTAAAGAAAGTGACATAATTCAATGGTAGAATCTTAAGGGTGAGCACACTGGTGACCACTGTCAAATTAAACTTTTCTTTAGGCAGAAATTTTTACATTAAAATATTTTAATTGTATGCTGTACACACATATAGGCTTTGAAAGTAAGGCACTTGATATTTCATCATCAAGTGACATCTAGCATTTTCCACGGAGGGATGCTGAATAGAAAGCAATTTGAGGGGGATTTAGGCAAATGTATTAGAACTTGCTGGAAAATGACATATAAACCCAAAATAACAACGATGGCTATTACCAATCATGCCACAGTTGACCACTCTCTTTATATCAAACATTAGGCTAACAGTTTTCAAGAACTAGCTCATTGAATCCTACAACCATCTATTTTATTGACTGACTCCCTATGTTCAGGGAGGTATTTTCTGGGGACAGGGTGACAGCTGGCAGGGCCAGCATCTGTGCCCCAGTCTATCTTTGATCCCTGACACTGCTCCGCGGTGCTCCTGGTAGGGTGGCTTCTCAGTCTCAGATCTTTGATTCTCCAGTGACCTCCAACCTAGAGAGTTTCAATCTTTCATAAATGACCTGGACTCACTGTTAAATATATCAGCTTTGTATTTACGGGTTTTGTAAATTATTTTCGGGCTCGTGTATCTTGAATTAAACTTTACAAATTTTCATTAACTGAAAAAAGAAGCCTACAGTAGAAGCTGACAGCTCACATAAATGTCACCATTTTAGCAAAAGCTTAAAGAAGATTCCTGTGTTGAGTCAGAAGAGTAATTGTTTCAAAGGTGGACTTCAGACAGTGAGGCGCGGTACTGAGGAAAATATTTGGGGGCAGGCAGTTCTTAGGGACAGCTCAGGTGGTAATTCTGATAAAATAAGCATGGCTGTGGGATTCAGAGTCCCCGTATTCCCCAGGAAGTTCAGACTGATATCCCAATTTATGTAACTCGATGGAGGTGATTTTACGAGAAGTTATTTAAGTCCTTTGAGAATCTGTCCTATTTTTTAATGAGGATAATTCCAAGTAATTCTCAAATCGCTACAAGGAGAAACCCATGTCTGGGAACTCTCACACCTGGTCCTGGTAGCTTCTCAACGCAAGTTTATTTCCCTCCCACTCAGAAAGCCAGACTATGAAGTACGTAGAGGTATGTTTAACACCAGGAATTAGCAATTATTTCTCTTTTAGAATGCCTTTCTATTGAGAAGCCCACAGTATAAAAAATTACACATTTATGAAGGCAATTATCCTTTTTTACGACACATGATTTTCTGGTACTAAACACCATTCACAATGTAGATTCCCCATTGATACTGGTGTCAGGCAGAACCAGCATTGGAAAGGAGCAAAGGGGTGATCAACAGGGAGCTCTGAGTGGGTTTTCAGTCAGAAACAATACAGCCTATGATTCTGACAGCTGAAATTGAGGGAGTGAGGAATCAACTCCTATTGAAGATGTTTAGCGCCGGGCACTCAACGGAAATGTGCTGAATTGAAACCAGAGATGAGGGGGCTTTTCACAAGATTCCTAATGGCAGTCTCTTTACAAGGGAACCCTCACAGTTCTAGAAGGATTTATAGTGTTCGTAATTAGGGTCGCCAGAGGTGTTTAACTGACAGAATTCGGAAATTTGCTGCAGATTAAAGGACTCAAATACTAGTCTTTTTAAAAAAGGAAAGCCATGATTTAATTTGGTCTGATGCATCCATGAACTAACCATATGGAGCAGAGGGGGATTCCAGGAAGAAATGAATGACTGTGAATGGGGTTCAATCACACAGGATAAAGGGATACAAATTCACAACCTAATTCACTTCAAAATGATACATGTCTTCCTTCAGTATCCAGTATATATTTATAGAACACCTACTGTGTGCCCACCCCCCATGCTATGCACTTGGACACATCTGTGAAGTGAAGGATACTCATTATACCTTAGAGTTTTTAACCCCACAAAGGGTGACAATTGGATTTCAAAATACCCTCTGTGCTCTCACCTCTGCTTCCTTTGCACCCTCAGGTTTGACCATCCCATCTCCAGATGTAGAGGTGAGCCTTCCACTTCTGCTTCTTTCCACCTGGTCCAGAGAGTGGGGAAGGGAAATAACTTGGATGGTCAGACACAGAACCTTCTCTAGCAGGTCAGAAATGGAGTAGGGCCAGTTGTAGTCCTGCATTCCATCTGCTCTTTCTTTGTTTTATAATATGGGTGGTGATAATGCTTAGAAATTTTACTACTACTCAGACCCCAGGTTTAGCTTCTTGCTTTTCATGCTTTATCTTATCTAAGCCTCCCTGGATGCTGCAAAGCAGGTATTATTTGCACAGGTATTGTCAGAATAGTTCTCCTCCATGTGGACGAGGAAAAAGGTTAAGCATGATTGCATTTCTGTATTAACATGGGACTCTGAATTAGGACAACCAGAAATTGAACTTGGCAATCTGTTTAATTCCCAAGGCCTTAATTTTGTCACCCTATCTCTCTCCTTTTAAAATGCAGGAGTTCATTTATCTGTCATTAAATGAACGTTTGTTTGTATTTGTGTTAATTTTTTAATTAAACTCCACATGGATGTAGACACTGAGCATTTTTAAGGTAAAGATTGTCTCTTGACTTCAGTTGTTGGTCAATATCTCTTATCTCCATGTGAGTCTTCTCTTCATTTATTCATTCAGCAAATACTGATGTTCACTATGCTTTCCTGCGCTGGGGATGACACAGGGACAAGAACAGGCAGAGCCTGAGCTCATGCAGTGTGCATCATAGAGGAGGGGAGCGCTGTGAAGAAACTGAAGTCACGGAAGTCGCCAGAGAGTGACTGGCGACAAGAAGGATGTAACTTACATGATGACCTCTTGAACAGATGCATTTGAGCAAAGATGAGTAAAAAGAAGTAATATGTCCTAAGGACCTAGAATGGGGTGCAGGCCAAGAAGTGAGAACAGCACATGTAAAGACCCAGTGGATGTTGGGACCAGCAGAGGACTCTGGTGCAGCTGGAACCCCATATTCATGTGTTTAAATAAAATCTACCAATGCCAGGTGGTTGATTTTCATACCAGGGATGTCCCACATTGTTCTTGCCATCTTAGAGCAATTCATGAACCTCCAGGAGAGCTCGAGGACAATTACTTTTTCTCAAAATATCATTAGGCTGCTTTAATCACACTCAAACAAAAGCTGAATAATGAAGAGAGTGTCCCCACACATAACCAGGCAGGGCATTCCCAAGAGGTAGGACCAGCTTGTTTGAAAGGCATTTGTAAGCAGAGGCAGAGAGGGCAGTGCCCCCTTCCTCTTCCTCTATCCTAGCAGGTCTTCGCTTTCAGTCCCCAAGTCTTTCCTCAAGGCTTTCCATGGGATCCCTCTCTGAGGACAGCCCACCCACTCTTCAGTGATGGGACTGGGATCAGTGGACATGGAAGAAGCAACCTGGCCAGGAGGACTACCACCCCTGAGAAGCCCGAGATGGGGAAGCTGCAGTTACAAGAAGCAAAGCAGAGGGTTTGGCTCCTCATTAGTGGAAGGTTAATGTTGGTTTGAATCATTAGAATTACTGACTTAGGGGTTTATTAAATAACATCCTCTCCATATATTTTCTATTAATGCTCTGTGGTAGCTCCAGTGAGCTTCAGTGCTTGAGAATTGTGTGCATTAAGAGATAATATTTTAGAAAAGTCATGGGTAAATTTTGTGCCAAAAAGTACAAGCTTGAATAATTTTCTTTTTATGAATAGTAGATAACAATTTAGAGGTAATCAATTCTGATGGCACCAAACTCTTAAAAATCCAGAGAATCGGAGTATCTTTGGAGCAGAAAGAGAACTATAGGAATCAGTGCATTCAGTTCCCTCGCTTTGTCTCAGCAGAAGCACAAATTTACAATGCTGAGTCCCAGGCGCACGCACAGAGCCCAGAGGGAAACACCCCATCTGGGGCATGGGTGACGGCCCAGGAGCACTGCTCCTTGCTGCTGATTTGTGGTTTCACTTCACAGCAACCCGTGACATACAACTGCCATTTCTCTTGGTCTTTTAACTTTGTGCCCTGAATGCGTATCTCAGCTGTGAGACTGCAGTACAGAAATCACTTTTCTTGTTAGCTGAAGCTCTTGTGTTTTGATACTTTTCCTACTATGCTATGATATATACATGCACATGTATTTATCTCCTAGTAGGCACCTGTGGTCATATACATCATATACATGGATAGAGGTCCATCTATAGCTCTATCATCTATATCTACAGCTATTATAAATATATATTCATACATGAATTTGGGGAAAAAACTTTGAGGTATCACTCCAATGTTTGTACCTTTGATCATTCTCATTTTTCCCCTCCAAAGTATGTCATATTCTCCTCATGACAGCGTAACTTTGAAAACCACTAATTCAAACAGGTGAGAGTTGCTAAGATATCAGATGAGTGAGGGATAAAACATCTTTGGAAAGTTTGTTCCACTTTTCATCACATCCACATCACAGTCCGACAAGTGCCCCGATCGCTCTTGTCTTCCTGTGAGCGAGCGTCCCTGCACCTGCACGCTGAGAATTTCAGCCCACACGTGATGAAATCAGCTGGCTGCAAGTGATTTATTGAGGGCAGCCTCCTGGCGTGGACAGAATCTGGGAGCTGAGCTCAGGCAGCACTGATTCTAACCTTCGGCCTTGACTAGCCCCCTGACACCGTGTGCCTCGGTGTTCTCATTTGAGAAATAAAAGAGCATTAGCCCACATGACTGCCGTAAGAGCCACGTGAAATAATGTGTGTTCACTGATAGTATGGCTCTTAGCCTGCAGTAGAGATGTTGAATGAATACTGTAAACCACGAGCTTGGATCTGGTTGCACAGATGCTCCTGCGTTTGTGGCAGCTCTGAAGGACTGTCCTGGGCAAGATTTGTGTTACAGAACTTCCCTATTTTCCCGGAAAATAGTGCAATAAAAACAATGTTTGCGGGAAAGATAGGGTCAGGGTAAGCCATTCAGATCTTTGCAGAATTATAAGCAAATGAATCTGTGCAAAAAAAAAATCACTTTTTAAAAAAAAACTGACATGTTTGGAAAAACATGATAAATTCTTAATACTTAAAAGTACAGTAAATATGGATTTTATTGTGGGGAAAAGTAGGTACAACTTGATAGAAAGGTTGTTTAAGGAAAGACTGAGGTTTTTGAATTATGGAAGCAGAGGCACAATGCAGCAAGAGGAAGGAAATTATTCAATAAGATCTTCCAAGAGGAAGGATTTGACCATGTGAGTCAAGAGTGACCAGGCCTGAATCTTTTTGGTTCCATCTACATTAGAAAGCACAGACACAGGCTTTCTCTACAAAGATAGTTCATGATCTTCCTTGAAATGGGTCCAATATTTCATTGCCTTCGTTTTAATTCCCTTCAAAGAAGAGGCTTAAGCAAGAATTCTGGTACAGGTTATATATTTGGGAATTTATCCTAATGAACACAAGTGAGAAAGTAGAAAAATGATGCAGAGAAGATACATATATTACATATATACATAAATATAAATAATCAGGTTCCTGCTGTGGTCATTTGAGGGTCAATCCCAATGGGGACCCTCTAAGGAATCGTGTGGAATGTGACTCAAAATTCTCTTCCTAGAGGCTGGGACATTTATCATTTCCTCCCATCCGTTGAGAGTGACTCCAGACACTTAACTTCCCCACATTTCCAGAACTCCCCTGCTTACGGCTCTGCAAGCTCTCCAGGCAGAGAAACCACTTAGAGAAGAGAAGGGCAGCGGAGGGGCTGCCAGCGGGCCACCTCACATAGGGAACGGCCCGTGGCCTCAGGAAGAGAACCATGGTGATTGCGACGCCTGTTTAAGGAGAGTCTAGCAGGGATTTTTCAGACCTAGTGTGAGTAAGGAAACCGAGAAGAGTTGAGCTGCGCCAATCAAGTTATCATCACAACCCAGGCTACCAAAATTCAGTGATTGGTTTGTATTCACTGGATTAACCATGACTGTTCCTTCTGACAAAATACACGCATCCCCAACGCCTGCCACAGCCAGAGCACGTTTTTAAGAAAAGTGCACAATCTCTGAACCCTCCTAAGGAAGGAGCCCTGTGAGGCAGTCATGTTCTTTCTACGCCACAGACTTCTCCTCTGGACTCTGCTCACTGGCTCACTGCGGGCTTGTGACAATTTACAGGCTGTCCAGGGGTATAAGGGCTCTTCCCAATGCCACTCTCTGCAGGAATTGTTCAACTGAAAGGAGACAGATACTAAGAAGCAAAGCAAACAGAGTGACAGCAGCAGTCCTCTAGACAGACGCTGAGATGAAAATCTAGTCATTAAAGCTGGGGACACAACTCTGATTCCCAAACAATTTCCCATCTCTGGGAGGTCTGGATGTCCAGTTATTCATTCCCAAGTTCCCCAAGATGCTCATCCGCCTTATTTCTTAAGTTCCTGTTTCTTCAACATAACCTGAGAGCATTCCTTTGTTCAGTTTAGAGACAAGTCGCAAGTGTCAGGAGAGTATTCAACTTGCCAGTGTGGTCCAGGTCCTTTCCCACTTAGTACAGGACATTGTCAGATGGGGGTCTATGCACTCAGTGCCGCAGTCTCAGCCTCCACCAGACCAGTGCTCTGATCCCAGGTCTGGTCTTTCTTGCTTTTTTTCCCACTGGATGGTCATCAACAAACTTGTAGATATCTCTAAACAACCCAAAAGGTGAATCCATTACCTTGATAATCACATACATGCCAGAGATTTCCAGTCCCAAGATGGATTGAGAGTGACATTTTAAGAAGCTACAGCATTATCACAAAAGCTTGCATTTCCAAGCTGCAGTAGTCAAATTGCTTTCACCAATCAATTAACTAGAGATTGAGTTTTAAACCCAAAGCTAAGTTGTTCTGGGAGCCCTCGGGCAACACTACTATCTCTTGCAATTAAATGCTGATGTAATTCTTTCAGAGCTACAGCCTTGCTTTTGCTCCAAGGCTTCCTTCAAGGCAGGAGAGCTGCCCGATCCTCAAATAAACATGCTTTGAAAACTGCTGAAAGAATGGCAAAACGTCGGTGAATTTGGAGGTTTGGTAAGAAGTTCATGCAGGAACAGAATTGTTTAGATACAAATGAAGGCACTTGGATATTTGTTCAAGCATCTGCAAAGTGCTTGCTGCAAACCAAACCTGAGCAAGGATCCAGTGACACTGCGTGACAAAAAGGGCCCCTGCTGTGGAGAAGTCTGAGCAAGTAAAGGTTCATCAGGAAGGAAGAGATGCATTACAATACAACATGAAAATGCTCTGACCAGGGCCTGAACTAAGAGTGGGATGGGAATCTAGGTTCGGGGAAGAGAGGAGCATCGATGCTTTGGGATCCTGAGGGAGGAGCACGAGTTCACCAGGGCAAAGAGGAGCAGAAATGAAGTGCTGGTCCTCGAACAAAGATGTGCCAGGCACTACTGGATACCGCAGTAGACAAAATAAGACCCACATGTCTGCCCTCATAGAGCTGATGAGAACCAACAAGTATACAAAAAGTACTTTAATAATGGTAAGAATCGGATAATTGGCCATTCTCACAGGTGCTCACAGAAGCACGAGCTTCTGGTACTGCTGATCCAGTGCAGCCCCTGTGGAGCTTGGCTTCTCCCATCTCTGATTCCTCGTCTGCGAAGCGGGAGGGGAGAGCTAATATGCTGGTACCACTGACCTACAACTCTCTTCTCAACACCAGGCAAGAATATAACACGCATCTTCTCAATGAATGTCCCTACTGTCCTGTGGTCTCCGATTTTCTGAAAGGGAGAACTAAGGCAGAGAAAGGTCAAAGGAGATAGCTCAAGGAAGGGCTTAATACATGACTGGCTTGTACGCGGTGCAGAAACGGCCACCACCACCACCGCGATGATCACCAGAGCAGTTCGCACCCATGAATCATTACTTCTCTGTTTTCACTTGCCTTTCTTGGGCGTATGAGACCTTCCCTTTTCCCTGTTTTTGTGGTTGAGTATATTTGGCTAGTTAGACTGCACCTCGCAAATATGTTCTTGAACCCTTGACCTCAACAACAAATGAAAATATGCACTTTCACAAGCAACTTCAGCAAAACCTTTTCTCAACAGAGCTTACACAGGGAACCTTTAAACTAAGCTTGAGGATACAGCTGAACTTGCAAATGTCATTTACTTTACTTTTCCTCAGCCAGGAAGTTTATCTCACCTAAACTGTGAGTCTTCTTTTCTACCTAATGTAGAATCAGCCCAAGTGGTAACATCTTCCTGACCTAACTCTGAACTTCAACCACAGTTGCATCATGTCACTATCAGATCTCCTGCCACACGCATACGTATGTCTATATATGTGCATGTGTGTGCATATACATTTTTTTTTTAATTTAGCTGTTCACACTGGTTGCTCTCCCCCAGGCCCGGGACTCGAAACCAGGGGTATATGACTTGGGATTCTTCGGAGGTCACTGAGCTAATTGCCACTGCACCAGGGCGCACCAACATGCAAAATATTTAACAAGGCATTTAACCAGAACAAATGCCTAAGCACCCAACAAAACCACAGAATGCCTGCAACGCTCTCCACAATGCATTCCCATTGGGTGTTGGTTTGGGTTTGGTTCCATTTCGACCCCATATCTTGAAGTCAGGAATTTTATTCATTTTAATCAAAAGCAAATGTCAGTTGAAGGAATAAATAAATAAATAATGAATGCACGAATGTACACACATATGAACGACAGGTGAATAAGTGAGTGGATGATGCACCAGAATAAGAAAATAGGTATCAACAATTGGACAGCAAGAAGTGAGAAGCTAAGTATTTAAAGTTTCAGGAGAGTGGATTTGATCAGAAATAACCCACCTGAAAAAGTAAAGTTACAAGGAGAACTATTATTGGAACATGATTGCCTCCTTAGAGACTTCAAATTAATCCTTCTGTGCACCCCCTTCTCTAATCTTCCCAAACACAACTTTCTTAAGTGGTTTCCTTTGTTCGTCTCTGGTTTTCTCTCACTGCAATCACAGCCATCTAACCAGAGGTCAGAGGGGAAGGCTCTACAGGCATGCTGTGTTCCTAGGGTCCATCGTTTGGGGCTGAATTCAGGGGTGCAGCCCCTGCGGGCCTGTGGACAACACTTAAGTGTCCAGGAAAGAGAGGAGCATGAGGGCGGGGTGAGTACATGCTTCTGTACAGTCTCTACGGACCAGCCAGATGTGGAACAAAGAAAACTGCATTGCATCAGGTCCACCGGTGCCAATATATGTGCATTCCTGTGTGTATATGCTTGTGTGTGTGTGCACATACACACACACACACAAGCACACACATGCACACACACTTCTAGCACATTTTTTTCCTGGTTACTATAATGTGGACTTAGAAGCAAGTGCATTGGTTTGAGGTTCCCCTTAAATGCATGATTGCTCTCACAAAATGTCATTTCAATGACAGAAACCCAAGCAAGAAAGAAAAATAGCCTCCTGTATACTCTTGGATCATGAAGCACCACTTTCTGTGACAAGTACTAGCTGAGGTTTGGGGTTTTTTGTGTTACTAATAAAAAGCATGCAAACGAAACGAGTTGGTATTTGGAGATCATTCTTCAAAGTCTAGATACCAGAAGCCTGTTGAAAGCAGTTCTGCATTTTGCTGTGTCATCATCACAACAAGCAGAGATGCTCAGAAATCTAAATAAATTAATGAATAAATCACATGATAACAATACTGATCCAACAGCCTTCAACAGAGAGCAGCCTACCACCTCCTTTTGTGCACAGTCGTGTCTGCCAGAGAATGCTTAGCACTAGCAAAAGCAAATGCATGTTTCATAATCATTCTCAGGAACCATAACAATTTCCATGAGAAACTTACCTCTTTTCCAGAAAAGAGGACAGGCCAATTAAACAACTGGCATCTAATATGACAAAATACCTACTGCCCTAAAATTCAGGTCCCACAATGAATTCAAACATGAATTTTCCCTGATGTGTTCATTTAGTCCCTTATTCAACAATTATTTATTCATTATTCAATAGTGATTATCAGTGTGGGTTTGTTTTTATTTGGGAAAGATGGGTGAGGAGAAGCCTAGAATGTTAAAGTTTATATTTTAGGACCCTGGAGAATAAAGAGACATAAAAGCACTTTGTACAACACTAAATGAGAATCAAATGTGAGGCACTGGAATCACCGCAGATGGTAGAAGTTCAGTGTTGGGGACTTCCCAGCCCTATCTCTCTGCACTGCCTACAGAGAATAGACCATTCTATCATCTCGAGCTGCTGTTTTTGTACCTTTGACGCCACCAGAAACTCAAGCAACAACCAAAGAATCATGGAACGCTTAGAATTAGAAGGGACCTGAGAGATCACTTCATTCACAAATGAATGACTGTTTCATCAAAGAAATACTTCATGGAACTTCAATGTACAAAAAGGACAAAAGGAAGAACAGGCAGGGTGTCCAGAGCTCCTCTTCTGAGGCTTGGACATCTTCTGAAGTGACCCAGACAACTACGGCCTTCGTGGAATACGCCATAAATACCATTAATCAAAATCAAGCCCATTTATCAGAGGACACACAGAGATTTGGGAAGAACTGATGAATTGCCCAAGATCCCAGAATCAAGTTATGAATACAATTTGGCCCAAGGACCAAAGCATATTTCTCTAATATAGGACACGGCCACTAGTTTAGAAGGACATTTTTGGAGGGAAAGACAGAATTGTTTTGGTTGCTTTGAGTTTGGGATGATGGTGGGACACCCATGTGGTGCTACCTAGGAAGTAGTTAAATACATGGGTCTGTAGCTCAGCTGAGGAATTTTTTATATTTAGCTCTTGTCATCATTGAGAGAACAAATTATGTTCGAAGACAGGGCCAACAGTCCTGGTTTGGGAGTTGGAGAAGAACCAGGTAAGACGTGTTTGGAGAAGCAGTTGAAAAATGAAAACAAATCTGGATATTGTTTTTGAGATGGAGGGAGATAGGAACCTTGAAAATTGTGACAAAATAACATTTCTGAGGGAGATTCAACTGAAAATGCCACTCATCTGCTTTTCCTCCCTGTCATTTCCTTCAACACCCATGGAGTCTTCTACTTTTAATTGTCTTTTCAGAGTGGCTGCTTCCCTCATCCCACAGGAAGAAACAACATGTTCTGTCACCAAGAACCACCAGTTAAATTTCAGGAATTTTGTGCATCCACTGTCAAACAGGTGTTATTAAAAATTAAATTACATGCAATTATGGTTAAATAAATATTCTTAAATGCAAAGACAGCAAATACTCAAAATGCATCACTTCTTAATTATTTTGCTCTTATCAATGCTTTCAAGGTTACACACATCTATTTTTATCTGCACAGTAGAAGCACTATGTGATGGGGTATAACCTTGCATCTCCTCCCGGCTCTGCACTCAATGACACCATGTTAGTAGCTTGGAATCAGCTATCATGGGTGGACTTACCAAGGAAATAGGCAAATACTACAGCTCAGGACTGCACACCTCTGGGGAGAGATGACCAGTCCTCCTAGAGTCAATATTCTGTCTCCTGGTTCTGGACCTTTAGAAGGCTTGAATGAAGTTTCCCACATCCCCCAATAATTTCCTGTTTTTATAAATTTGTTTGAGTACACATTTGCTACTTTCAGAGGAATAGCCAAGCACTGATAACTGAATGATTTCAGAGGGAAAAATCACAAGTTTTAGAAGTTGGACTTGCATCAGTTTAGACTGGCATCAACCAAGAAATGTGCAAATATCAAGTCAAGACAGATTCTGAGCTAAGTCACTTAGGAAATGAAAGATTGCCTAAGAGATTGTTCTAGACATGGGTATGGAGGATGAGGGAGGGGGAGAGCAGACAAAAAGGAGCCTGCACAGGGCAGCACTCTAAAGCAGAAATAGAGAAAGATTTTTCTTCTACAGGCTGCTCTGGATCCTTCATGCCAGGGTCTTTGAACAGAAGTGGACAGTCGGAGAAATCCTCTATTAGTTCCATTACATTTCCTGTTATTATTCTATTCAGGTCTCCCGCACCTCAGGCCATCCTGTTTACATAATGAAAAGAGACTTGGTGGAGACGAGGGGTATGCATCTGTTGTCAGGGCTGCCCTATTAGTTTATACTGTAAATTACACGCTTGCTTCCCATGCTGCTGCTCCGGGGGGCATTCTGCTTGTTTCAGTCATCTTCTTGTTTTCACTAAACTTGGCAGCCGAGTTTTCAGAGTGATACTCAGATGGTTAGAGACATGTTTGCTTGGATGATGCTTTACCCAGTGTATTTCTGGGAGACAGAGACGACCAATAAGCATGCCAGCTGAAAGTCATGCAGGCCTACAGGGGCCAGCTTCTTACCCACTCAGACTGGAGTCTGACTTCCAAAACATATATGCAGGTGGACCCATCTTTCTCATCCTTCAACCTCATTGTTTGCTGATAAAATTGAAGACTATAACGAGAACCAGCCATATAATTTGCAGGGCTAGTTACAAAATGAAAATGTGGGGGCCTCTTATTCAAAAAAACAGGGAAACCATTTTTATTCCTCTTACAGTCGCTCCCTTAACCTATACAGTGTTTTTATCTACTGTCTCTTGTGTTCCCTCCTGCACAGGATGTGCATGGGGTGAGCAGAAGCCCCCCCAAGCTCCAGGAGGTCTGCTAGGTGGGCACAGACGCCCGATTCCACCCTTCCCGACTCCACTGCTCCCCACTCTGTGGCAGGAATGAGGAGCAGTGGCAGCGCCCGGGCGGGTGGGGCTGGGAGGGTAGCTAAGAAGCCACCTCAGGGAAATGGGAAGACAGCAGGAGGTGGGAGGTGGAACTGCCAGTGGAATGAGGCTGCAAGCCCTGGCTCATGATCCCCCGTCCCACAAAACACAGACACAGGAAAAAACAATTAAGAATTTCACAGTGGTGATCACAGAGCACTAACCCCAGAGACCACAGGATTCCCTTCTAAGCACAGGCCATTGCTCACTGTAAACTTCTCTCTCTAGAGTTTGTCATGGTGACACCAGCTGACACACGCCTGGCTGTAGCTGTGATGGCACATGCTGGAGATCACAGACGGTTAAGCAGTGAACGGGGAAGACACTCAAACAGAGAGGAGGGTAGGTGATGCCCATGGGGTTGGCTGGGAAGGGGATCAGCACAGTAAGTTCTACCAATTGCTGATGACTGGCTCTCATTTCCGCACTGCTATGGTTTAAAGCTTATGTCTCCAAATGAAGAATATTCAAAGACATTTGCTTTAAGAGACCAATCCCATCATTAAAAGTGCTCAGTAAGCATTTGCTAAAAGAATGCACTCGGCCATAATAGAAAGGTGGAAATCAAAGTCTTTGTCTGTGTTTTTGGGAGAAGGAGAAAGCTTAAACCAATTTCATGCAATTTTCAATGTTAATAAACTCCAGGAGGTCTTTGAGAATTTTTGCTTGCTATTCCAGCCAACCGTGGTCAACCAGAGCATTCCTTCAGATCCTTTTCCTTTTCATTATCAAAACAAACAAACAAAAAACAGGAGTTCTGTCATCTAAGGCCTTCCTTCTCCATCTGAGCTCCTTAAGAGAACTGTGAACAGAATTGAGCTCAACTTTTCTAGAGAGTCCTTGGGACATTTTTCAGTCCTGTCAGATTAGTAGGCAATGCAGACCTAAGGAGGCGAGCGAGTGGGGAGAAGGGTCTCACATATGAGTCTATAAGGCATTCCCCACAGGGAGGAGAGATGAGCAGGAAACCACAGGATGAAGGTGGAGACCAGATGAGACATACGTTCTGGTCCAGCTTTCTGAGGCTGACTTTAAAAAAAACAGACTGAAGACCAGACATCCTTCCTGAAAGTTCAAGAAACTTCCACTCATTTAGACTATTACCTGATTTTTTCTTTATTCAACAATAAAGATATTCTTTCTGGCTGTACACACTCTCTACCCATACCCCTTCCCTCCACAATCTGCTTCCTGACTTCCATTTACCACACCCCCGGGAGCAGCTCTGCCTCTGGAGTTAACCTCTACTCACTCAGCCCAGTGTCAGGACTCTGTCTGTCTGTCTGTCTCCGTCTCTGTTTCTCTCTCTGTCTCTCTCTCTCCCTGTCTCTGTCTCTCTCTCTCTGTCTCTCTCTCTCCCTGTCTCTGTCTCTCTCTCTCTGTCTCTCTCTGTCTCTCTCTCTCTCTCTCTGTCTCTCTCTCTCTGTCTCTCTCTCTCTCTCTCTCGGTGCATCACATTGCTGACTCATACTGAGGTCACAATCTAAGAATAAAAATAAATAAAAAAACACTCAGATACCTTAACTGTCACATGGAATCAAAGCACAGCTCAGAGAAGAATTTCCTCTCTGCAGAGGGCACTGCCAAGAGATTACTCAAAGCCCATTTTGACTGTCAATGGCACACACAATTAAGGACACAGGCGATCACCTTGTCCTGGAAGTCAGAATAAAAGCCAATATAGCAAAACACACTCAACTTAGTAAATTAACTGCCATGTGCAATTGCTGCTGAAGTCTCCTCCTGGATGGGAGCATGACTCTGGTTGCAGTAATGAGACTAATTTCCTGTGGGGTTTGTGGAACCGGTCTCTTTTCTTAGTGGTTATATGTCACACCAGGGAGAAGCATCAAAGGCTTAGCGGAGACCCCCAAAATGATGCTGAAAGCTGGTGAGTCATACATTACAGACCAGCTGCTCTGTTAATGGGAAACATCGGGGTACAGAGAACAGAGCACACATGTCTGCATCAACAGATTGTATCAGTAGATTCTTCTGGATTTGTGAAAATAGGGATAGTCCAAGTAGAACCTACTTCTTAAACTTCAGCCAAAGCTTTTCTGGGTATTATCAACACTCTAAAGTCATGTTATGGTTTTTTAAAAACATTGGAGAAAGGCTGGGTGTAAGCAGTGGCCTTCTGTTGTAAGTCACAGCATTTTTTTCACTTACGGAAAAGTGAACAAGTTAAAATAAATAATTACAATTTTGCCTTAGAATACTAATACTATATTCTTCCTGAATCCTGAAAATTGGCATGATAAACAACATTTGCATCATTCAGGCATCTTCTGAAATGTCCACTTCGGGGACACTCATTTATAATGACTTCAATGTCCCTAAACTTTCTCATACTTAAGCAATGACTCCAGGGCTATTCTGCTGAGTGCCAAAGCCGTGGTGCTCACAGTCCCGGCACCGGCATCACCGGAGAGGCTTGCCAAGCAGCAGCACCGCACCTCAGAGCTCAGGTTCTGTGTGTTTCGGATGGTTCCAGAAGCTTGCCTTTCTCAAGGTCTTAGGTAGTGCTAACACTGATGTCTAACAAGCACACTGTGAGAGCCACTGTACTAAAAAAAAAAAAAAAAGTTTCCCAGTATACGACATAATCCGGCTCTGTTTCTTTACAACTCAAGAGCATTTAAGAAGAAACAAAGCTGCTGTAATAAGCATTTATCAAACTTCCAAATGCACACACCTCAACAGCAACAGCAAAAAAAGACAACTCACTGAAAAACAGGGCTGAGGAACTAACTATATACTTTCCTAGAGAAGACACGGATAGCCTACAGGCACATGAAAAATGTTCTACATTGCTCCTCACCAGAGAAATGCAAGCAAAAACCATCAAATATCACCTCACATCACTGACGGAATCCTGTATCAAAAAAGACTAGAGGCAACAAGTGTTGGAGAGGGTGTGGAGAACAGGGAGCCTCCTGCACTGCAGTGGGAATGTAAACAGTGCAACCTCTCTAGGAAACAGAGGGAGAGTCCTCACTGGAGCCACCATCGATCCAGCAATCCTACTTCTAGGCATATACCCAGAGAATACAAGAACACTAATCAGAAAAAATATCTTCACCCTTTTGCTCATAGCAGTCCAGTTTTACAACAGCCAAGACAGGGAAACAGCCTAAATGTCCATCGACAGATGGCTAGATAAAAGAAGTTGTGATGTGTACATATATACGCATGTTTATATCACACATATATATATGTAAATGTATGTACAGTGTGTATGTATGACATGGAATTCTATGCAGCTATCAAAAATGATGAGATTGTGCCTTTTATAACAACCTAATAGAAATGGAAGTAATTATGCTGTGAAAATAATCCAGAAAGAAAAGTGCAGATTGGTTTCACTCATATGTGAAACATAAAAAAACTAACTGACAAAACACAAAAAATCCCCAGGATGCAAGACTGGTTACTAGAGGGGAGAACACAAAGGAATAAAGGAGTTATCATAGTGGTGACCAGCACTGGAACCCTGGTGGTGTGTGGCGTGTGAGATACATACAGACTGGGGTGCAAATTCAATACCTTGAAAATCATATACCAATGCAAATGAAAAACTTTAGGGGTATACAGATCACCTGGGGGTCTTGTTAAATACAGATTCCAAGTCAGTAGGTTTCAGAGATTCTGAATTTCAACTGGATCTAACGAATCTGAGAGTAGCAGGTCACGTTCCGTAATAAAGGAGGTGACATCTTTGGGCAGGGAAATTCTCCATGGCAAAACATTTTATTATCATTAAATTCTCTGGAAAGAAACTCCTTGTGTGGAGGGAGCATATATTTTACCTTTTGAATCAATCACATTCTACTGGAAAGTATCCAGCAGAGAGAACAAAGTCAATTTAATAATTTAACAAGAAGGAGTATCCACTATTTGAGTAGGAATTTTCACTGTATGGAATAAAAAAAAAAATGCACAGGTAGGGTAACTCTAATCACACACCTGGTCCCTAATAATTGTTCTAATATTCCAGGAAGTTAAACTGTTATAATCAGGCACCAAAAATAAAATCTTTATCATACAGAGACACAACAGCACTAAACGATTATGAATAAGCTCTGGTGATTCTGCTATTCTTGTAATGTCTGGGCAAGTTGGACAATTTTTCAAAGTAAAACTTTTAGGCAAGCATATATGGGATTTTTTTTCTGAGTCTTAGGGGAAAAAAAGTATATATGTGTGTATGTTTGTATATGTATGCATATATATATATAAATGCATATGTCTGAGTAACCACTTAAAATAAGTGAAATGATTTCTTTGAGCATATCTCTTGACTTTCTTAATTAAAATTTATCATTTGGTGAAACTATTTCACTCATAATAAAATGTCTATAATTAATTATAAATGCAAAAAAACTTATTTCTTCCAAAATAAGAGTAATATATTTTAACAGAAAAAATCTTAGATTTATTTTTTCATTATCAGTTTCATTGTCAATCCTGAAAAGAATTCTAAATTCATGAATCTATATCTCTACCAATAATGGGGACATCTTCTGGTTTTAGTGATGAAATCAACTCCAGATTTGTCAAGACTTTGAAAAGAATGTCAAAGTAACATATTCTTTGTTTGAGAATGATTTAGAAAGTCTTTAAAAGAAAAATAAAATGCATTCTTCCTCTTGGGTTAGAATTCCATTCAAAAGTGGTGGTTCTAAGGCTATTTGAATTAAACTTATAAAATTTTTATAGTATTAAAAATATTCCACAGTTTTGGAAAATAGTTAGAAATTTATATGCATGAAGAACTACCAAAATATTTGTATTTTGTGACTTGGTAATCTTATTTCTACAAAATTGTTCTCTGGAAGTAAAATACCTGGAGACCAAGTCTGATCCTTGCAGCTTTAGACTGGAGGGGAATAAAAGCAAAGCTAAATATTCAGTGGTCATGAAAATGACCATATCACTTATGGCTTATTAATTCAATTATATTATTTCACCAGGAAAAACAATGCTCATGAAAAGGTGTGATGACTGGGGAAATGCTTATATCTAACAAACAAAAGGAAAATTAAAAGTTGTACGCATCTATGACTATGACCATGTAAAATTTCTAGGAAAAGCAGAGCAAGCACAAAGGTATAGTTATATTTGGGTGGGAACATTATGGATAGTCATAGCTTCTATTTTCTTTTCAGACTTTCTGTAATGTCTTTATTACTGATTTTATGGTACTTTATTGACAGAGAAAAATCATGTTTAAAAGACTAAATCAGTCCTCAGGTACAACACTGTATCTTTATTACTGTGTTAAGGCAAGAAATGCTACTGAAGCTTGAATTTCTTCCCCAATCCCCATGAACCAAGGTTGCTGTCTTGGAAAGGGCATCATCACCCCCACATGACTGCTCAAATCTCATCAAATCACATCTTTCTGATTCACAGAGCCTTTAAATCATGGGAGATTAATGTGTTGACTCTGAAGTTAGAAAATCTGAGTTTGAACCTGGGAACCTTTTGTTTCTTTGTCTCTAGACGGCATTTCTGCCACAAATAGAGCTCTCAGAGTTCACCCCGCTCGGTACAAGAAAAGAAGCACTTTATCATCAATACCACATTTGAGTCACATGGGGGTTTATGTGTCTTGGGAGAGGCGGCCCTGCATGGTGACCAGGGTCTCTGGAATCAGAGATAATTGGTGTCATTACCATGCTGCCATTTTACAGGCTCTGTCCCCTGTGCAGATGACCACAGCTATCTGTGCCTCAGTTTCCTCATCCGTATCTCAAGTCCATGAGACAGATGATGGGGCTTAAAAAGATAACGTGCACACAGCACTCACCATAGTGCCTTGCACATGGTAAATACCGAAGATCAAAGCTACTGCTGTTTATCCAGGAATTGTGGGACGGAGTATCTGTTTCAAACCTGTGATGATAGTTCTTCCATAGAACTTGCTGTGGGACAAGGAGATTGACTGGTATTTGGAAACACAGAATAGAGACATAGTTATGGCAAGAGAGAAGGGCAATGCATAGACAGATCAGCAGAACAAACTAGGTTTACGAAAACCCATCCTGAGTTTTGAAAAGCACTAGGAACCAGAGGAAGCTATCCCAGCTCAAACCATTGCTGCCTGCAGGCAATACGTATTTTGGGTTATTCCTTCTGAAGTGCAGGAAATTTAGCCTATAAAAAGTGACTGCAAGAAGGAAACATTAGAACTCCAGATAAGCACCATATTTCAGGGTTTATTATAATTACTCATGTCATAGGCATTCTTTTGCACTGCTTTTTAGAATTGTTCTAAATGTCTCGAGGAGGTGGCTGAAGAACCTCGATACAAGCTGGGAAAGGGTGCCATCCCAAGTCTACAAGAAATTGGGGTGGGGGCAGAGAACGGGTGTGAGCAGTTAGGAGGAAGTACAATAGATTCAACATCTCCCAAACCGCAAGACTTTTCTTATCTCTTAGTAAGAAAGAACTTCAAAGACAAAATCTCTTATCCACCTTATTCACTTTTCTTCAGAGTCTAGATCAGCTCCTGTCATATAGCAGCAAGTCAATACATGCTGGATAAACAAACCAATAAATCCATTCCAAAATACTCAGTTCCAAAATTGAGTTTACAGTCTGAATAGCTTGATAATTTTTCCACATGAATTATATTAATAAAATAAATAAATATTTATTTAGAAAAATAAGTATATGGCTTAATTCTGTAAAAGATGCAGAGAAGAAATTTTGGAAAGGAACTTGAGAAAACACTAACAGTGGGGGAAGAGCAGTGCTTGGTATCTTTTCCACATTCATCCCTTTTATGCTGAGTGTTCGGGTCTATATTTTAAAATTCGAAAATGAATTAAAAATATGTTCATTCTATGTCTACATAGAATACCCTGTGAACCTTGGCAGGAATATTCATTCCACGACACACTAAACCGTGCCTTCAAAACATTGTCTACAACTAGTAAGCTGTTCACTCTTGATCAAAGCTAGTTTTAAACATAGGATGAAGCCAAAAATAATCATTTGATATTAAGCCTCCAATTTTTTAATTATCCCTGAAAGGGAGATTATGACCAAAAAAAACAAAAAGTGATGTCGGTGATAGGTACATGGAGTTTATTGTATTATTCTGTTTATATTACATAGATTTCAATATTTCTATAATAAAAATTTAGCATGTATACTTAGTATCTTACATCATTTTCTCTAAGTGTAATTAGTAATTTTATGCAGTTAAAATTATGTCACTTATACTTTATTTCAACTTGAGCTAGAATTAAAGCAATCAATTTATTTTTAATGGACTCGTGGAGGAATTTTCAGTATATTCTAGAGACTTACAGGTTTCTACCGGCTTTACTCAGTACATGATGGATAGTTTCTATTTTAAAATATGGCATTTGTTGTGATATAATTTAAATTACTTTTCTGCTGGGAGCATGTGTCCTTCGGAGTTACAATTACGCAAAGGGAAATTATAGATCATATTTCTACTTTATCTTCCTTCATAGTCCTTGTTACAGTTCCTTTCACTCAGGTACAATTACATTAGAGAAAACAGGACTCCATGTTTGTATTAAGAACAATTCTATTTAGAAAATTCATTTCCATTCTTAGTTAATTACAGAAGAAAAATGGAAGCCATTGTAAAAATAGATAATAATAAAGGCTCAAAAGTAGCAGAATTCACATATAAAGTAAAGTACCATGTATAATCAATAATTTAGAATTCCCACAAACTCACTTAACAATAAAAGTTACTATAACATAATTATATGCAAAGAAAAATATTTTTAGGTCTTTCTAATCTCCTATAAATGTTAAGTGGGCTCATTACAGAAAATTTGGAATCTTAGACAAAACACAAAAATAAATACAGGCTATCTTGCGACCTCTACCTCCAGCTGTAACCACTGTGAATATTTTGCTGTATTTCCTTTAAATTCACTTTTTGCTCAGAGAAGATAGAAATATCAATAAGCCATTATATTTCACAAAATTGTCATAAAACAGTGTACACTATACATTTTTTAAATCTAATTTTTCTGTTGGAAAATATGCAGCAATATTTCCCCCGTTTTATTAACTACCCCTCATGGCAACTGAAGCCCTTCTTGTCCAGAGGTACATCTACACCATGATTTAGCTAACCCATCAAATACTTCTAGAAATTTAGTGATATTACTAACTCCTCTTATAAATTATCTTATAATCAATTACCCTGCATAAAAAGCTTTTCATATCTCTATTTCCATGTGATAAACTATTCAAAATAAAATTCTGGACCAAGACACATGGATATGTTTACGCATTTTGAAACATAATGATGAAAGTCTTTAAAAGTTGTCATTAAGAATCCCAAAAGGAATCCAGAGATTCCAGAACTTACAAGCTATGTTTTAGCACACATATACATATATATACACATATATGCATGCATAAATATATACATATATGTCTGCCAATTTGAAAAGTAAATATGGCATCTCCTGCAATTTTCTTTTTTTAAAGTTTAATTTTTAGTGAGATTGAATGTCTGCCCGTGATGTGATCATTTTTATATCTTTTTAAAAAGTTATTATAAACATCTCTTTTAAATCAATCCAAACACCTTATCTGATATTTACTATGTTACAGGCATGGAGATAAGTACTGAGCACAGAAAATGAATGAGACGTGACCCTATTTTCAATGATTTCACAGCCTAGTAGAAAAATAAACATGTGAATGAATAATTCTGATCTTAAAGTAAGTACTATATGCACATATGTATAACGTGCTAGGAAACAACAGATAGGCGTTAGTGAAGGGTATGAAGAAGTTTTCAAGCTTCAGCTGGACTCTGACAAATGAATAAGAATTCCCCAGGCAAGTGGGAGAAAAAAAGAGTGACCTGGGAGAGGCCGATAGAGCAGACAATCAACGTGTACTGAAGGACATTATGTGTTAGTCAGCTATGACAGCAAGGAGGGATTCCACTGCTCTAACCAGTAGGTAGAGGTGACTATGTGCCAGTTCCAGCCTAGATGTCAAGAAGTGTCCCTCGCAGGGCTGGGAACTCTCAGTCTCCAACAGGAAAGCATATATTCGTAAGGAGCCACTGTTCCCAGAAGAATAGTTCCACGAACATGCAGGAGCAGAATGGAATGACACCCACAATTTGGAGCTAAGCCCAGCTGAGCTCAGCCTGGACTGAATCCCCTTTGTCCAACTGACAGTGTATAAGCCATTGAGGCTTCAGATGGATTGTTATGCAGCAGCATTGTGGCCATAGCATACTGACACACAAGTGTTTCCCTTCCCTTTAATTCCCAGGACAACCCCTCTCTGTTTAAAGATACTTCAAAAGAACTTGGGTTGGGCTAATGGCTTATGCCTTATTTGGAAATTGGGATAGTTCAGCTGGAAGTTGGTAATGATTAAATGTATCTGAGTCCATGCGATTGAAAAATATCATCTCGTCAACTGGAAGTTGCTGAAAAACTTCTCCAGAATTAAAGTACTAACATGTAGTACATATGAAATCAATTAACTATTGATTCTGCTGAGCTGCCATGCATTATAATAAATACTAAATGGACAGACAGGAGCTCAGCTCCACATTGTAAATAAGAATATTTGTATCTTTTTTGTCTCCTTCTGATTGTGTTATAATATGTAAGCAGCAACCTGTTGTGTGCTCGGAGTCTTTTCAATCAGGTCTTAATAGGCCTTCTCATTCTGCTCATTACGATAAAGAAAGGTTTCCCACAGAAATGATCTATTAGATTGCAATTTTCTTTCACATGCAAATTAAGGGATAATTAGCTTTGAATATCTGGAGATGCAGAATGTGTGTGTTTGACATATTTTCATATGTATCTAACACCTAAAGTTCAAATATTTTTTCAGACAAAAGAATAGTTCTTTGAAAGTTAAAAGAAATTCAACAATTTTCCATTCCAAATGTACATTATCCAGGTAAATATTACAGGTGACATATATTAGGCTCACAATTTAGAACCAACTCTTTTTTAAAAACATACTAACATTTTGAAAAGGTTGATAAAGCCTCAGTGTCACCACTTGTCTCTTATACTTTGCAAAGTCAAGCAGTTCTCTGAAATATGGTTGAACCAATATTTAAATTAGTTTAGAGGCAAATACATATGCCTTCCAGTAACTGGAAATACCATCCCTCTTCTAACATTTTTAAAAATTAAATAGGCCAAACCTTCCTCATTACTTAAGCAGGGAGTTTAAGCAGGTTTAAATGATTTCATACCTTTGTAAATTGTCATTTTTCACTCAATGTAGTGAAGGAGTGAAAGCTTGTTTCATGATAACGTGTTTCTAAAAGTCTGAGGCAAAACAAGATTCATCGATTAAAGATGCCTCTTGATCTAAACTAAAAGTAGCAGGTGTTTGTGGGGGCTTCTCCCAGTACAGCTGAGGGGCTGGGACATCCAGCAAAAATCTCAGGAGGGAATGATTCCTCTATCTGGAAGAAGGCAGTTTGCTTAAATCCACATAGTCTGAAAAAGGATCTCCACCACCCTGGTTTATAATATTACAAAAGACAGAATAGTTAAATCACATCTGGTTAGTCTATTACCAAATTACCTTTAGTCAAAAAATAAAATTGTATATAGAACGACAGTGACTGTCATATATAAAACATATTCAGAGCAGTTACTAGGAGTAGAGAATAGTGGAATAATAAACATCATCTAAAAGGTGGAATAATATACATATTTTTAACTACTTTTTTGAATGTTTACTTCACTTCTGCAATAAACTGGTCAGCCCACCGAAAGGTGTTGGAAGGGCTATGATGTGTGAGGTTCGGAATGCAAAAATTAGTAAGTCAGCCACTGGCCTCTGGGGACTATAGATGTAGCAGAATAAATAAGATAAGACATGCTTATGAATAAAAATAGTCAAATAAACAGGTGATAAGTGTGACATGAAAGGCACCACCCAAGCTATGTGAAATTTCAGGGCATGGAGAGGTGATCCTCATAGAAAGAAATAGCTCTCCCCGCGAATGCAGAGAACAGGTAGAATTTAAATACAGAAAGAGCATGCTAGGAAGAGGAAATGGGAGATAGTCTGTGGGGTCAGGTATATTCCTGTTATGGCAGGCAGTGTAGTAGAGTTACAGCCTGGAGGAAGATGACAAGTATAATCAGAGAAGATGGGGTGGAGATTGGGGTAAACTCCAGGTGAAGGAATTTGGAAACTGGATCATGAGCCACCATAAGTTAGAGAGCAGCTGAATGATATGCCCTTTTGAAAACTGGATTACAATGTGAGAGACAGTCAGTGAGGACTCCAACCAAAGCATCCTTCCTGTTTGAAGAGGGTTTCCCACACCTTCACTTTCCTGGAGCAGGACATCAATAAAAACGAAAGGGCTCTGTGTGATGTTACCCAAATCAGGTAAGAAGTCAGATTCGGTTTCAACGTAATAAGGTATTGGAAACACAAATTTATTTCTACAATGAAAGAGGCTGACATTTTGTATTTATTCAATCTTTCACCAAGAGACACTAGTCATATTCTACCAAGAGACTCTTAGGGTGCATTTGAACTCTTAGCCCCAACTGCAGGACAGACACAGGAAGTGTAATGAATGCACAGCAAGTGCTAGTCATGTGAGATGAATGCGTTCTAGACACCTGTGGAACAACCCAGTGCCTACAGTAAACAACACTGCGTTGTGTACTTAAAAATTCTGCTAAGTAAGATGACACATCTCATGTCACGTGTTTTTAATGCAAATAAGGGGATGGGGTGAAAGAAATGTTTTGAGATGATGGACGTTCACTACCTGGATTCTAGTAATGGTTTCATAAATGTATGCATATGTCCAAACTCATCCAATTGAATGCACTAAATATTTCCAAGTTTTGTATATTTATTATGCTTCAACGAAGTTGTTTTAGAACAACAAAATTTCAAAACAACAATGAGATGTCACCTCATACCTGTGAGAATAGCTAATACAAAAGAAAACTAGAGAAGTAGTGGATAGGATGCGATGGAAAAGGAACCCTTATGCGCTATTGGTAGGAGTGCAAATTAGTGCAATACCCATGGAAAGTAGTATGGAGAATCTTCAAAAAATTGAAAATAGAAATTCCATATGATTACATTATTTCTCTTCAGGCTATTTGCCAGAAAAACACTAATTCACAGAGACAAATGAACCCCTGTGTTTACTGCAGCTTTATTTACAGTAGCCAAGAGATGGAAATAACCTAAATGTTCTATGATAATAAGTGGATATAGAGCATGTGGCATATAAACACAACGGAATTCTACTCAGCTATAAAAGATGACACCTGACACTGCAGCAGCATGGACAGTCCCTCAGGGAATTACACACAGTGAGATAATTCAGAAGGAGAAAAACAAACATCACAGAATTTCACTCATACGTGGTATATAGAGACCAAGAAAATGAACCAAATCAAACAAAATTAGACATTTATCTATAAAATCAAATTAGTGTTTACCAGAAGGAAAGAGGGGCAAAAGGGGTAAATAGTGAAAGACAGAACTGGGCTGTTGGTAGCAAATTTAAGGCATTATAAACAGTATCGATTTAAGCACATCTTAAACCTATATCATGGTATAATGCAATAAAATTTTAAAAAGAAATTTAAAAATTAAATGCAGTGAAAGAACCTAAAGGCTATCAAGGAAGAAAGGAGAAGAAAGTGGTGGAAAGCTGCTCCCTGTGTTACCCAGAGCAGGTTCTACAGGGTTAAATCCCTGCATCTAGGGGAAGAGCTCAAATAGGAATTACATAGACCAGAACTGAGAAGTGGCTCTCAAATCCCTGTCATCTTAGACCTTAGATATAGATTGGGATATATTGCTGAAGTATGAAATACAAGGTTATGGGGCATTCTCTGGGACCCTGTTAATCCCTTGACCGATTAACACTAAGATCACGTTGAAAGAGTCATCATCCTTGGCCTTACTTCCACAATAAGGAGCATATTTCGACAGCAATATTTCCTTTGTCCAGGGGGAGATAACACAGGCCCTATAGTATCCCACCAGGAAGGCAATAAAATGAAAATGAAATGGAAAGACAAAGGAGAGAATAAAGATTTGGGTATATTGACAGGATGAGGGAGGCCACCACTGAGTCAGTCTTGAGGGCATCAAAGGGGCAGGAGAAGGAGAAAGCACCATTTTGATCCATGGTCTTCTGTCTGAATGACTAAATTAATGGCAGTTTAAACAAAATTAGTAAGTAGAGTGTATTTGGATCCTAACATGCTGAGTTTGTGTGCCTTTGGGATGTCCAGATGCCCAGCACAGAAAACAAACTGCTCTAGATCAGGGATTAATTATACAGATTTAGCCATCTCCTAAATAAACTATGACAGGATAATTGAAACCAGTGTTAATGGAGAAGGTACAGAGAGTTAGCGTTGATTTGTTTTAAACACATGGGTGTTGGGGAGAAGGAAAGGAACCAAGAGAGACAGAAAAGGAATATTCAGAAAGGAATAAGACAAGCCAACAGCATGCTCTACCTGAGAAACCAGGTAAGAAGAACCAGCTAATTACTACTTAGCACAGGGTGTAGGAGAAGAGAACTGAAAGTGGCCATTGGACCAGGCAACATGGCGGTCTGGGATGACCAGCAAAAAGCCCTTTTATTAAAATGGTAGAGACAGATGGCACATCAAAGTGCTTGAAGGAATGACGGGACTGAGGGTGAATGGATCATAAAGAAGTGTAGGTAGTGATCATGCAGCCTAATTTTTCTAAAACTTTGTTGGTGAAATATACGAAAAAATGGTAATACTGGTGGAAGATTAAGAAGACTTAATAGAAGACAATGAATAAGTGGAGAGAGAGAAAAATACTGTAACAAACTAGTTTTAATTCAACAAATAGTGGGATCCTACTGTAATATGATGTAGAACAAGACCCCAACCGCAACACATGGCAATTAAGTGTGTATATTACAGCATTCTGTTTAGACCATTTGCTCAGTAGAACAAGAAATGTGATTCATTCTTCAGTGTATCCATAGTCTTGCACAGTATCTGATATGTCTGGCAAGTGATAGACCCTCAGCAAACAGTGTCACCTATGGAACCAAAGAAAGACATAGTTCCACCCTGTATAGGGTCTACCTTACCTTTACTTCACTAACTTCCCTGTGTCATTCGGCTATGAACTTAGGCAATGATTCTACTAGAAAGCCTTCTTCAACCTCCAGTATTGAATTGAGCACCAACGCCTGTGTGACCATTACATTCTGGGCATTCACCTATCTTTTCCATTTGAAAAGAAAAAAACAAATCAACACATGATTTCAGGTTCTTGACCAGTCTATAACCAAGGGAGAGACATAGACAGTAAAACCACAGTGGGACTTGGTAACTGGTTTGAAAGCTCAGGGGAATTACCTTCCTATGCTCTTCAGGTTTTTTCATGAATAACTCCCATTGGTTCTTATTTTGTTCCTGCAGGTTTTTCATGGCAAGTCTGACCAGTGCTGCTGAATCAAAATGAGTAGAGAGGTCTCTATATCAGTCTTGGGGGGTGTAGAGTCTGTTTTCACTTATGTTGTCAATCTCCTGTAAACAGCCAAGCCATGCATACTCTAAGCAAAACATGTTATATTCCATGAGCTGGCTGGGCGTCCACGTTAAAAACACACTTGCTAAACAGTCTGCTTTTCCATGGTGCAACAGTGCTGCTCTTCCAGGGAGGGAATGTGATGAAACATTTTATTGGGTGACAACATTTGGTCTCAGCTTCCCTCAGATCACAGTAGGGTAATGAAATTGGAATCCATTTAAACATCTTTTTCACCCCACATTGACACTGTGTCAAACCACATCATGCTGCAGTAGATGTGCTGAGGTCCACAGCTTACTCTTCTCCTTACACATAACAGTGTATGTCAGATTGAAGGTAAGTTATAGAATACAATTCCTTGATTTGTTCACTTATAAGCAGAACCTCAAATCCAAGGCAATACTCCACACCACAAAGAAACACCAGCAACTGTATTACTTCAAGCCAAGTTTAGCGATGTTCCATTCATGCTAGGCAGGCTATGAATAGTGCAGTTGCTGCTCGTACAGAGCAAGCTGTGTGACAAGGACTTACATGCCCTGTCTTCCATGACAGGTTCTATCCCATGGAGGTCACTTAAATCTTGGTGATTATGCTATACTTTGCCTGCATACTTGGAAAAAGATCATCCCAGGTTAAACTAAAGCAAAGAGGATCCATGGACAATAATCATTGGCTTCACAGTCTTTATGACTTAGATCAAATCCTTGGAGCCTTTCCCGTTTGCGTAATCCCCTTTACTTTGCTCCTCTGAGACATTCTTACAGCATGAAGAATGTATGAGGTTTTTAACTTCAGGAAATATTCACAATTTGCCTACCTCCTGTCTGGTACCAGCCACCTTCATCCCCCAAGTTAGACTGCCAGTCGCCCACCTCTTAGATTTGCTTGATGTCTTGGTCCTCATATCCTCTACCCAATTATATTGTAACATGCCAATGAGATCCCACTTCCTCGAAGGCCCCATTGTCCAGGCTCTGGGAGTACACTCAGCAATCAACCCTCAGCTGTCAGTGCCTGGGGATTGTCCAAATAACTCCACATCAGTGTCATCACCATTGAATGACCTATGTTGGAGTGCTGATTGACATTAGAGTATAAAGGCCCAGTCATATCAGGCCAAATTCTGAAGTGCCAATATCAACAGCTAAGGATTTTGTTGGGCTACAGCACAGCTGACCCACTCCCTTTCCCACTTCTGCATCTTGTCCCTTCTTTTCAGAGGAGTTGACCTCCACGGGGTCAGAAGCACCCTTCAAACTAAACCCAGTCACAGACTGGCTTCCCCAACCGGTGACAGTCCACATATCACAGCTAGAGTCTAAATTTAGTCAGGAGTCACCCCTTCTTAGAACCCTCCTCTCTTCACATTATCTGCAGAGGCCACACAACTGGCCACAAGGCCCACCAATCTGCCCTGACCCCCTCTCTAACTTCACCTCCTCCCACTCACCTCCTGGCTCTCTCTGCTCCAATCACACCCCACTCCCCAAACACACTGGTACACTCCCATCACGAGACGTTTTCACTTGTTTGCTCTTCATGGCTTGAAAACTCTTCCCCTAGACCAGAGGTAGATAGAATTTTGTGTGTGTGAAGGTCAAAACATACTTCAGGTTTTTCAAGCCACAAAATTACTATTACAACTCCTCAACCCTGTCATTTCAGCATGAAACAGTCACAGATCCATCAGTGATGGGCTTATCTTTATTCCAATAAACTTTATTTATAAAAGCAGGTGCTGGGCTGGATTTTACCCTCGGGTTGAGGTTAACTGACCCCGACCTAGATAGTCACCTCATTGGCTCTGTCACCTCATTCAGGTCCTGCCTCAAATGCTGTCTTTCCTGACGACCTTATTGAAATTCCAGCTCCCAATACTGCCCATCTCTCTTGCTCACCTTATTTCTCCATGGCATTCATTGCTGTTTGACATACCATATTTTACTTCTTGCTTTGCTTACCTTCTGCTGAGAGAGGTAAGTTCAATAAAAGCGGAGATTTTCTGTGTGGGGCCTTTACATTAGTGACTAGTAGAAAAGAGTGCTAAACAAACTTCTGAATTAATTAATAAACGAAGGAATAATCAGGAAATTTCATGTTTTCCCCAATCTTTGTGGTATGGAGTTACTGTTCTCTTCACATCCTAAGATGTTCCTTTTATTTTTTGTGTTCCAGTAGAGAGTGGTGCTTAACTGCACGAGACCTTTAGTAAGGCTCCCTGAGCTTTAAACCTCTACTCAGTTGCTTGCTGGCTCTATGATTTATGCATAATATGGCCCCACTGAGAAATGGTTTTCCTTTTGTAATATGAAGAGAAAGCATTGATAACTCATAGCATGATGATGATGGAAAACATAATACAACCTGCCTTCCAGAAACCACTCCGTACATGGGAGCACTGATCAGCCAAATCACAGCACTTCCCCATGGTTAGCGACTGCAAAGGTCAGATAAGGATCATGCTTATAAATGGGGTCCTTGTGTGCTTCTAACCAAAATTCCCTTACACGTGCATGAGGTAATGTTCTTCACATGTACCTAAAAGAGTTCTCATGAGAAGAAAGAAGCATTATAAGAAGCACGCACTGCGTGCTCACCTTGAACCCACTGATGGGCTCTCTCTGTGCAAGATGGCTGCCACATATCAATGATGTGTAAGGGAGGACGAGTGGGATGACTTTCTGCACGCCCTCCCACTGGCTGGGGATGCTGAGATATAATCTCCTCTGCTGCGTTCTTGAAGACCTTGTCACAATTGTTAGAAATAATTTCCCACACACTGCAGAACAACCCTGTGGAATAAACCTGATCGCCTCCTGACTTTATTTTTAGATAGGAAAGCAGGATGAGAAATAGATATATCCTTTCACTTCATTTCTCTTTCCGTGACTCTGAATTGAATTTGCAATTCCAAATGGGATCTCCCTCCCCGTGAGATTCTCCCTCCACAATGGAATCCCAGCTCCTCCTTAGACAACTGACACCAAGTCTCCATGAAACCAGAAATCCAGATCAGACACCCAGTGTGTCTGAAAATATGTGCACATAATATAATAAACTACAATTTATTAAAATAATTAGACTAAATCTTAAAAAAAAAAAAAAACACTCAGATGATTACAGTCACTAGAAAATGAGTTGGAAAATGCTTTTAGTCTTTACCTGGTCTAGGTTGGTGGCCAATTAGCAACCATTTCTTGACCAAGTTTGAGGAGGGATAAATGTCTTTTAAACAACCCTCATTCCATTCCATTCATCTTCCTACTTCAAATCATTTACAATAGCTTGAGAAATAGATTTGTTCTGGCTGGTATTTAAAGAGACAGTCAATAACAATATGAGAAATAATTACTATATATACCTGGAGAAAGTGGGCATCGATTCCAGCAACAACTGGGCCCTCAAAACTGGATTTCAAATATGTTTTACAAGAGTGATGGCCATTTATTACTTAACTGACAAAGTTTATACTTAACTTGGGAGGAATGGAGTTGATACTGAGACTCAAACATAAAACTCATTTTTTTTCTTTTAAATGACAGCTCAATTCAGATATATTGAATGCCTGCTATTTTCTAGAAATTGTGTTAGGTTCCAACGACTCCATGAAAAAGAAGATGGGCCACCCCTGCCAAGGGACACTTGCATTATTGTGGTGAAAGGAGATAATAAACCATCACAAAATGCATCTGACTATAATAAAGACAAGTATTTCCAGGAAAAATAAGCATGATATGGTCGACTCAGTTGTCCTTGGGGGAAACAAAGTTTTTTGCAAAAGTGGCACTAGAGCTGCAAACCAGTGGGTGGGAGCCAGATGGGCACAATGAAGAAGAAAGAGGGCGAACGGACGGACCACACAAAGCTTGGAGGCCGGAAGAACCTGGCTGCTTCAGGCTGTGGTGTGCTGGCAAAACTTAACAACTGGCACATGACAAAAATCAATACATGCTATCTGGGCATACCTAAGTTTATGATAAATGTTTCAACAGCTGAGACAAGTATAGCATAATTTATAAACAATAAGGAAATAAGCATGAGAATTCTCTATTGCAAATTTCACACATAATCCATTGATTCCAACACCGTGTTTTTGCTGATTTTTGTCAAACTTCCATATCCACACAACTTATGTCTGTTACCAACCTATGATTACAATTGACGAAGCAGTGTCATTCCCACACCAGTGCTGGCTGACATTTCCATTTAAGTTAACAAAAATGATTAAAGAATAACAAAGACACGAGTCACTCATTTTTTAATGCTGTGAACCTCTTCTCTGCTAAATTATACATGAGTTTTCAAATTTGAAAGAATACGTCTTCAGGTTTAAGGAGAGATAGACACAGTGCAACGGCTACCAGACAGGACACCTTTTTATTTTTAATTTTATTATTGACCTACCTTTGTTTTATAACATAAGGTATAGATGTGCTGGTTCACTCTTTATCAAATTATGACAACACATATCACATTTCTAATAGTCCTCCACCACTGTTGACTGGACCCCCACTACCCTCCATTCCCACCCTCTACCTCCTTGCCCTCTGGCAATCTCAGTTCTGGGCCATTTTGTTTTGTCTGTTCATCTACTTTGTTTCTTTATATTCCACATATGAATGAGATCATCCAGATTTTGTCCACCGCTTAGTGACTTATTTCACTTAGATAATCCCCTCTAGTTCCATTCATTTTGTCACAACGGCGAGAGTTCATCCAATTTTTATATCTGAGAAGTAGTCCGTTTGCTATATATACCCCATCTGCTTTATCTGGTCATTCATTGATGGGCATTTAGTTTGTCTCTATTTCTTGGTTATTGTAAATGGTGCTGCAATGAACAGAGGAATGCATATATCTTTTCAAATTTGTATCTTCATTTTTTTGGATATATATCTAGAAGTGGAATTGTTAGATCATATGGTAGTTCTATTCTTAACTTTTTGAGGAACCGCCGTATAGTTCTTCAAAGTGGCTGCATTCCCACCAACAATGTAAAAGGCTTTTCTTTTCTCCACACCCTCATCAACACTTGTTTCCAGTCTTTTCAATGTAGAACATTCTCACAGGTTTTTATTTGCATTTTCCTAAAATAAGCAACAATGAGCATTTTTTCATGTAACTGTTGGCCATCTATATTTCAAATTTGAGGAAGTGTCTTTTGAGATCTGCCTGTTTTCTGAGTGTTTTGTTGTTGAGCTGAGTTCTTTATGTATCTTGAATAGCAACCCTTGTCTGATGCACATAAGCAAATATCTTCTATTCAGTGGTTTGTAATATTGTTCTGCTGGTAGCTTCCTTTGTTGTGCAGAGGAGTTTCAGTTTGACACAGCCTCATTTGCTTGTTTTGTCTTTGTTTCCCTTGCTACCAGAGTGGAGTCCCCAAAGATATCTCTAATGCCTATACCCTGAAACATATTTATGTTTTTTTCTATGTATTTTATGGTTTCTGGTCTTACAGTCAAGTGTCTAATCATTTTGAATTAATTTTTGTGTATGGTGCTAGCAAATGATCTCATTTCATTTTTTTGCATGTGGTTGTCCAGTTTTCCAAACACTATTTGTTGAAGCATTTCCTTTCTTCATTGTATGCTCCTGGTTCCTTTGCCATAAATTAAATGACTATAAATATATATATTTTTTTATGTTTATATATATATGTTTATATATATGTTTATTCTTAGGGATTCAATTCTGTTCCATTGATCTGTGTTTCTGTTTTTACTTCATCACCAAACTATTTTAATTACTATTGCTGTGAAGTATAGTTTGAAATCCAGGACTATGATAGATCTACTCTTGTTGTTTTTCTCGTGAATGCTTTGGCCAGTGTTTTGGGATTCCATTCAAATTAAATGTTCTTGTCTTATTTCCTTGAAAAATGCCAATTAATTTTAATAGTAATTATATTAAACATGTATTTTGTTTTAGGTAAGACTGCCATTTTAACCATACTAATTCTTCCCATCTATGAGCATGGAGTATCTTTCCATCTCTTTGAATCTGCTTCTGTTTCTGTTGACAATGTCTTGTAGTTTTCACTGTACAGGTCTTTTACCTTTATTGCTAAATTTTTTCCAAGGTATTTAATTCTTTTTGTTGAAATTGTACATGGGATTGTTTTCTTAATTTCTTTTTTCTCCTAGCTCATTGTCTGCATATAAAAACACAAACAAATTTATGTATTAGTTCTATAGCCTGCCACTTTAATGAAGATATTGATAAAATATTAATTCTAATCTCTTTATGGGTGAAGTCTTTAGGATTTTTCTATGTATATTACACATAATCTGAGTAATAGCTTTATTTCTTTTCCATTTAAATTCTTTTTATTTCTTTTTCTCGCCTAGTTGCTCTTGTTAGTACTTCCAATACTGTTAAATAGTAGTGGTAGAAAAAGACATCCTTGTGTTAGTCTTCATCTTAGATGAAAAGCTTCCACCACTGAGTATTATGTCATTGTAGGTTTATCATACATGAACTTCATTATGTTGACACAAATTTCTTCTATCTCCAGTTAATTGAGTCTTTCATCATTAATAGTTGCTGAATCTTACCAAATGCTTTTTCTGCATCCATTGATATGATCATGTGATTTTTATCTTTCCTTTTGTTGATGTGATGTGCCACACTAATTTACTTGCATATGTTGAACCATCCTTGCATTGCCTTCTTGGTCATGATGCAAGATCCTTTTGATATATTATTGAAAATTTATTGAGGATTTTTGCATCTATCTTCATCAGAGATGCTGGTCTATTATTTATCTTTTTGTGCGTGATGTCTTTAATTTGTATCAGAGTAATGTCATAGAATGTGGAAGTATTTTCCCTGTTCGTCATTTTTTGGAAGAGTTTGAGAAGATAGAATATTAATTCTTCTTTGAAGGCTTGACATTTTTAATTGAAATGAAAATGCTAACATTTTCTCCATTACTTTTATAAGTCTAGGCCAGTGGTCAGCAAACTATGCATGTTTTGTCCATCTTGGTACATAAAGTTTTACTGAAACATAGCCATGCTCATTCATGTATGCATTTTTCCAAGTTGTTTTTTTTTTTTTCCTACAACAACAGAGTTGAGTAATTTCAACAGAGAGTTTATTGCCCACAAAACCTAAGGTATTTTTATACAGTCCAATACTAAAAAAAAGTGTTTTGATGACAATTCTATATCAACCAAACAATAAATCAAGACTGATTTGTGGTGTTTGCCAATTTCTGTGGTCTAAATGCTCCCACCATGATGAATTTCAAGCTATCATTGTGACGTCACTGAATGAGGTGTTGGGAAGAGGTGCTGTAGCATGTCATTATGTAGATTTCACCAGAGATACAAAGAGGTAATAAACTCAAGATATATATATATATATATATATAAACATATATATACACAATGGTCAAATGTAGTAAATTATTAGGAATGATAGTGTTTGTGTATTTATTGCCCATGTATGGTATTTCTTAATTAACTAAAATTTATATAATTTAATTTTTAATGATACTTATAATTAGCCAACTTGAAAAACTTCTAAGCACTTCATGCTCAGGGTTACTAGCACTGGCTCCAGCACATCAGTGCCCTAACTCTGAAAGATACTCTGTAAGGTTGGAGGGCAGAGAGGGGTGTGTGGAACAGGGCCAGGCAGGTGAACTGAGGAGGACCCGAAAATCAGATTGAGTAGATTAGGATTTGTCCAATGCCAAATGGGATGTCACTGAAGGATAACAGCTGGAAAGTGGTTTGATTTCTCCTAGCCCCTATGATCTAATGTTTTTAATCTCACTGAACATTTTTGGAATGACTTCTGCATGCCAAGCAACATTCTAGGTACTTTACAAATATTAATTCTCACAACAATCCCATGAGGTAAGGAATTAATATGATTTATATGACTGCCCAATTTTACACAGACAAAAAGCAATTAAGCAACCTGCCCGCCTTGATTAATGAGTTGGTGGAGCAAGGATATGTGGTAGGGAAGATTCTAACTTTTGTCTCATTCTGGGGAATTTGGACCTGCAGAGAGATAGGGCTATCACCAAAATATGCCTGAGTGGTTCATGAACAGAATGAACCAGTCTGCTGGAATGCTGCACAATGGCAAAAATGGTTGGGGTCAGTCCCAGGGAGCATCATGATCATTCAATGGAGAGCAGATTCCCCTCCGTTGGAGACAACTGCTTCCAAGAGGAAGAACTCCTCCAAGAGGAGGAAACTGACTGCACAAAGTGCCAGTTACAAATCACATGTGATGTGTGCCCCAGTCATTTAAATGCCTCCGGAATCTACTGATACCTATTCAATCTTTTATTCTTTCAAAATGATAGGAGCAAGGAGGGATGGGAAGGCAGATACTGTGATCTAAAAGGGATGGGTTCTTATCATTTAAATCTTGGGTGACTTCCCTAGAAGTCAAAGTTGGTCTTAACTCTAAGTGGAGATAATGCATCTCTAAATCACAATAGATGCATTATTCTCACTCCTGGGGAGAGAGTGAGAGAGTGAGGAGGAATGGCTGCAGGTTAGAAGCTGCTGTAGCTGCTAAGTGCATCACAGACATTTGTGATTTAAGTTGAAATTTTACTTCTCAGGGAAAATGAAAATCAGCCAATCTTCTAATTTGCTGCATTAGGGAGGGAAGAATTACTTGATGGGAGAGGATAAATGAACATCTCACAACTGTAACCTCCAGCAATGCACAAATCTGACAGAGCTACCCACACGTAACCTCATCTCCACAGTATGAACAAAAAGGAGGAAAATGGGAAGAAAATGAAAAGGCATAGTGCCCACGGCTTTGTTGCTGTCATTTGATTTGTCATCCTTGTCTCGTATCTTCCCACTCATCTTGTAACCGGTGTCCACTACCCCAACCCCTTGCCAAAGGTCGGTTTCTGAGAGCCGTAGTTGAATTCTGGTGGGTGGGGGGATCCTTGGAGCATTATGAGAAACAGATAAAAGTAGTTTTGCAGAAACTTAAATTTCTGCCTTGCTAGTTTCAAAAATAGAGGTCCTCACTACTTTGAGTAATCAAGTCTTGATCTATCTCTGGCTTTGGGAAGATGATTTAACACTCCCCTGCCTCAGTTTCTTCTTTACCGTGATTCTGGGAATTCGAAGAGGTGCTAAAAGCAAACATTATGATGTCAAAAGCTAATATTTCCCAAGGGGGTGTTATGTACCAAACACTGCTTTAAACATTACATCTCTCTGTTCACCCTTAATCTCCCCAGCGCCTTAGAGGATGCTATTACTATTGTCCCTATGTTGTAGCTGAGAAAACTGGGGCACAGAGCAGGGAGGGAGCATGTCCGGGGTCACAGAGCAAGGAGTGGAAGGAGCAGGGCTGCACAAATGTGGACCATGAGCTTGGGGCCTCCGGGCAAACTATGTCCTGCTGATGAGATCCAGTTTGCCACATGTTTTGGTACAGTTCACAAGGAGAATGGGGGTTTATATGCACATCGATGAAACACATTCAATGTAAAATAATAATTTGTGGTCTATGAAGATTATATAAAATTCAAGTTTCAATGTCCACAAATAAAGTTTTATAGGAACAGTACCACACCTATTCATTTATATATAGCCGTTTGCTTCTTTTACACTCTATCTGCAGAACTGTGTAACTCACAGAATTTATGGCTCGCAAAGGCTAAACTATTTACAGAAAAAACCTGCTGATCCCACCTCTAAACCACTGCAGGATACAACCAGCCAGTCTACTTGATGTACCAGGGGACCCACGTGTGAATTCATTTGCATAAAAGTTGTTCTGTACGTATGTATGCATGTGTGCATTACCCACTCATTTCTGGACATCTTCCCTGGACAAAATTAGCATCACCTGGCAAACTGGGAATGTTCCTTGATGAGCGAGATCTTGCTCTGGCTCCCAAAGGCGCTGAGCCCCTCTCAGGACAGGAGGCTGCTTAACTGGCTCAGCCACCCCCGAGCTTGTGAGTCCCCACACCTTCACCTGAGAGCCTCCGTAATTCTCTCATCTCAGCCGAGAAAAGCATTGCTGCACAGCCTCACAGCCTATTAAGTCTGCACAGAAAGGAAACTAGAGAACTGCGATAATTATCTGGGTAACAAGTTAAAAATCACTCTTGCCTAAAATAACCTGGTAATGAGCGAGTCCTGCTATCATATTCATTAAGAAGGAACTTTTCTCAGAGAGCCAACTGGAATGGAGATTGTGTCAAAATGAGTTTACAAATCAAGAATGCACTGCCAGGGGCACTGAAGACAATTACCCAAAGTGAAAACGGAGGGAAAACACATAAGGAAAACCCACCACGTTGAAAGAACCTGGTTGTTTTACCATGAGAAGAGCTCGCATGGAGACATTACCTGTGTAGGCCACTAGATAATAGCCTCACATGGATCATTCCATCATTCCTGAAGATGCCCCAGTGAGATGCTTATTATTTCCATTCCTATTTTGCAGAAGAAAAAAAATTGAAGCTCGGAGGAGTTGAATGATGTGCTCCAGGGCACACCACTGACAAATGAAGGAGCTAGTATGCAAACCCCAGCAGCACTAGCTTCTGAGCATACTGTTTCACACTCCCTGTAGACTTTCAAAAGTAATCCTAGGCAAGCCCCAGTGAAGTTGTGGTTATTTCTGCCACCTCTGGCTGAGTACCATCCACATACATCCCAAGGACCTGAGTGTGTACCCTGGAGTCAGGGAAACGACCAAGATGAACACGCACACCCCACTGGCTAGAACCAGCCTAAGAGAGGCTAGGACATGTCACCTAGCTGTGAGTCCAAGAGAAAGAAGAGAATGATTTGGTGAATCACTGGCCAGTTTCCACAGCGGGGTTCACTAAGTAATGTGGGGTGGAAAAGGAATGTCTATAAAAAGCAAAGAGATGTAGGCCTCTGAGTGGGTGACACACAGTGGTGGGAAGAACCGAATTCCCCTTAAACAAGACACCTAAGGAGATGTATCGCTGTCATCTGGCTGGAACTCGGGTTCTCAGACCGTACCCCGCAGGTAGCTTCTCCTAGCAACCCTCATTCCCCGGACCCTTGCCCGTGTTTTCACCTCGACGCTGACACTGGCGGCAACAGCCAGGGAACCAGAACGTCTGGGCAGAGACGGGACTGCTACTGCTCCGAGCCAACTTTGGGCATCTCCACCCCACCATCAGGAGGGAAGGACAACATCCAGATTTAACTTCCAGTCAAGATACCAAGAAACCACTCCAAATAGAAATGTGGGAAAACATGCGCCAGATCCCAGGTGGCAAGTGAGTAAGTCGTCGTAACTTTTGGTGCTAAGATGTCATCAGACCAGCAGATTCGTACCAGAGAAGGTGCAGCATTCATCTGTACCCCCAACATCGCTGGCGCATTTGGAGGGCAGAGACCGACTATGAGTTTCTGACTCCCCCGCGGGGGAGCTGGAGAGGGGCCTGCACACAATGGCAGGTGCTGGCAGTGGACAGCTGTCCTCCAGGTCTACCCGGCACCTCTCAGCGTCTCCACCTACCCTTTGGACAGCCACCTCCATGGCTCCACAGAGCTGCTCCAGAGCTGACTGTGATCCTGCCCTGGCCAAGCTCAGCAGTCATGTGGCATGTTATCTGGATGAAGAGGTTCACTGACCCACGCTGAGTGAATTGTGATCCATCCTGGGCAAGGATGCTGGGGAACAAGGGGTCTCTTTCTGCTGGATTGCTCTGAAACTGTGATACTACAAATCTGGGCCTCCCAGCCACCCATGGGGAGAGCCTGCCTGAGCACTTCTGACCTTCTCTGTCCCCCGCCCCCTCAGTATAAATTGCCCATTTCATCTCCACTGGCCCTGGGGCAGAATCAATGCTCCCTCACCGTATTCCTTCAGAATATGGTGTGTAAGTATCATCCCATGACATGCGATGATTCAGTCATTTGTTTATGTATTAAATCCTCTGTGAAAGCCTGCGTTTATCCAGGGCCTGGACAATGTCCTATTTTGGTGGATCGGGATTCAAACACCAATGAGGGAAAGACGTGGAACAGAATCTCCTAGACGTTTCAGAGGTAATGTGACCCTGACAACATTTTTCTTTCAGAATTTTTGCCTCCAGAACTGTGAGAGAATACATTTCTGTGGCTATAAACCACCAAACCTGTTACACTTTGTTCCAGCAGCCTCAGGCAGACACAAATACAAAGCTCCTTATGTCTACATGCAAAATCTTGAAAAAGCCTGACTTCAGGCAGCACTGGGGACTTAGCACCCTCACACAGTTCATTCCCTATGAACCACGGACACGAGAATTGCTATTAACTTAATTGCTGTTAACTTGCTCCACTCATGCCCAGTGAGTGAGATTAGGAGGCACTTTAAATCATGACATGACTTCTCAGAGATCTGTGTATACTGCGAGTTCCTTTGTCACATTGCAGATGGCACCCTAAACTCTGAGACTCGAAGGCTGAGCATCAGCTCTGACCACAAGGGAGTCACGTAGCTCTCATCAGCACCAAGCTGCCACCATCACCCCAAAGTCAGTCCATCTTTGTGTTGGGACAAGTGAGGCCGGCCCCTGCTCTGCTTCCTGCTTGAGCATGACCAGCGTGTAGTGAAGAGTGGGTTCTGTTTAGTGATCTCAGACCAGAGCTACGAGTGATGCTGGCGAAGGAAGGAGCGTCCCAAGGGATCATGTTTGAGTCTCACACAGAACAATACTCGCCAATTAGTCGCTGGACTGGTAGGGCTTTTACCTTGAAATCCTTGTCAGCACAGCAAAATGGGAATGTCTGTCTTTGCTAATCCCTGCTCAGGCACACGTGCCATGGTGTACGCCTTGTCCCTTGGAAAGATCACAGCACACCGTGGAAGGGAAGAGGGCACAGGAGAGATTAGAACCACGAGAGGACTCTGACATGCAGCTCACAGAGGTGATGACGTTTTGTCTTTACAAAATGGCCAGCTCTCAAAACCTTCTGAATCAAAAAGTCCCCAATCCAAGAATCCCAGAAAGCTCCTAACTTCCTTAGTGGAATCGTCCTGCCTGAAACATTTTATGTAGGCTGACCATGTTTCCTTTAACGTTGGGATGTCAGAAATGGAACAGGGTTATGCGCTGGCGACTGAGGGGAAGGGAGGAGGCAGAGCAATCTGAGCAGGAGCAGAGCACCCAGGCCAGCAACCAGTAAGTGCTGTACGACACCTGTCACTTAGCACAGTAATAACATGTGGTCTGGTAGGACTTCACACAAATAGCCAAGACTGGTACAAGGAATTCTGACATTTTGAAAACCAAAACTGACGTCCCTATAAGCCCCGTTCTAAATGTCCTGCCTAAAACATATGCCACGTTTATCAGCACAGTGCCAAAAATGCTCAATAACTAGTCCAATATCAAAATGCCCAACAACCTCACTAAGCCAAGGCAACCCCCACAGTGCAACCCCCACAGTGCAACCCCCACAGTGCCGGAGGCAACCCCCACAGTGCCGGAGATACCCCATAGTAATTACCAGTGGGTCAACCACACTTTGGTGTTGCGCTCCCTTTGAAGAAACAGGAGCACACAGGGGTGGGGGGCATCTTCTTCCCTTGCAACTCCTGTGTGGGAAGAGAACAGCCGAGGCCCACTGCAGTCAGTACAGGCAAGGGTTGTCTTTACTGTGGGTGAGAGGCAGTTGCTTTGGGTCCCCTCAACAATCTGGGCCTGGGGCAACTCAGCTGCCCCTTTTGCCCCATGTTAAAGATGACCATGTGTATTAAAAATGGGACAAAATTGACATTTATATTAAAACAATGGGACAGTCGGGAAATATGACAGTCCTGTTTAAACGGCACATGTGGTCAGCCTCCTTTCATAGTCTCTTTGGTGCAAACTGAGCCATGTGCTGGCCACCGCCTGTTCAGTCGGGAGTCGGCCTCCCTCTGCTTGTCTCAGTAGGAGTCAGATAAGGAAAAGGCCTTCCCAGGAAAGTCAGGTCACAGAATGCAGAGAGCCAGCCTGCATGGGAAAATGCAAAAGCCCTCTGAGAACTACTGGCCTCCTCAAGTCCTGAGGGAGCCTGTTTCAAGGTTGCTGACTACCTGTCTCTCCAGCCAGCAGGAGCCTCTTTCTCTCTCCTGGCACTGAAACTGCACAACAAAAGCCATTTGGGAAAGACTTCCCTTTTGGGCTCAGAGATGTGCTTTGGTTCCTGCTTTATAGGAACTGGGTTTTCTGGACCTTGGAAGAAAGTAAGTAAAACTGACAGCCCCTCCTCAGCCCATCTGTCAGGAGGAAGGTGATGAGAATCCTCCCTGTCAGCCTAACAGGAAGAGAGAGAAGCACCAGAGAGCTTCCAGGTTCTGACAGTCACCTCTCTTAACTGCCTCTGCAGCATGTCTGTTAAATTTAGATAAGGCTTGAATAGGGCCCCAGGAAGATGCAGGAGGGAGTCACAAAAATGATTAAAAGGTTGTAAAATTGGGGCTTACAGATAGAAGAATTGGGGATTACTTATCCTGGAAAAGAGAAGGCTGCGGAGGGACATATAAAGGCTTCATACTAGATTAATTATGTAAATAAGCAGACACCCAGCTGGCCTGGAATCTCAACCATTTGGCAGGGAGAGAGGGTACTAAGGGGGTTACTAGCAGATTTAAAATCACTAGTTGCCGGCAGATTTCTGTGGGTTCACTGTTGTTGAGTAGTACAAGTTATGGCTACGCTGAGCCTGTTTTAATAAGCCCCGACACCACCCGCTAAAAGCCATTTCTGGCCAAGCATGTGACGAAGGTGGTGCTTTTTTGCTGTTGGCACAAGTGGAGGCCTTGCTGAGGCTCCTGGTAGGAGAGCAAACTCCAGGACTCGTCCTTCTTCCAGTCCCCAACTAGGGTCAGAAGTGAGGAGGCACAAATAAGGGTTCTGTCACCTGGTCAGGAAGATACTGGAAAGAATGCCCTCTCCGCTGATGAGCTGAAATTGCCAGAGACGGGAGAGGTGTCCCCTGCTCAGGAGTCATAACTTGCCTGCTGGAGAAGGCTGCCCCTGGTTCTGCCTCCTGATCACACTGTGGTCAGTCTTCCTTTCACCCAGCAGGACATTCACTGAGTGCTGCTTGGTTCTTCTGAACCCTGGGCTCTGAGCTTGGACGCAGAGATGAGGAAGAAGCTTCTAGTCACAAAAATAAAGGCACAGTCTGAATGCTAATGACACTAATAATAATTATCATAGGGAACACTTAGTGTCCACTTACTCTGCTCCAAGCCCTCAACTCAGCACTTCCAATACACGATCTCATTACATTCTCAAGACAGCCTTGTGAGAGAGAAACTACAGCTTTCCTCTGTTTGCAGAGACAGAAGCCTTAAAGACGTTAACTAATTTGCCCAAGGCTTGTCACACAGCCAGTAAGTGACTTGGTAGGATTTGAGGGGATGCTTTCTAATACTCAGTTTTGTTTTTAATATATGCATTATCTTTTGTTGAGTTTTTAACAGGGACTTAGAGCAGATCACAGGGTTTAATACTTAGGAGCTACTATAGCAATTATTAGTCCGATTGTCTCTTTTGATACATCTGTTAAATTGAGACCATATCTTGACCCCTCTGCTATTCTACCTTCCAGAAACATCCCAAGAGTATTAGCAGAGAAAGCACAGAGCTCACTCAATCCTTCTTGGAGAAGGCAAGGAAAGCGTGCCAGGAAGAGACATAGCCCAGACTCTCGAAGACCCAGAAGCAAGTTGTTCTTCCTGAGTCATTGAGATAAATGGGCCTTAGTGTGCATCCTGGTTCTTAGACACTGATGCTGGTAGGTCATCTGGAAAGCGTTACCAAAATGCAGGTCCTGAGCCCTTACACCCTCACTAGGACTTGGCTAGGTTGAAGAATCTGTGTGTTTATTCATCACTGAAGAATTCTGATGTGGGTGGTGAAGAAACCCCTAATTTGAGGGAAAATCCCTTAGAGCTGCTACTCTAACTCCTTTCTCTTGTCAAGTGTCCTGTGCCTCCCCTGTATATACATCTACACCTACGCCCTTCCAGGACCCTACTCACTCAATAAGCAGTTACAAGTATCTGGGGGCAGAAGCATAAGGATGGCTTCTGGTGAAGGTCAAAGGATAGCAGAAGAAGACAAGTCAACACTTGATCACATGAATCAGAATGTGATGCTGCCCCCAAGTAGAGGCAAAGCCCTAGGGATGCTCATAAGAAAAAACTGATGGTGGTTGAAATCTGGTACCCAGAAAGCCATCCTGGAGAGCAAGTGGATTTGGAACATGTGGTAACACAGAACAGGTCCGTGGAAACAGCCAAGAATCAGAGAGACCAGAGCTGGGGGCTTCAGGGGTAGAATGGGAAAAGGTGATGGGGGAACTCAACACTGAAAGAGGTCAGAGTACAGGTCATAACTCATGGCTCTGGTGCCTTTTCATGCTGTTTTATTTGTCTGTAACCAGTAAGTACTTGAGAAAGCGGTGCTGGGAGGGGCTCAGGGCGATGGATGTGGAGTCTGGCACAGTAGGCCTGGCAAGAGATAATGAAACCATTTACACTGGTTGTTGGGCAGGATTCATTTGAGGGGAGAACAAGCAAGGTGCGCACATTTAAGCATCCCTTTCATTTACATATAAGCAGTACCAATTCTAATAAAAAATCACTGAAGTGAGTCCAGAAGGGAGCATTCCGTATCATTTTTTTATTAAGGTTTGTGAGGTAAAAGCTATAATATAAAATGTATTACGTAATTTAGACTTTCTCTAAATTATATCAGCTTTTCAATAATGAGCAAAAATTAATGAAGATTGACCATTTCAACACAGGAAGCATTGCTATCTTTGTCAAGATCATACTCGAAAGTGGCATAATGCTCTAGAAGTAGAACATTCAATAGAGGAAATGTTGTTAGATATTTTTATGCCAGCAGATAGTTTTTAAAATATGATCAGGTTAGATGAAATAATCTGAGCATATCCTGGAGAAGTCTGAGCGCGGGGAGGAAAGAGAGCAGAAGAGCTCAGGTGGAAGCATCTGGATTTGGACCCTCTGAATTCAACCCAACATTTACTGCCTCAAAGCTATATGATGTTAAAAAAAAGTGATTTAACTTCTTTGAACCTCATTTTTCCAACCACAACATGGGATTAGTAAGAGCTCCTAAGACTACAAAACACTCTTATTAAATAAAATAGCGTCTTTGCGGCGATATCCAGTGTGATTATCGGCTTGGGGGTTCCTGCGAGCCTCCAAACCCAGAATAGAACCAGATCAGCGACTGCAATCCTGGAGCCTAGTCCAGCTGAACCATCGATGCGGTGGCGACCCGAGGGGACCTGAGGCTCACCTTTCCTGTCTGCACAATGAGGAGTTATGTCTAGAATGGAATCCTAAGCCCATTTTTAGAGCCCTACACTTTTTTTTTTTATCAAAGGTAATATTCTCCTGAACCATAATATCTAAAATAGATCAAAGTAAAGGTACTCTGGTTGAAGTTTCCTCCCAAGGCTGGAACCCCAGGGGCTCTCTCCACCCTATTTCTCTACTTTAAACCCAAGTTCCCCATGTCAACACCGGGTTGAGAATACTGTTTAAGAATTACAGTATTAGGGTCCTCCAAGATCACTTGGGGATCTAAGATTTTATTCTCATGGGAAGAAACACCCAGGGTCTCTCCAGATGACCAGGTCAATGAGGTTTTTTGATAAACCCGGCAAGATCTCTTTGCAAACCAAGTGCCCGTCGTAGTCATAATCAGAACCTCCACACGGCAGCCACTTACATGCTGCCTTTCCCCTGGGTGCTGGTAGAGATCTGGAAAGGGGAGTGGAAAATGCAGGAGGGTTTAGATGCGATGCGATGCAGAGCGCACTCAGTCTATGCTATCCCATGTGCCACCAGCTCAGAAGACAGTGCTACCAGTGAGACAGTCCCTTACAGTCCCCAGCTTCACTGCCTCATCTGCAGCCCTCTAGTGGAGAGAATGCCCGTTCCTCTCAAACCCATCCCTTCCGGGTCAGCTCCGTGTGCTGCACCTCTCTTTGTGGGCCCGAAACCTCTCTCCTATGATTTCCCCATTAGCTCTCCCCCTTATCTCTCTCCACCACCACCACATTAGCGCACCCTGGGGTGGGGTCTCCCAGAGCCCTGGGAGCAGGACGCCTACTCCAGGGTGTCTGATTAGGAAAGCGCTCCAGGGGACCTGGAAGGCAGAACCTGAAATCAAAGAGGAGAGAGAACCTTGAACTTTAAGGTCTGATGTAATTTGCTGGGGAACTGCCCACCCACCTGCCCTCCTATCTCTCCCTTTTGGGGTGTAAATGTCTGACCTAAAACTGTGACACCATTATTTTGGGCAGCACATAACTTGTGTGATTTCACAGCTTCTCAGTTGGAAGAGGATTTGCCTCAAGATGAAACCTACCTTGCATCTCACCCATATCTGATTTATATGATATTTAGAGAAGTATTTGGACTTGAGTGAAGCTGGAACCAGTTACGGCTTTCAGGAGAGCTGGAAGGGAATGAATGTGCCCTTGCCATCTTTCTGTGTCGGGAGGACACATCCTACTCTGTCCTTCAAACAGCTGGCACCCACACCCCACTCTGCATTCTGATGGGCCTGTGCCTGGGCTGAAATGGGGGTTAAACATGTTGAATTACCACGTCTACCTCTACTTACTCCCTGCAAATGTGTATAGTCCCCTGCTCGTGTGCCATCTCCATAACAAAATACATCAACTGGCCCTGAATATAAAGCTCATTAGGATGGTTTTTGTTCAGTTAATGGGGAAAAAAATCAAGCATGGTATTGGTATTAATTAGTGAAGCTGGATACAACTAAATCAACTACTTGAAGAAATTATTCTACCTTCCAGTTTATGCTTTAGGAAGCAAAGCAATGGCTTGTGTTGAAAGCTATTTTCCTTCCAAACGGGGGATGGTACACACTGAGTTCCCCAATTTAAGGTTCCTGCAGCCCTTCCTGAGTTAAGTATCGTTTTCCTGTTGATAGAAAATAAATAAATAAAAATAATTCACTCCATGTAGAACTAGATGCAAACTAATTTTCTAGCTTTGGAGTGAAGGTGAATAACATATAGTTAGAAAAATAATTGGTTTGAAAAACATGGTTAGCACACGCACTTGATTTTATTGACAACATTTCAAAATAAAAATGCCCCCGTCCACCGAAATATTATCTTAATGGTAAATTCCTCCCACCGCTTTGCCTGACCCGACCCCCACTCAGTGCTCAGTCTCCTCCGTGCTCTCTTTTCAAACCACGGGGGCTGCCTGCTCCCTGCGGGACTAACAGACTGGCTCTTTCTTGGCCTCCCGTGATGATGCGACTCCCCCAGAGTCACTCCTGCAACCTGTTCCTGTATCTTCAGAACAGTGACTGGTAGTTACTCTGATCTTGTTAACGGTTCCTTGTTTATTGCCTGTCTCCCATCATGCTACTAGGAACGACATCTGCCTTTTTTAACCTGTGTCTCTACGGACTAAAATGGATGCAGAGAGATGGCAAAGGAGAGAGAAATAGAAGGAAGGGAGGAAGGGAGAGTTGGGAAGAGAGAGGGAAGGAAAGACACACTAAAAGAGGAAGAGAGGAAAAAGGAGGGAGGATAATGAGTCTGAATTTGACCTCTGATCTGTATTTAAAGCTTTACTCCACAAAGGTAAAGACCGTTCGATCCATTAAAAAAGATGCAGGTGACTGATTTCTTCCTGTCAGAATTCACTTGGTGGAGAAAGGACGACCCTTGCAGTATCACAAGCTGCAAAGCACAAGAAGTACGTCTTGTCTCTTGTACTCTGTAAGGATGATACCCAGCGTATACGGCTTAGTCGTCTTATTCCGTGATGGATTTTTTTAAGTCTTTAAAATTTGAAATATTGAAGACTAAGTTTGAATATGTGCAAGGAAAAAGTAGACATATGTCATGCAATGTGTCCTCACCAAATCAAAAAAAAAAAAAAAAAAAAACAGCGAGGGGAAGATTGATTAATTTTGGAATGAGTTTTGGGATCACCAGCCCAGTGAAATTCCCACCGCTGAAATAAGCCTGACTCTTTGCAATCACCAAGTAGTTGAGAAAAGATTCAGATGGGAAGGCAGGAAGCAGAGCTAATTTCAGGGCGCCCGCATTGCAAGGCACATGTACCTCCAGAGGCGAGGGTGCGATTTGGCTAATGAGACGTTGTGTTAGTATATTAAATTCTAATTGTTACATCCTTGGACATCCCCCTGCTGGAGAGAAGGAGGGAGAAAATCCAATCTTAAGTAAAATACACGGACCATCCCACCTGTCCAGTGGGGTCTCCCAAAGTGGACTTGTGCTGTGCCTTCCACAGCTGAACACACCTGACATCCTGTCAGGAAATAATGGCCTGGATGAAGCCTATTTGCCTGGATTCTACTGCATTTGTGCCCAGCAAGATTTTTGTTATTGCTGACTTTATTTTTGATAAATAGCAGGTTTTCACACAGGTCTATGGTAAATCTCACTGGTGTCCATGAGACTAGAAAAAGAAAACCATTTATTTGCCTGTCCAGCCAGCAGCACACTGTCATTCCCCTGCCTCGTGATGTGGTGAGGAAATACCTCATCCAGCAGATCCATATCCCCCTCCGTGGGCTGCCCTGGGTCTCTTCCAATATGCTCAGCTTGATTAAATTGTTAAAATGAATGAGCACCTATTAAGTTGCTTTTGTATTCTCCACTCTCTGCTAACCACAGGTCAGGTACTATCCCATGTATTTTCCACAACCCAGAACGTAGAGTATTTTAACAATTTAGCAGATCAGGACACTAAGGCTCAGGGAACTGAAGTAAATTTGGCCATTTTAACACAAAGCAAGTACTAAAGAGCCAGAGCTGGGGGACCATATCCTTCGCTCTTGCCAGCTCTGCTCTGCTTCCTCCTCTGGGGACCTTGCTGGATCCACCAGGCCAGGACCAGGGTCAGGTCTACCTGACTGCAGCACCTGCTCTTAAGCAACTCCACTCAGTCCCCAAACTGGGAAGGCACCAACTTCAAGGTGCTGATTTGCTCTCCTGACTCTCTTAATTATATTTTGAGATATTTGGGTATAAAGGATGGATTCTAAACACCATTGCAGTCCCAGCACTTGATCGTGGTCAGCACACAATGAATGAAAGAGGGAGTGAGTGAGTGAGTGAGTGATGAGTGAGTGAGTGAATGTGTGAGCAAGTGAGTGATGAGTGAATGAGTGAGTGAGTGAGTGAACATGTCAGTGAGTGAGTGAGTGAATGAGTGAGTGATGAATGAGTGAATGAATGAGTGGGAGTGAGTCAGTGAATGAATGAGTGAGTGGATGAGTGAGTGAGTGAGTGAATGACTGAGTGGATGAATGAGTGAGTGACTGAGTGGATAAATGAGTGAGTGAGTGAGTGAACAAATTAATGGAAAGAACATCTACCCAAAATGTTGAGGCAAGCTTAGATAAAATTGGACAGCAATGAGAAAAAACTAACAGGCAGCGCTCCAGAGCAGTCCCCACAGACACAGCCTTAATGTTTCATTCAGTAACATCTATAATTCAGACTGGAATTCAGCAAGACAGATGCCCCGGTCCTCTCATTCAAACTGTACCAGAGGCATTGTAACCCCTCTTCCCCTGAGTCTGCGGTGGCCTGGGGGCTGCTTCCACAGGACACAGGGCTCCCACCGCATCCCCACTCCACCCCTTTATTTGTCTGTGACTTACTTGCAGTTTTATAATTTAGGAACATTCAAGCCACACTGCCACCTTTTTCAAAGGATTTTCTTCAGCTACAGTAGTGTGATGGGTTTTTGTTTTGTTTTGTTATAAAGAGAGGCTGGGGATGAAGGAGAAAGGAGAAAAATGGAAGGCCTTGAAAATATAAATTGGAAACAGATAAAAGCAAAGCTGAATGCAGAGGAGTCTATGATATTGAAGTCTCAGAAATGTCTGAAGCTGCCCGTGCTGGATGGGATTGCATTCTGTGTGAGGGTAGCACCAACAGGGCGCTCTCTGACTGCTTCCCAGAGAAGAAAGTGGACACTGTTTCAGGTGGGTGTCCGTCCCTCCATGCAGGGCAGAGCGGACAGGGAGGCAGGAGGAGGAAGCTATGGCCTGGGATTTGAGAGGAAAAAAGGCCCTTCTCTTGTCATTCACATAACTGTGCTGACAGTTTTTCTTTATCTTAGGTAAAGAACACTCAGACTTAGCTGTGGAGTGCAGGTAACCTGTCAGCAGGTAATTCCAGAAGCAGTCACGCAGAGGAGGGAAATGACACGGGATGGGGAAGAAAGAGAAAGCCTGGCAGTTTAGCTACCACTGTGGTGACAACAGCTCCCATCCGCTGAAGTCTGAGAAATGCTGAAGAACCTGAGATGTGCCTCCCGGGGGTAAGGGAGCCAGGGTGGTTGTTCTCCAGTCCCTACTCCTCCCTGGCAAGGGCGCCCAGCTCTTCGGGGCTGCCCTGCCTGCAGGGTAAGAAAGCCCCTGCCACCAACACACATAGAGCAGAAAGCCTGTAGGGTTTTTGGAGAGGAGCTGCCAGAGGAATGGGGAGTGAGCATGAACATGAGTGAGAGAGCGACAGGGTATGTCTGTGAATTGTGCCGTGTGTACCGTTCAATGTACTATGTAGGCATTTGCCTACATATGTATATATGGGCACACACATACGCCACACATATCTGAGTGCATGTGTTTACATGATCGGGACGAGACAAGAAGTCGTGGTTACCTCTGCATGTACAACAGCATCCGTGCCCTAAATGCTACAGAGCACTACTCCGTACTGGCCACTCTTCCAGGCGTGGGCCACACCAGGACCAAATTACACATGGCTCCTAACCACACAGAATTCAGACTGCAGTCCAGAGAGATAAACACACAAACTACCATAGAGGACACATTTTTAATAAAGTTAAGTGGTATTTTAAAAAATGGGGGGCAAGGAAAGTCCTTAAGGTGACGTGATGGATGCGCAGCCAGGCAGGTGAAGCATAGAGCTGAGGCTTCCAGGCAGAGAAGCTGGCACACACAGCACACGCCCTAGCTAAGATTTCTATTGTCTTTATACTTTTATTTTTGCAAATTTTCTGTAATGCTTACATCTTGTTAAAGTTGGAGGAGAAACTACCATACAACTATGTGTTAAATATTCTTGAGTAAGTGAAAGAAAAATCCAAAGGAAGACTTTATTGATTCTTAGAATTTGACTGATACAACATCCCCAAATTGGTCATCTGCTGGGAATCAGAAAACCATCATAACTTCTCTTAATGGATGGCAAGTACAGATCAATCAATAAATAGTTATGGAGGCTGCATGAAAGACACTGCATTTGGGCCCTGGGGAACCCTGAGCAGAGCGAGACAGTGACCGGCTGTCATGCTCTGGTAGGAGAGGCAGGGATCACAGGAAAACAATTCTATGAATAGCCACTTCTTGATGAGAGCCATAGCAGAGTATAGATATGTGCCTGAGACTCAGGCAAGCTGAGGCGCAATGGCGAGTTTAAGAAGGCTTTTTGAAGTGTAAGGCATTTGAGCTGGGCTTATGAAGTGAGTCAGCCTGCCACAGCCACAGACGGTGTCACAGACAGGAGACTGGCTGGAAGAGACATGGCAGGAAGAGGGAAACTGCAGCATACACAGGGGAATGAGCCATTTACCAGAGATCCTGAGTTTGAGCAGATACAGAGGACCAGAGGGGAAGGTGGATGGAATAAGACCAGAATACCTTGAGTGCCATGAGCAATAATTTGCTAGTTTGCCAACCCTTCATCCATTTGCCTACTCCATACAGGGAAATGCTCCAGTTCCTTGGAAAGACAACCCTATTCCAATAATCTAAGTCCATGTGATTGGGAGAAGCTGACTAGCCACTATCTCTGGCATTAGAAGAGGGCATGTCACCAAGACAGCAGTGCATTCCCTCTCCTTGTTCATCGCTGTTGGTTGAAGGGTGGACACAGGACTAATGAGAGTCAGTGAAACCGAGTTCAAAGATGTGGACGAAACATGTTGGCCACGAGAACTCGTCTCTGCGCTGGAGCCGCTGAGGCAATGGACTGCATTAGGAGATTATGGCTGGACGCCATATTCTCACCGTGATGAAAGAGACTTTGTCAGACTGGGGAAGACAAAGGGGGAGATTGCTGAGAGGTAGCAAATAAGACATTATCTTGATGACAGCTTTAAAGATCCAGCAATGATGGAAAGCAACTAAGACAATTCTAGGTTTTCCAGTTGTGGAAGTTACTAAGCCTTCTTCCTTTCCTCTTGAACTTGTTTGCTGTCGATTTCTGTCACTGAAAACAAGAGCCTTAATTAATACACCACAGTAAATAAACACTGCAAAGACCCATTGACGAATGTTCAGAGCAACTTTAACCATGAAATCAAAAACTGAAAACAATCCAAAATCCACAAAAAAATAAGCAAAATGAGGTATATTCATAAAAATACTGCTCGGTAACAAAAAGGAATAAACTGAGTACATGTAATAATATAGATGAATCTCAAAAACATGCTAAGTAATGAAAGTCAGATATACAATAGAGTAAGATTTCATTTATATGAAATCCTACAAAGGTGAAACAAATGTATAGTGACAGAAAGCCAGTGGCTGATTATCTAAAGCCAGAGGATGTGTGGGGCTAGCCTGAAAAGAGAACAAGGGACTCTTTAGGGTAGTAAAAACATTTTATGGTGGTGGTAGATACATGGGAGTGTAATTAGTCAAAATTCATAGAAACATATTCTCCATGGGTGCTTTTTGTTGAATGCAAACTTCAACAAAGCTTTTAAAATGAATACAAAATAAAAATTTTCAGACAAAATATATGTATCATTGTAGAGAGTCATAATATTATTGGATAGGAAAGGAAGGGCCAGTGAAGGATTTTGAGAGAAAGGCTTGCTTACTCAGGGTTGTCTCTTAGACAGTCCACGTGTTGTCAGAGTTCACTGTGCAGCTGGTAAGAACTGGCATCTGGGCAGATTCAAATTCCAGATCCACTGCTGTCCAGTTGGATAATGCTGAAATACTACACAACTTCTCCATTTCTCCTTTTTTTTGGTAATGTGGATAATAATAGCACCAATCTCAGTGGTCCATTGAAAAGACTGCATGATGACACACGTAAACTCTCAGAGAAGAAGACACACTCAGGAATGTTCAGGGTCATGGTAATAGCGATGAGCTATGATTTAGATGGGGAAAAGGACCATGGCAGATGGATCACATGGTTCTACTAAGAAAAAGAAATCTTGAACTCAGGCAAAGTTCATGAGAATGAAGAAGACGTAGATTTGAGAAGTGCTTCACAGGTAAGAGTTCACGGCATTTGGCAACAAAGAGAGGGCAAGGAAGAAGGGAAAAAACTACTCAGAACTTTCTAACTTTGGAGGCTGAGGGGATATTAATGCTATTAGCTGGGGAAAGACGGAAAACAGGAAGAGGAACTGACTCACGGGAAAGATAATGAGTTCACTTTTAGCTACATGGAGCTGGGATTGCCGGCCAGATGGCAGGCTGGGATGTCCGGATGCGTGGAAAGCAAAACTTGCAGAGGACTTCTGATGTCGGTGGGGGACAAAATGATCAGCCCTTAAAGAGAAGCAAGCCACAGTATCTCTTTTTGTAGTTTTAGAGATTGGCTTAGTGTCCTGAATAGTAATCACTGTAGGTGATCACTACATGGAGAAACAAGGCTTGATGTAGCAGGAAGTCACACCAGAAAGCAATTAAAATGCATCCTGTCAGCAGCGTCACCATGGAGCCTTGCATAGGGTCAAAGAAAAGGGTGAGGGTTCCAAACAGGATGAGAGTCTGTGATGTTCTGACAGCTACTTTTCTAACTGCTGGCAAAATTCTAGGACCAGAATTAACATCTTGGAATCTGAGAAATGATTATGCTTAACTCACAATCTTAACTTATTTCCCAGATACACACACATACACACATATATATATAATATATATGTATATATATGTATACATATAATATATATGTATATATATTAGAGAGAGAGAGAGAGAGAGAGAGAGAGAGAGAGAGAGAGAGAGAGAGAGAGAGAGAGAGAGAGAGACATGTGTATGTGCATAAAGTTTGGACTGTGATATATATTTATTTAAGAAATTAAGATTGTGAATCAAGCTGTGTGATTCACATACAATGTAATTACTAGCCCTGATTCTTAGGAAATCTTCCTAAAACACTGAAGTGTGGCTTGATGGCTAGTGAAGGTGGTCTCAGGATTCTGGCATAGAGGGAGGGCTGGCAATACCTGACCTGTGGTTGTGACCCACATGTAACTTTGATCCCAGTCACTACTCAGTACCCTGAGGAAGTGGTACACATAAGTATACTTTGGGTTACCCAGGAAAGCATTTCCATAGGTCAAACTTCCAAAGCAAGCAGCTTCTAGAATAAGCCAATCTTAGTCAATTAGGAATAAATGAACAAAGCTTTCTTCTAGATAAATTGCAGGCAGGTACCCAGTCAACTAATTGACTGATTCATTTTCTTTCCCTTTTTCAGGGGATTTTTGAGACGTCGAGCTCCCATTACCCACATGAGCCTGCACAAGCCATATTATTTATGGCTCATGAAAACCAGATTGGACATTCCTCTCCCAACAGCCTAATGACATTGGTAAAGACTAATAGTCTGTTGTGTTTGTTCTATTACATTGTTTAGGGTTGTGGGTAGGAGAAGGAAAGAAACGAAAAGCTGTATGTGGGTTAAGTATAAAGGTGCAAAATGTATATGTTGATTACCTTTTGGATTAAAAAATGCCACCTTCACTGTGAACTTGTTTTAAACCCATTCCCTTTCACATTAATTTTAAACATTTCTGAGCAGAGAGGAAGCCTCTCTGGAATTCATAGTAAAACAATCGAAGGCAGTAGTGCTAAAGAAGTGAAGGCCGGGACGCAGGCCTGGGAATCATGGTCTCACTTCCGCAGCTTTGAAACAGCCCCTCTTGGCCTGTGCTGGGGACATAAATGTCCTTAGATGGTTTCGCTTCCCCGAGACTGTAGTCCTGATAACCCTCCCAGAGGTTGCCCTCAGGTCCACAGGGGGCCCTGCCCTCCCGGTCCTACACAGCAGAGTCCACTCCTTCAGTAAATTCACATCTCCTCATATGAAAAGGGGCAATGTTAGCAATGTCTATTTTTAACAAGCAGAGTGCTGTGAAAATCAAATGAAATAACAGATGTAAATGTGTTTTGTAAACAGAACATAATAAATCATTATTAGTATGAAAATTTTCTTTCCTCTTCACCAGGGGTCGGAAAACCATAACCCAGGAGTCAAATTTTTTTTCTTCAACCTGTTGTTGTAACCTATAAGCTAGGAATGCTTTCTCTATTTTTAAAGGATTTTTTTAAGAGAGGAAGAAAGGAAGGGAGGAAGGGAAGGAGGGAGGAAGGAAGGAAGGGAAGGAAGGAAAGGAGAGAAAGGAAAGTTAGTGCTTATTTATTTTTTCCCTTTAGCCCTTGGTCACAAACATAAGTCCTTAGGCTTTACATGGTCTACACCCCAGCATCTCAGTCACCTGAGCCACAAGGGCATGACTTTTAAAGGGTTTTTTAAAGTAGAAGAAGGCATCTCCTGATAGAGTAGCATTCTGTGAACAATTAAATGAAATAAATAAAGTGCTTTTCTTCCTCCTCTCTCTTCCTGTCTTTCTTCGCTCACTTTCATTCCTGCCTGCAACTTTCTTTAAAAAAAAAAGTAGAAGAAGACAAAGGAAGAGGAAGAGGAGGAGGCAAAAATATGTAAGCGCCCAAATGTGACCTGCAAAACCTATAACCGTCTGTCCCATTAAAGAAAAGGTTGTGGGTCCCATCTTAAGCAAAGAAAAACAGCTATGTCTTTGCCTTCCTGAAGTAACTGCAAAAATGGCCCTGATTCTCCCTGCTCCGGGTGCCATATAACGATTCAGGGCCCTCCCAGTTTGACACTGGCCTCAGCCATGGGATGCCTAGACAATACTTACCAAAAAGGTCTGAAAAGCACCGGTAGGACTGGGCTTGCTCTTTCTTATGCCTACAATTACTCTGCGAGCATGTCCAATCTAGCCTGCCACAAGATTGGAGACTCATGCCCAAGTCACCATAACCAAACATAGACTAGATCAACCAACAGCTATCTGACTCCCAGGCAGGTAAGCAAAACCAGCCAAGATCTGCAGAGTCATCTAGCTGATGGCAGAGCCCATGTGGATGGGCAACAAATAGTGCATGTAATTTACTGCCAAGGCTAAGTTACAGATGCTTGAAACACATGAACTCTTCATACCCGGCAAAGAACACTAAAGAGGGTAGAGACAGCATAGAGTTCTCGTTCCTTTCAGCACTTCAGCTTTCCAGGCTATGGACTGGTTAGAACTTACCTACCCCTGTAGAATTCTTGGGTCTCTGTTTATTTAGTCAACAAATATTTCCTTGTAGCTCCTTTGTGGTGAACACTATGATAACACTCACATACATCCATGACCTCAAGAAGTTCATCTGTGGGGAGGTTATATCTTATAGTCTTATTTTTCCCTCACAGTACAATTATGACAGGGTATAGTCAGATAGCATAATTCCATAAATGTATTGTAATCTATTCTAAGCAGTTCAAGTACAGATTCCACATATTAATTTGTCTATGTTTAGCATGAAAATTCAAATACACACAAACTCCCCCAAAATGACTTGGTCCTTTTAAAGGTTATGAAAGTGTGTTGGAGAACAATCTGGAGTGAGAGAGACAGAGTCTCATCAGTTTATCATTTTCTTCGCTAAGAGATATTTCCCTCTTCAGTATCTTAGAAACATAGATGAAATGTTCTGATGTTTTACTTTGCTCAAACCACCTTACAATTGAAACATGAATGTATAATTATTTAATGACATAAGAGGATGGTTTTAAAATATGTTCACCAAGTACTTGACTCTTCTTCAAGAGGCAGAGTTTTATTCCTCTCTGAGTGTAGAGCTGAACTTAGTGCTCACTTGTATGGAATACAGTGTGATCAAAGTGATGGTATGTGACAGACAAGATTAAGATATAAAAGACATTCTGATGGCTTCCTTGCTTTCTCTTCCTCTGGGACATGTCATTCTGGGGAAAGTTACCACGCTGTCAGAACACTATGGGAGTCCTACAGAGAAGTTCACAAGGTAAAGAACTGAGGCCTCCTGCCAACAGCCATGTGAAGGCACCACCTTGGAAGCCTCCAGCCCTAGTCAAGCCCTCAGATGAGACTGCATTCCTGGGTTACAACTTGACAAAATATCATAAAAACCTCTGAATCAAAACCACCTCGTTAAGCTACTCCTGAGATAAATTTATTCAAGCCACTGGGTTTGGGGGATGATTTTTATGCAGCAATAGGTAATAAATATACCTAGAGAGTATCAAGTGATTAAAACCAGCCATTGTTAACTAATTATCTAGAGAACAAAGAATTCATGAGACATGAATGTGAAGAGTCTTATACCCTGCTTTCCTTGACACCAATCTGTATTTCTCTGGTGAAGTATGCTGTGGAACTTTTTACTTTTTGTTAACATCTGCATAAATGAGTCTGTTTAGGTATGTGCTATCAAAAATAAAGATGCATAAATTGACTATATGTTAAAGATGACATCCATGTTGTCATGTCAAAAATCTTGTGAATAAAATTTTCTTACATTTTCCAGACTAATTTACTTTTTAACACTCTTGACATTTACTTTTGTTTAACTTGTTAATTTATGTTGTATTGTTTATGCTTTAAAAAAAAAAACTTTAATTTCTATCTGAAAAATATAGAATAAGTGACACTTATTTTTACTAGAGACATTTTTGCATCTGTGAGGTGGATGTGAATGTCAGTGGAACTTATTTCAAACGAAACACAATGTATATATATAAAGTGTACTACATGTTTGCATCATTTCTATTCTGTTTGGGGAGCAGTCCAAATATTTCAGCAGAGTCTCAAAGGGACCTATAATCACCAAGAGATTAATAGTCCCAAATCCAGGTGCTTTTCCTTGCCAATCCTACTTGTTTCAGAGAGTAGATGAAATACAGGTATTTTCAGGCTTGAGAGGGAAAATAGTAACTCCCAGCGAAGCATTAGAAAGGCTTAGTGTTGTGTAAAGAATTGACAAATGTGTATAGATAAAGAATATATTTGGCAGGCTAGTAGACTTGGAACATTTATCTGCAAGGCTGCTTTAAATGGGTCATGCTTGATTTAACTCTGTGTTTAATGTCACTCAATATCTTGCATGTAATCTGTTAAAATTAAATGTACTCTCTTATAAATCCAAAAGTTATTCAGCTCAATTCTTTCAGGCTGCAGCACATAATATCACCCTCACATTCAGATCTTCTGCTGTTCCAACTTTATGGAAGTTAATCAATGATCTAAGACTCATGCTTTTTGCAAGAATTCAGACAGGGATTTTGACCTTAGGTGAGCAAAACAGCTTCCTCTTCCTGAAAAGACTTGTTGCAAGGTGTGACTGGCCCTGGACAATGAACACCTAACCCAACAATGTTGTCAGATATTCCTCTTCTGGGCTCTAGAGCTACGGTAGGAGCAGCACAAAAATGCCAAGGAGAGTGAGAGGCAAATTTCCCTCTGTGCAGCCTTGGCGCCACATGCTAACCCTCCCACAGTGTAAGAGATACAGATGAGATGAGGAAGAGGAAGTGATTAATGATCTTAAACCTCTTTGGGCATCCAAGTGCTGAGTAGGGGACCAAGAATTAGAAGCTGACCCCTCCTCCCGCAAAAAAAAAAAAAAAAAAAAATCCTTTCTTTTGTGTAATTTTTAGGTATTTGATGGAATACAGAAATGTTTTTAAAACAAAATACTAAGGTTAAATTTGCAATATTGTAAAGATCCAATTTGTAGATAGATTAAAGAGATGTGCTGGCAATTGGGAAAAAATTAAAGGAAGAATAAAAATTAATGTTTCATAAGACACTGTTGTTCTCTCTGGAGTCCATGAATGACATCACCAATTAATCTCAGAATTCTTTCCTGGAAAACCTAAATAGGACCCCAGAATCTGCTTCCCACAGTCAGGAGGCAGCCACAACTATTCCGTCTGAGCTGCCTTATGCAGCCTGTTTGTCTGAATTCATTGGTTCAGAGGACCCTGACATACTACATGGTCACTTCCAAAAGCATTGGAGATGTTGAGATACTACACAGGTTGCAGAAAGGAAGCTACCAACAGATTTGGGAAAGAGTATAACTTTTATGGTAAATAAAGATATAGCCTTAGAAGGAGAAAGACTAAAGACCTCTGCAAGGTCTATTGTTTGGATGCTCTGTAGCTGATGTCATATAATGGTAGGTAAAGAGATGTTAACTCTTTATCCAACATGACTCTGGTAGGAAGCAACCAAATACAAGTAAGAAAAATGTGCTTGCTCAACATGGTTCTAGCTTTAGTTTTCTGAAATCTAATCCGTCTGGAAAGCAAAAGCCACATCTATAAGGAACCAACTCTCTAGCATGGTTCTAGCTTTAGTTTTCTGAAATCTAATCAGTCTGGAAAGCAAAAGCCACATCTATAAGGAACCAACTCTCCCCAAATCTGGCTGTCTTTGAGAGTTTTCTAAAAGCTAAATGGCAGGCAACATCAAACATACAATCATGCAAGCCAGAAATGGAAAAGTTATCCTGGATGGCCATCTCTCTGGTGCCTTCCAAAATCAATTCCTCTCTCTATCATGTGACATTTACCTCCTAAGTAACTTAAAAATGCCTTCTACCTGTTCCATTTCTACTACAGCCATGTTAGGTCAAGCATCCATCACTTCTTACCTGGGTATTATAGCAAACCCACATCCAAGGTGGTCATCTCCAATCCATTCCTACCCTCCAACCAGAGAGTTCTTTGTGAAATGCAAATCCTTTTCCAATATTGCCACCTCCCTGGTTACTCTTCAAAAAGATCTCTGTTCCCAAAGGCAACAAGGAATGTGAAATGTGCATCAAGGCCCACAGGCCCCGCCAAGGTCTGGACTCTGTCTCCTAGGGGCCCCTTTAGGCTCCTTCCATGAACACACACCTGCTCCAGCCACAGGAACCTAGCACATGATATTTCCTCTTCCTTGATTTAAGTCATCCACCACTTCTAGCCGCCACACACACACATGAATATTTGTGTTTCACCCTTCAAACCTTAGCCCTAGAATCACCGTGTCAGAAAATGCTTTCTTCCCTGACTAGTCAGTTATCGCCATCCATTATGCTCACTAAGAATAACCAGGACCCCACCTCTGTAGGAACCTCTCCATCTAGAACATACCACAGCTGCATCCCCTGTACACACAGGGTGGCAACTTCTCCTTCTCTCTTTTGTTCCCAGTGCCTTCCCTCAGTCAACCTTCAAAGAATATGTTCTGAATGAATGAATGAGTGAGTGAATGAGCAAGTGAATCATACCAGTGACTCTTTCATTCATCTAGAAGGCACAGAAATGGGAAAATTCACAAAGTGCTGAGTATTGAGAGAGGTCCCACGAGATGGTTGGGAATGGACCTGGGAGGCAAAGAGGGAAGGAATAGTCAGTTTAATGGCCCTAGTATAATCACAGGATAAATAAAGTTGAGATAAAGCAGCCTCCTTCTCATCCCTACAAGTCATTGATTCAGCTAAAAAGGCAATTACCAAGAAGAATAGGAATATTGTCTATCACACTGACACAGAAAAAAGTGCTGAATGTTGCAATGATAGTGAGCAGTCCATAAAAAAATCTTTGGGCAGTGAAATTCCAAAGGCTGCCTGTCACATTTTATTATAAGGAGCTCAAATAACTCTGTTCAATCTCATCTGCTTGGAGTCAAAAACATTTTTTTTTATTGTAAGGCAGAAGAATAAGAAATGTTCCATAAAAATATCTATAACTAGTAGCTGTCACAAACTTTTCTGCATAAATATTTCTATGTGCTTGTGAATAAATTAATTGGAGAAAGCATTACTGAATACCTACTAAGTGCTAGGCACTGAACTTTTATGATGATATTATGTAAGTATATATTTTATTTCTGTGTTTATCTTTACCTTGATGTGAAACTATAGATTCAGTTTATTTAAAAGACTTGTTCAGGGCCACAGACATAGTAGATAAATGACAGCATTTTAATCCAGCTCTTCTCTGTAGCTTGGTGTGTCCCATGAAGTCACAGATAATTTGAATCAACCAAGTACCAGATTAACCCCGGCAAGCAGAACCCTAGAGTCCACTAGAATTTTTCTGGGGTCTTTGTGACTCTGACAGCACCTGAGATCAACAACACAAAACAAACATCTTTTTCTACTCCTGCCTTTCCAGGAGGTATGCCCAAAGTGGCAGTAACTCAAATAAATATCGGAATGTAATTATGCCTTTTAAAACATGGCAGTATGCAAAGCAGCACTCGTTAATGAGTTATTGATAGCAAAGAGCTCTCTGATGTGGGCCTGCAGTTGATGTGTTTACGTAATTGTCTACTTGGAGCTCCTTGCCAAGCACTCAGTGGAGAAGATGCGCATCCCTTTATGCTCTGTGCAAGAGTGTCTGGGTGGGAGCCTAAACTTAGAGCTTGCCTGCTCATCCTGGGCCTTACTCATCTTCTACCTTCACATCACGAGTTGTTTTCCTGTGCTGGTATGCAAATTACCACAAATCTAAAATAACTTAAAGCAATAACTTGAAATAACTAAAAGCAATGTGCATGTATTAGCTTGCTGTTCTAGGGGTCAGAAGTCCAACGTGAGTCTCCTGGGGTTAAGATCAGAGGTGGCGGGGCGGGTTCCTTCTGGAGTCCGCAGGGCAGAATCCAGCCCTCGTCGACCACAGCTTCCAGAAACAGCCCATGTTGTGGGTCTGCATCTGCATCACTCTGACTCATTTCCATATCCACATTCCTTCTCCAACTGTGACCTTTTGCTGCCCTTATAGAAGGACCTTGGTGATGATACAGGGACCATGTGGAGGATCCAGCATAATCTTCCATCTTGAGATTCTGAATTGATCACATCGGCAAAGTGCCCTTTGCCTCATAAGGTGACACGAACAGGCTCCAGGGATGGGAACCTGAACTTATTTGGGACCCATTACTCAGCTGACCAGACCTCTACAATCCACTTTCCTTGTTGTCAAGGGAACTTTCTAAAGAAAAGCAGAGGTTGTCATGACTTGTAGGCAAAACCGGCCAAGACTTGCACAGCCCTCCCATAAGGACTGTTTCTGCCACCTCTCTAACCTGCCTTGGCGTTCGGCCTGTTGGCCACTCCTGCTTCCCTGGCCTCCTTCCTGTGCCCTGAAGCTCTGGGCTCTATTCTGCCTTGGAGTTTATGCATTGATTTCTCCCTTTGCCTGTGGCTGAATTTTTCACAGGACCCCATCAAGGTCTGGCCTAAGGATCAAAGTCTCAGAGATCATTCTTACCAGCCTTTTCCATCATGAAAGCCAGCTCTGGGGCAGAGTGGCAGACAGGTGGATCTGGGAAGTGTTCCCTGGCAATAGGCTATGATAAGGTGCGGAAGGCAGGAAGGTCAGAGGACAAGCAAGCCCACAGTGAGATGGTACCTGAAGCCTCTGTATGTCCTATAGGGCTCTCCAAGCTGGGTGGCCCTTGAGAATTGCTGCTAACAAGGCAAGAAGGCTGGGGCATGGGCTATGAGCAACACTCACGTCAAGTCAAGCCCTGGACCAGGATGCCACTATCCACTGTGGCAGTCGATACAACTGCAGGTGGAGAAATAGGTAGTGTGACCCCGAAAAGGGATCCAAGCAGAGCATGCTAGGATTCCCTGCGCCACCCAGCCGGGGTTCTCAGTGGGTCCCAGGGGAAGCTGGACCTGGGAATTCACTGGATTGCAGATCTCGTGTCCCACCCCGACCTGCTGAATGAGAAACACTGAAGGTGCTGCCAGTAGCCTGCGTTTTAACAAGCCATCGAGGGGATGCTAACGCACTCTGATGTTTGGGAGCCATGGATGTGAAGCGTGTCTGTTCTCCCTGTGGGAACACTTCACAATCTGCAAGCAGGTCCACTCCTTGCCAATTGTGCCGAATCTCTCTGTGCTCCAGTTTCTTCCTCATATACGTGTATCTACATATATATTCTTGTGTTATATTATACTCTACTTTCCACTGACAGCTCTATAGTATTCAGGAAGGTTCTGTGGGCCCTTTATTTTGGAGGGGCTGCCTGGCACAGGACAGGGACAGAAATGTATCCAAAGTCCTGGTCTCGCCCTGCACCCTTCTCCCTGACTGACTCTCCCATTCCTGTGTGTCTTTAGAGAGACTGGCTGACTTTCTTTGCAGTCTTCACCTCACCGGCAGATGACTCTTTATCTGCCACATGCAGCAAAACTGTTGACCCTCATGCTGACTCTGCCCCGTGGCATGACCAGACGAGGAGCCCGGGGCTGCCGGTCAGCACAGTGAGGCAGCATCCCTGGGCTTGCAAGGGAGCTGCTGCGGGCATGACACTGTGTTTGTGGCACAGAGACAGCCGTGTGGACAGGTCTTTCCTGGCTCCTGCACAAGGGCAGGCACTGGCTTCCACAACACACTGATTCTGACGGCCACTGTGCCTCAAACAGCTGGCTTTGGGGCGCATGATCTCGGGGTGAATTCTTCTCTCCACCAGGCTGTGATGGGGTGCCATAGACTTTCTGTCTGGAACATTCTACATGAATGCATAAACTTGTGAACTCCTTCTCAGTATATATTTATATGTATAAAGAGGTAAAATAGGGTCAGCTTTAGTTAGCATCATTCCCAAAGCTTGCGGGAAGTCTGCCCAGGTCTCACCTACCAGTCTCTGCCTTTTCCTCTGCAAGACTCCGTCCATGCCTACCAGAGGCATGACTGGCTCATTGGGGAAGAGTACAGGGACGGAAAATACACCATCTCTTTTTCAGACATTGTCCTTGTTTCATCTTGTGGTCTCTCTGCCCTTTCAGACAGACAGCCTGTCTGCCCCGAGTGGTGCTCTAAGACAGGTGTCCCCTCACAAGACTTGTAGAAATGGGAGGGGCTGCGTCACATCATGGTGTTTATTAAATATTAAAGCGCCAAACACATCCTCTGTAAGAGAGAGAAGTCTTGTAGAACAGAATAAATGGGGAGCGGAGAAGAAAGTAAGAGAAGTCATGTCTGTGATCCAAAGGACTTCACACCAAATGGGCAGACTTAAGGAAACCTCCCCGTTCTGACAGCTCTGAAGCTCTGCAGACAAAGCAGCCAGCAGGCAGGAGTGGGGTGGCAGAGCTCACCAACAATCTATCCTTGAATAAAATGCTAATAGCAGGGAATCACACCTGCTGAAAAGACATTCTCGCTGCAACCTGAGAGGATTCAGGTATTTTCTCATATCTACTTCAGATATCTTCTCAAACCTACTAGCAATGTCAGTTGAACAGTTTTATATTAAAAAAATAAATAAATAAATAAATAAAACCAAGTTTGGATGCAGGCTTAGGAGTAAACCTGAAAAAGTACGTTAAACTTATTAAAAAGCCCCCATCACTTTGTACCCATTATTCAGTAAGCAGAGCCTCGCAGATGGCTGACCTCACTCTTGAACGGAACAGTAAGAACCGGACAAGATTAAAATCCAGACACCGGTTCTCATGGGACCGGACTGAGTGTCTCAGGCAGTGACCACGGCAGGGAGCATGGCCGGAGACCTTCTCTCTCCCCTTTCCACGCAGGAACCGCCTTAGCTTCCCGAGAAGCAACTGTCCACATGGCTACCCCTATCCTTCTCCTTTGATTGACCAGCTGTCCCATCATCAAAGCACAGCCGGACCTCTCCAGCCTTCTTGTTCGCTTTTAGTGCAGGTTGCTGTTTTCTAATATTGCAAGCATATAAAAAAAGAAGCAAACAATTGGGGGAGATACTCATTGCATCATCCTTATGTCTGTTTACGGACACTAACAGAAATGGTTTACAAGATACATGCCATCAACAAATGATGTTTGGCATGAGTGTTTAAACAATATCATAGTTGCAGTTTTTTTCAAAAAAACACGTGTGAGCCCTCACTGGATGCCAAGCTCAGGAAACGCATCCAAGGAAACACTGACCTGCTGTGATGGACGCTGAGGCACAAGTGACAATGATGAGCAGTGCTGGGCTGGGCCAGAGATCACTGGACTGAGTGTGCAGACTCCTGTGCCCAGACCCCCTTTTTACAGGGGGGCGGAAACCGAGGCTCAGAATGGTTTCAAAATGTGACTTATATTTTAACCCCCTAAACACTTTGTGGGTTTAGGTGCCTTGTCTGGGGAGGCAGAATGCACGTTCCCAGACGGGCACAGAGCAGCATCCAGGACGCAGCTGGGAGGGAGCAGCGACTGACAGGCTTTACCAGTGTTGGACGAGAGGGCCCTTGCTTGGTCCACATGAAGCAAAAGCCAAGACACTGACTGTGGCTCCTCACCGAGGAGACTCCTGGCAGAACTCCAGTCACGCACGGCTTCACGTAAAGGCCAAATGCAAGACACGTGTCTGTGCTTGGACCACTGCTGCTGTGCAGCTCCAGCCACTGAGGGCACAAGCTCCTCACCGCAATGCGCGTCTGTGTCCAGGGGGCCAGCCAAGTGGCCCCTCACTTAGCAACCAGACCACTCGCCCTGGCTCTACTTCCACCCAAAGACGGTCTGGACAGAGGACCTCACTGACCACTGTTTTAGGATCTCCAGATTTCATGGAGGTCAAAAGAGAAAACAACCTTGTTGTGAATGGTCTCTTTACTCTTCATGGGCCAGTGAGCCTGGCCTCCTGTTCATACCACTTACACGCTGTCCTGAGAGTTGGGTAAAGAAGAGCAAAATCCCACTGCACCCCGCCCAGCGGCAGAGGACTGACTCAGTGTCAGATCTCGCCTTCTTCAAACCAAGTGCACTGCACTGTTTGTGGGTGCTGATCTCTCTCAGCTTTAATGTCAGAATCTGTCCAGGCTGCCTACTAAGGTAAACTGCACACCTGCATCTCTGACACCAACGGGTAATAAGTCACCTTCCTCTCTCCCTGGCGTGTAATCTGTCGGGCAGACCCAGACCTATGAAGAACGAGCAGCAGTGGGCTTCTCCATTCACAGAGTCCGCGTTTAATTAAGCAAGCGCTTACTAACGCTAATCTCTCATTTCTAACCTTCTAATAAAACATAACACAGCCCCCAGGGACTTATCTATGAAAGAAAACCAGGGAGGGGATCTCTTGGAATAGCTTAAGCAAGTAATAGTCTTTCCTGAATTGGTCCACATGTGGGGTAAGTTATATTCATGGATATTGCCAGTATTTGACATGATTACTAAAATAAACGTTCATTTACTGCTGTTCTACCCAGTCTCTCTTTTCCCCGCGCGTTAAGTAATATTGTAGGATTTCAGTGTAAGGAAGAGAAGCATGCCAGGCACAGGAATTTTCCTCACAGGTCATCACACGGAATCATCCTCACAATCATCTGAGGAAACAAATGTTCTTATTTTTCCAACTGAAAGACTGAAGCTCAGAGTGGTTAAGCAATTTGCCCAGGGTTCCTCAGCAAGCAAGTGGCAAGCCTTGTTGATTCTAAGGCCTTTCTCTGACCCGTGCAATGTGTTGCTGCCTCTGCAAACACAGGGGACGAGAAGCCAGCATTCCTTGCTGCTTCTCTCCCCAGAACGATTGTCAACCCAGTAACCAGCTGCATCAGTGAGCTAGCAGCCAAATGTGTGCTAAGACCCTCTCCAAGTACAAGTGTGTTGGTCCTGAGAAACCCACAGTCTCTGTTCTGCAGCTCTGCAGGGCTGCGAGGGAAGGATTCAAAGATCTTCCCCAGTTAAGGGGACTGCATACTCCAGTTCGCTGAGGAGGCCCAGCTGTAGTCTAATTGCCCCAGGAAAATGATTCATTAATAACACCCGTTTTTACTATCAAGGGCATGCTGTTTTGAACCAGAAAGTACATGGTCACTCTCTCCAGGCTCCACAAACACCAAACAAACGTTCTCTGCAAAGAGTCAATGTGGACGTTGAAGATGAAGATGATGAGGTCCTGAATTTCTGAGCAGGGTGTGGAGGAGTGGTGCGAAGGAGCATTCTCATTTCAACTGGCATTTAGGAAGAAATGTCAACTGGAATTCACTAGGGATAACTTGGAAAAAAACACATGTTTCCATGTTAATATTCAGCTTTCTGTGCCAAGGTACCAGGCTTGTTGGTTATGACTTAACTCCCAGGAGGTTCCATGATGCATAAATGGGAGTCATTTACAAGAGATGTGTCTGAACACCACTCATCAAAAAGATACCTATGTTTACAGCCAAGGTCCTCTTTGAAGACCTCTGAGATAATGTCTATGCACAGTGGAACATTCTGGAATTGGCCAAACCTTTTTGAGGAAACTCAGGGCTGAGCAAAAGTTCAGGCAACCAATAAAAGGTGGTCTGAGGCAAGTCTGGGGTAAATGCCCACTGGTCCCCTCAGGGCCCAAGAAGTCTTATCTCCTATGGACAAAGGCTCACACAGTAGGACACATGCAGGAACACACATACAGACAGACACATACCCCAGGGGCACATGCATTCAAATGTAAACACACATTTGCACATGCATTGACACATTTTTGTCAACAGCTAATAATTTGTGACCCAGAAGTCACATAGTCACATAGTCTTGACCCAGAAGTTTTACAATGTAAATAGGATCTCATGCTCTTTCAGCAAAACAGAAGCTTATTTCCCTGTCCTTGGATCATTTCCCCCAAATAGCCCTGTCTGCCCGTGGCTGCACCTGAATGACTTAAGTTTACTGCACAAACACATGTATTATTCTGTGCTAGACAGTGTATCATTGCCTTCGTTTGCCCCGGGTCAATTAAACTTGCCACACTATAGATTATGGGATAATAAACAACTGAATCTAGTCATTTCAAGTAACTTTTTAAATGTGATTTTTTCTTCAAGAAACACACATGTTATTTATCCTCCTCCACTCTCAGAAGAACACTGTAGACTTAGAAAGGCAAAACTTAGGTCAGAAGCAGAGGTCTAGCCTATGGATTCAGTTCACAGTATAGCTACAAGTGAAGCTTGTAGAGGACAATTCTCAAAATGACGCATCTTCTGCCACTTGCTCTTTTATGTCCAAGAACTCAATCATTTGGAAAAGGGATCAAAATTAACTGTAAATGATTCTGCTCTGTAGAGCCAGTATAGACTACAGGTAGGATCTAATATTTATATTTTTCAAAGAAATATTTTGGGAAGAGTCTTCAGCTACTGAGGAAGCTTCTCAGATCATGCCTTTGTTGTATGCATATCAAACTGAGATAGTGAGTATATGGAATACAACACAACTTCTATACCCATGCCCGTGGCAGACATCAATGCAGCACGCTTTCCAGACGAGCTTTGGAATCTTACACAGCATGGAAATCTTGGCAGCCGCTATAGGACAGTTGACTCACAAAAGTGAAAGGTAGTTGCTATCCAAGATAGAGGCGCATGATTATACCTAAGAGACTGATGACTCGAAGACACTCATATCTGGCCCTAATGGGATCAGTAGCAGGAACATTTATATCAGACACCATGGCTCCCTCTCACAGTTATCTGTTGTCAGTTTACCTGCTGATCTCTGACACCCAAAGGTCTCTGCAAGTTTTAGAACCTGGGCATTCCCCACCCTCATTGGACCATTTCCCCCAAACAGTCTTGAGTCCCTCACTCTCAAGACGACTCAATCTCCTCATGTTGATCTCAGTTATTCAGTAATCCTTCCTTATTTGTTTTGATTGCCCCACTATAGAGTCTTTGGGAAAAAAACGCATAGATACGAGAACAGACATTTCTCGCCCAACTTCCTAGAGTAGATCTGAAAAAAGAGAGAGGAGGGGGGACCAGAAAGCCAAAGATAAATGTGCTGTGATTTATTAATGCTGTAAAAGAATAAGAAGCACACAACATAGAAAACAAAAGTCTCCCCGTATCATATCCTAAAAATAAGTAAATGTAATATCTGTTGCCATCAGAAAACAAGAAAATTCTCTTGGGTCTTAGCTTCTCTCTCATTCCACAACTGCTGATCGAGCTAGATGGTGTGCAAGCAATCTGCTGAGCAAGACAAAGGTGTTTTTGCCCACATGACGGACACAATCTCCAGTCTGTGAATGCTCACATGTTCTACCAGTGACCATGATGACTTGTCCCTTATTCTACTGCTCCTGGAGAGCTGCTGGTGGTTCTGGTCTAATCCTATCTGTGTGCTGACTTCTGGATTTGGCCCATTCTGGTATGAAATGACTATGTAAGAGGCAGTTAGATGGTCTGCATATATTTTCTTACCACTGGCGTCGTCATCCCCTATCATGGTGTTGACATAGTATAGGACTAAGCTGGAAGAGTCATAGCACTGCCACCTTGTAGCACCAAGAGGAGGCCCAGTACACCTGCCAGCTTAGGTAAGATGGGGGCGACATTTGCAACCAGAATGGGACAGGAAAGGGCCAGGTAAGCAAACAAGCTAGAAAGAACAGGCCAGATTGCCAGGTTCTTGCAGATCAGGTTTGAGCATAAAATGTCAAACAGATGACTTAGATATGAAAAATTAAGATGCAGTGCTGAGAGTGTGTGTGTGTATGTTTGGGGGTCGGGGGCTGGGTGGTGTGCTTAGCAGGACCATGTCAGGGCAGCACTTTCTGACTTATTGCCTGCTCTCCAGAAGGGTGTGTCTACACTGGGTGCTCATTTCTATTCTCACTGACACAACACCAGGTTTTAAGATAAGAACACTGAGCCCCATGGAAGTCACAACATGGGCTAAATTCAGTTGTGAGTGAGAGACTGGTCCTTGAACTGCAGGTCCAATAGGGCACAGCTTTATGCAGGCAGACTCCAGACACTCTTAGGGTGGGGCTTAGTGGTGGGCAGGGGCTGTTGGTTTTCTGTCCTCTCAATTCTTGAGCGTAGTTGGGCCATGCCTCAAAGGAAAACACCAGGCTCTCTGGTGTCACTGACTTCTGAGAAGAGCAAGAGCAGAGGGTGAGGCCTTCTGGGAGAGCCTTCCAATATTTTTCTTAGAAGTGAGCACATCCATTTCCTAATTAATTATCTCTATTAGATAAGCTCAATTACTTTGTGTCCACCTCCAAGAATACAACCTTGCTCCTTAGAGACTTCCCATCTGAACTTCCAAGGGGGAAAATATTGCCAGAAGCATGTTTTATGTAATTATGTAATGTAGGTATCTCACTCTATTTAATGATTATTAAATATTGAAATTAACTTATATTCTTGGATATGGATCCCATCCATTTAAGAGAAGATAAATGCATAAAGGGGTATTTCTCCCTGCAGAATTCCAGGGACCACATTTGTAGAAATATACTTTGAGCAGATGCCCAGATGCCTGCCGTAATGGGGCCTCCTCTCAGTTCTCATGACACCAGGGTCCCATGTTTCTCCTCTGTTCTGCATAAGAATAACCTGCAGAGCTTGATAAGCACATATGGCAAGACCCCACACCTAGACTTACTTAATTAGCATAACTGCAGCAAAACCTGGAAAGCTGCACTTTTAACACTCTCCCGGGGGAGCTTCTCTTTACACTGACATCTAAGAACCAATGAGCACTATTCACCTGATACATGACGACAGCCTTCTCATTGGAACAGGAGAGAGGCAAAATGAGCACAAGTCAATGTCTTCTCATGCATATTTTAATAAGAAGAATTCAATCCATGTTATCTATTATTATGTTATACTTGTTATAAGCTCGCAGACAAGGTAACTGATTTGGGAGAACCAGGAGAGGAGTGGAGGATTGAGACAGGAAGAAGTAAAGGAGGCGTAGCTGTCAGTCATACCCTCTATGGGCATCTGGAGCTCAAGCCTGCTGGACCTGCAGGAGCAGGCGGGGAGCCAAACCCCGACACCTCCACTTGGGTGGGGAGGATAGTGTTGCTGACCTCTGTCAGCACTAGGCTGAGCTCTGCTCGGGGGAGCTGTAGCTACTGGGCGTTGTGTGGACAGGGGGCAGGCACCAAATGTGGGAAGTCAGGCTGGATGAACGGCAGGGAGAACACCCAAGGCGCCCAGAGCATCTCTGCCCACCTACCTTTCAGCAGGAGGGTGTCAGAGACACTGTGGTGCCTGCTCAGATAGGAAGAGACATAGGTGAGCACTGTGAGAAGAAAGTCCCCTTCTGTGCATGTATTTAGTTGGTTGTTTATCTAATTGTGGTAAATGCACTTAACATTTAGTACGTTTAGTACATTCACGATGTTATGTAACCATCACCTATCTAGTTCCAGAACATTCCGTCAACCCAACCGGAGACGCTCTGCATATTGTCAGTCACTCTCCACTCCCCGCCGGAGCCCTGGCAGCCGCAAATCTCCTTCTGTCTCTGTGGGTTTGCCTGTTCGGTATGGTTTAGATAAACAGAGTCCTACAATACGTGGTTTTTCATGTCTGACTTCTCTCACTCAGCACAGTGGGCTCAGGTCTGTGTGGTTACAGCCTGTGTCAGTCTCTATTCTTATTTCTCGTCAGATAATATTCCATTGCAGAGATTAGTTTCTCATTCGTTTTGGACACAGTGCAAGGATGTGTCTCTGCAGATGGACCACGGGCTGAGTGAGCACCATTCGCCACAGATGTGCTGCCTCTCATCTCTCTTCATGAGCTGCCTTCTCCTCCAGCACCTTTCTCTGGCTTCCTGTTAGACGTGGCTAATGGAAGCTACAGGAGGCTCTCAGAAAGCACCAAGTGAAGCGGAGGTAGCTTTCCTCTGTGCCTGATCCTGGGAAACGGGCTGCCTGCCTCTACAAAGACCACGGCTCTTTCAGGTGGTCCCTTGTGCACAGCTTGTCCCCACGTCTGCGGGCCCGCCTCTCCTGGGCCTTTCGGGTGTACAGACAGGAGCCTCTTCCTGCTGCTGAGAGCTGTCCTGTTCTGCCCTAGCTGCCATCACCCCACATCTCCCACATCTTCGTAAACAGTCTTTCAACTTTCTTCAGGTTGTTCTCATTGCCATGTGCCGCTTTCCTGCTGGGACACCGGCTAACTCGACAACGGTCAACGAAAGCGTAACTTGTCGTCGTACTCAGTTACCGAGGCACACGTCACAGCACATCTGTGCAGCCGAGCAGGGGAAGTGCTGCGCGCCTCCCACGCGCCTCCCCACCTCCGGAGAGGCAGCCAGACGGCAAGAGCCAGCAGGCCGCGCAGCAGGGCGAGTGTGGGTCCAGTCGCCACCCTGCGGCGCCTGCCACTAGGCCCTGGGGCAAGTTACTTACTCTTCCGAAGGCACAGGTTGTGTCTAAACTGTGAGTGACGGTGCCCAGATATCTAAGATGAAGAGGCACACAGAAATCTCCCGGACTGGGAATACACAGTGGAAGTGCCCGACAAATTCAGCTGCTGTCTAAAGCCGCACTTGTCCTAACCTCAGATGCCCTCTCCTGGTCTCTTTCAGCCCCTGTGGCGCTACTGTGGGTCCTCCCTGCTGGTCCAGCATCTTTCTGGACACCTGGATACCGAGCCAGTGAGCACTGTTTTTGCAAGTAAACGAGCGCCAACTCCCTTCCCCAGATGAGTTGAGGGAGTAGGAAATGTGGAGGCAAGCATCCTCCATTCCAAAGGAAACTGGACTCCTTCTTCTTTGGAATCCTTCCCCAGTGCTACTGTAGTGGCCCGACTTCTCCTGCGCTTCATCATCGTCAAGATCAACTTGCATTGAAGGTTTACTCTGGGCTTACAGCTTACCAGTGTATTTCATTTAATAGTCCTGTCAACCCTCTGAGTATGGCTCCTTTCTAAAAATCTGTTGCAAATCAGTTCCAGATTCATTTATAACATCTCTTCAGAGTATTATATTCAGTACACAGTTAACATGACACTCTCCTTTATAAAAGATTCAAAACTTAAATAGTATGACATTGCAATAAATATCTCCATTTTTCTGATGCTGAAACTCTGAGACAGGTTAAACAATGTTCTTCAGTTTATCCTGGGAAGTAGCAGAGGCAGAATTCAAAACCAGAAATTTCTGGTGCAAAAGCCTGGATTAAATTCACCGTTTTGTGCACTGTGCAGACCTTGTCCACAGCACTATCTTCTGCCTCTGTTTTTCTCCTTCGGCATCCAAACAGAACCTGACTTTCTGGGTTCGCAAGCTAATTCTAATAGGATGTGGATCTTCATAGATGACCTTTAAAATCCATGTAAAAACTCGGAGGCTGGCCTGAACACCTCTTGTGGCCTGTTCCACATGCTTCCCTGTCATGGCCGTGGAAACAAACTTCCCGCAGGTGTGAGCAGAGAACACATGCCCTCAGCCGTACCTCCATTCCTGCCTTCTGCCATGTGATTTCTCAGACACCTTGGAATACAATGTTCGAATATCCTGGGGGTGAGAGGCAGCTGACACTCATGGGTAAGCCTTGACCAATGGGGGATCAGAATTGTTCCTATGGACAGACATGTCTGTGGTGCCTTCTATTGCTCCTCTAGGTGGTCCTGGGAAGAGTCTTAAGCTGTCCATGGCAGTGATCAGCTGTGTCTCTGCCATGAGGGGGTTGACCCTCCTTCCTTTTCTCGCTCTCCCCATCACTCCATCCTGTTTCCTGGAATCGAACTTCATATTAGGTTGTGCTTTCTGGGGTGAGTGCAGGTTAAGTCAGGGATGTTGAAAGAGCTGATTTGTTGTGTAAATATTCCTGTGAATATAGGCTCTCCATGCCAAAGAGATAGATTCCTCACAGTTCTGAGGAGTAGAATGGTCCAAAATTGCACATACTTTTCTCTCTCCTTAAATTCTGCCCTCTCCAAGGGCAGACCTGCTGCCTGTCACACAGAAGCAGGTCTGTGCCATTGGATGCATGAAGAGATTAACATATTCCTCAGTAAAACAAAACAAAGACTCACCATCCTAGTCAGTTACTCATGTTTTCAAAAGGCTTTACCGTCATTGTGAGAAGTCATTGTTTCATTCCAGAAAGTTTTTGAGCACCTAGGGGCAGCCAGGATAATACGAGTCTCCAAGGAGAAGAGGGTAAACATAACCTAATCCTTGCCCTTAAGGAGTGAGTATTCTAGATGAAAAGCAGATAAGTAAACAGGAATTTCTTGTACCGTGAAAAAAAAAATACTATAACTAGAGCAACCAAATAAGTGAAAATTGTACTTTCAAAGACAAATCTTTTCTACTGATTATAAATTGCATTTTAAGCCAGCATTAATAAAGGTGATCTTAGGCTTATCTATCCCATTTCCTTTCTGATCCTAGACCTGTGAACTATACTGAGGTGAAAATTTATAATAAACCATCCACCCATCTATCCACCCATCCACCCATCCATGTGCCCATCCATCCAATACGAGTGTTTTTAATTATAGCAGTCTTACAGAAGAGGGACACCGCTGGTGTTGTAAGTCTCACATGTGGACTTGAGGAGGCCTATGCAAAGGGCAAAGATGACAGAGATGAGTAATTCTCATGCAAGGCATCCTTGCAGTGCTTCTTACTATTCTGACCACGACTTGCCAAAGTTATGCGAGATTTGTGACTATAGATTTCCTGGATCATATTTGCAGCCAGTTTTCCAACAGGGACCAAGCAGACATCAATCATCCTGAGATGGCAAATTTGTGAGAGCAAGGTCAGCAGCCAGGCTCACTCACATTAGTTTGATTGGACACTTGTAGGAAGGCTTAACCAGGACACCCTGAAAAACTAAAGATTATAACAGCAAAAGAAAAAATGTATTGTTTAAGTTCCTTCCCTCAAAATATCTTATGTGAATGGGGAAAAAAATGGCAGCACATCAAACTTAGAACAGCTGTGCTCATGAACGTGGTCAAAATATCCTTAAAAACATCATCGGTTTTACTCCAGGCAGGACAGTGTGTTAGGCATTGTGGCCCTGCGTCTGTTCCTGCTTCTGATACTTCTAGACTCTCACTTAAAGAGAACCCTGATGTCCTAATCTATGAAAAGTATCTAATTCTATTAGCTTAATCCATGCATCCATCAACTCAGTCATCATTTGTTAATAACCTACAAGGTGTCAAGCACTGTGCACAGCAGTGGGGATTTCGTAATGAGTTAAAAAAGTCCTTGCCCTCATGCAGCGTTGAGCCACAGAGGGGCACAAACACTAATCATATATTCAACATAAAAAAATGGAAATGATGTTATCACGTGGGCTGTAGAGGAGAGGAGTGTGGGGTCTGATCCAGACTGACAGTGGAGCTGAGATCTGAAGGGTGAATTAAGTAAAAGGCTCAGGGGAAGATTAGAGATAGAATTTAGGTAGAGAAAGCAGCATATGTAAATTTCTTGGTACAGGATCCTCTCAGCAACCAAAGACCAGTATAACTCAAGCTCTCTGTGAAGGGTGGTGTAAGAGGACACGGGAGCACTTGGTATTGGCAAGAATGTCTCATGCAAGACCTTAAGCTTAATTTGAGTGTTTGCTTTTTATTTAATTCCCAACACAATGAAAACCATTGACCCAATGATGGATTTTAAGCAGAGTTATGATCAGATGCATAGTGTTGAAGCTTTCAAAGAATCCCATTGGGGAGACAGAGACTAGAAGATCAGAGCAACTGTGGGGAGATCATCTGGGATGTCATACTGCTATTAAAACCAAAAAATGAAGGCAGCTCAGATAAGAATGTTGGCAATGAATATGGCAAGAAGTGGATAGAATCCCAGTATATTTAGGATGCAGGATTTACATTTAGGAATAAAGGATGGGTAAAATCAGATAGATGGCAGTGCCATAGACTGAGGTAGGAAAGAGCAGAGTGAAGGTCACATGTTGGGTTAGGAAATGTTGAGTCCAGGTGACTTTGAGGCATAAGAGCACGTCAACCAGGCTGCTGGATATACAGCTTCGGAGCTCAGAGATGACTAAAGTGAAGGGCTAAACATGTGAGTCGTTGGTGGTCAGGAAGATGAAATTGAAACCATGGACATGGATGAGATCACTGTGAAAATAAAATAAATTTTCATATACGAAGCACCTAGAATGCTATGGGGGCACTGATTGGGTGTTGATAAATCTTTTCTCTCTCCCGCCTTCCCATCCTTTGAACAATAGGATGGTGAGTGAACTGGGGCAAACCCCAAGTGAAAATAGTTCACGGGAAGAAGAGAAGAGCCTGTCTGCTGCTTCTAGCTGCTCTGGTTGCCTAGGGACATGGCCTGGTTTCAGAATACTATCCATAGGAAAAGCAGCACTGCTTTCATTTGACTTCTGAACCCCCACGCCCTCTCTGCTCTCTGCTTCTTAAACAAAGAATTTGTGTTAAAGGTAGAGACCACAAAGGCTAAAAATTCCCTCTTCGACTTGAACTTTAGCTGGGCCTCAGGAGGAAAGGCGGGAAGGGAACACAGAACATTCCTTTGCTCTGCTTGCCTGCAGCAGGCAGGTGAGTCCAGTTTGTGACCTTTACACGAGAAATGTTTTTGCATAAATTTTCTGAGTTATCTAGATGAACATCTGTAACTGAAGGAAATGCAACTCCAATCATCTTAGAAATATGTGCTTTTAGGGGCCATCAAAGGTTATAGCATCAAATTCTTCTCCTATCAAAGGAGGAGGAGGTCTTTGCTCACAGGTACCAGTAAGCTCACTGGGTTCTGGAAAAGCTAATTCCTGCCTGTATAATATCTCCAATCTCTTCCTTCCATCAATTTGACAATATTGACAGATGAAAAATTTCCTTGATGCACATTAGAAAGTTTCAAGGATAATCCACATAATGTATAGAAATAATGGATGCGCCACAGGAATTCACGAAAAAAATCTCAGGTCTATTCACATTTAAACCAAGAAAGCAATGCCACAATGGGTATGTCAACGAAATCTTAGGGTGAACTGATCACCCTCTAGTTCACTGTGAAGTGTGATTTTACCCTTTATTTAATACAGCATCTCAGTCCAATACCATTTTTAAGTTACAAAATTGTTAAGACAGCTAAAATGATATTCTTTCCCCAGCTATGCAGAGAATGGTTAAATCCTTTCTCCCTATTACTATGAGAATAAAAATAAAGGTATCCAACAGTGTGCTAAATGTCATGCTTCAAAGCTCTGAGACACTCTTTCTTCTGACACCTGATTGACAGATTACGGCTTTTTGATATCCATCAAATTAATAGATTATGACTTTTTGAAGCCAGAAACTATGCAATAATTGCCACATTCTATCTATAAAGATATAACTTATTCTTTGTCATCCATTAGTGTCTCAGAAGGCAGCCCCTGCCCCACCAACACATACATATCATAATTATAAATAATTTGGTTCCTCCTATCTTTCTTTCCAGTATGCCTCAACGTCAGCAGTCACAAAATAATTCACTTTGAAAAAATGTTAGCACAGGAGAGAGCTGACAAGTTTCATATTTCTCAATAATGTTTTGAAAATTTAAATATCCACCATCTCTGTCATCCTTGGTAAAAGCTCCCCTCTGGTTTTAAGCATCTGATCCAAGTACTTCTCTGGAGCAGAATTAGGAATTCACAAATCAGAATCTGGGTGTTTGACCCTGTTTCAGGAAACTGAGGGTTTTAATTTTGATACAGTGGAGACAGAAGGAGAAGGAAATATCCCTAACAATCTGGAGAATTGCTAATAGTTTTCATGCCCCTTTATTTGCCTAAACCTCTCATTTATTTCAGCTACCTTAAGTCAGAGACGGAAACCAAGTGATCCATTTGGATATTAGTTGTAGTGCAATTTCTAGACTGATGTGTAGAAAAAGATCTGCACAAAGACAATTTGGACGGGGTGAAATTTAAGCTGTCAGTCCTGCAAGTATGATAGCGACTTCTGAAAGTGGAGGCAGGATGCCACGGTGCTGTCCTAAAGGATCTAGGTATATTGAACTGGGGTAGGATTTCCTGTGACTTCCTCTCTCATGACAAATGAAAGTCTGTCTGTAATTCAAATTCAAAGATTTCAGGACTGCACCTTCAAAAGTTTGTTCGTGAAAAGAAACACACAACACACAGCTCATACGCACACACATACACAGATACATACATATACATACATACAGATACACATACACACACAAGAACTAACATAATCTGTCCTGCTCTCCCTCCTTGAGCCCTAGAGTACACCTTTTAAAGTTTGGAAAAGAAACCTTTGATTCTTAGTCTCCATTAACAGCCCACCCCAAGCCACCTGAAAGAGAGCACTGCCAGAAGTGGACAGAATTTAAAGGCCTCCCAAAGTGAGAGGACTTGAAGCTGCTGACGTCACAGCTGCTTTGTCATCAACACTCCTACCAAACAACACGCTTCTATGCCTCTGTGGGAAGCGACACCAGGGAGCGCCTCTCGGTGAGACTTTCTCCATCCACTATGTGAAGTGAACACACTTCCTCCTTAGCTCTGTTGTGCATGACTTTTCAACTTCAGGGTAAGCATAGTTTTTTCAAGGAGACACTTCCCAACTCACATGGGATAAAAATATTTTCATTATTGCTGTAAGGTTCTCCCTCTGGTATCTTCATGGCTCCTGGGATTATATATCTAATACCATCTTCTCTGTTGGAATGTGAGTTCCACCAGGGCCGAGTCTTATCTTGTTCACCACCAAAACCTCCAGGGCCAATGAAGTGTGTGGTCACAGCCCATGCTCAGTAAATGTTTGCTGCACCAGAAATTTTAACTGCCAAGTTTCTCTCCTTGGAGATATCTTTCTTTCCTGCTGGTGAATTTCTAGAGAGAACTTTCGTTTTCTTGAACTGTTAGTAATTTATTCACTTATCAATGTATTCAACAAAACACATTTTATATTGGGCTGCTCAGCTATCTGTAAGAACATGAAGCTTGGAAAATGTTGATTGAATTGCTGAGTGAATGACAGAAAAAAGGGACAAATTACTGTAAGGAGAAACAATGGGAAGCGGAAGTGATTCAAGCACATGCATCTACCAAAGTCCTACTTGGGGCCAGGTGCTGAACAGGTACTGAAGGAGGATACAAGAAATTAAAATCCCTTTCCTTTCTTAAGTGAAGCTGAGCTCCCCAGCAACCAAGAAAGTCACAAGGAGCTCTGTGGAAAACAGCAAATCAGGGAGGTTATGTATTTCAATGGAAGAACTATTTCAAGAAGAATGGAACCAGGCATATTAAGAGGCATCCCCTAAGGCAGATAAAAGAGAAAATAGTGCGAGAAAGTGGCTGATTATGGAGAGGTATGTGCAGGAAAGTGGGTAGAACAATATGGGACAAATGGGTTAGGGACAAATTAAGGGAGGAGAGAGTCAAGAGTGACACTGGGCATTTTGATTCCAGGTGATTTTAAACATCAAACATCAGTAATGAAAATGCAGCAGTTAGGTAGGGAGTAAAACTGACTTTGCAAAGGATCCTAACATCTGATGTACTGAATATAAAGGGATAGTGTATATCTAGGAGCTTAGGAGGAAAAAAATAAGAATAAAGTAATAGATGTATGAGTCAACTGCATGACAATACTAACTTGTTTGTTGAGGGTTAGTGATGAGCATAGCACTCTGCTAATTGGCTGCACTCATTAGCTTTAGCGTTACAATAACCCCAAGAGGTAGTTATTGTTATTACTCTTTCACAGATAAGAAAATTGAGGCTTAAGAGGTTAAGTAATTGCCTAAACGGATACAATTAAAAAGTTAGAGTACAGAGTTTAGACACAGATATGCACGCTTCAAAGTCTTAATTGAAGCACTGAAGAGCCAGAGAGAGAGTGTAGAGGAGAAGATGGGGTGATTCCTTGGAATGTCATAGAGGTGAAGCCATGGCTCTCACGATGGGGAACAGGGCAAGGGAAGGGAGGTGTGGGGAAAGCGGGCAGGACATCATCAGGAGAAGTTCCTCCTGCACCAGGACAGCCAGGAAAGGGGCACTTCTCAGATGTCTCACACTCTCTTTTCCTTACTCTTGGACAGGGCTGCCCATAGTTTGCCTCCTCTAATAAAAACCAGTAGATCCTGAATGGAGATGAAGCCCTAAGAAAACCCAGCAGGTAAACAACTAAAATATTTAGAAAGCTGAATACGACTCTGAGACATTGAGTTCTGGAGAACTGTGGACACTGAGTGCAGATTTCAGTCGGGTTCATAAAGATTAGCATTTTTATCCAAGTCCCGGGAGAGGATTATGCGTAGACTATGCTCTTTGAGTCACGGTTAGTGATAAAATCACAGCTATGTATTTTCAAACTATTTTGATGGCACTTGCTTTAAAGATTTACCTGTGATATCACTGAGTGTGTAGGTATACCTCTTTTCTTTAAATTCGATTTTAAAAGTTTTGACTGGAGATTTACGAGGCATGTTTGCAAGCGTACTTTTGCTCAGGAAATTATCATCAGGGACAGTCGGCAAAGAGCAGACATATTGACTGGCTCCAGGTCAAGTTAAGTTGAGTGGAGAAGGTCCAACACTGACGTCTGGTGATGGTGTGTATAATGCAATGATGTGGCAAAACAGGCCTTACATTCTCGAAGGGGCCCGCACAAAAATTCCTCTGGGTACCCTTCTGTCATCATGGTAATTTCAGACTTAACAAAACAGACTTGTGTCCTTTCCTCAGTTACTTAGGAGCAGTTTATTATAATGATGAAAGAACATTATCCTCGGTATTGTACAGACTTGGGTTCAACTTTCTCGGGGTCAGTCTCTGGCTGTATGATTTGCTTATTCTCTTCATCAAAAGCTGACACAAGGCTCATACGAAGAAGTAGTGAAACTGCGCATGAAACATGTCTGGCACATAATAAAACAATATGTGATAGTCACTATCGCATTGCTGACAGCGTTTCTACTGCTATGACCTGTCACAGGTGATCGTGGGCAGCAGACCTGCCTCCAAGACACTGAAGGAGAAATGGCGACAGTCATGGGAAAATGTTTTGTTTGTATCTCTGGTCCTAAACAGCTGTTACTACATATTAGGACCAGATGTTCCAAAATGATACGCAACATTATGCTCAATTCTAACTTTTACTGAATTGCCCATTGATGAAAAATGACTTCTAGAGGAGATGATTTATTAAAGGGAAATCCATGGATGTGTCTTTTAAGTTTTATACCTGACTACCCCAAATTATGTGCCAGTCCCCATACCCGAAACGCTGCAAACGTCTGGCCCATCTGAGAGCTGTTGGAAGCGCATCCCCTAATTACAGGCCCATCTGTCCGTCTACCTGGAGCCCCGTTCGCATCTGCCCTGCGACATCCAGGCCCAGCAAACCTGGGCAGTGCACAGCCGCACGGCCTATGTGATCGCCCTCCGCTGTGAACATTTCACTGATTTCAGAGTTGCTGCTGCTTTTGACTTTGTTTCAAGTGATTATTCTCTCTCATTTCAATCTCATAGGTGCCTGAAGGAGAATTCACTGGAGAAAGCAGAGAGAAGGAAGAGGAAAGAAATAGCTCTAAGTTGTTGCCTCTTAACACCAGGCCACAGCAGCCGCTGCTAAGTCTCCTGCAAACTCTTCCTTCTAGTCCTGGTGCCTCTACATGACTTTCAAATGTCCTGACTAGAGGACTATTTGTAATTCAGCATGAGGTCAAATTCTTTGGTGGCAGTTGGCAAGCCCCTGCTTTGCTTTATTAAGCCTCTCCCATAAATTCCTGGGGACAGGAGGGGGTGGTTCGGCCAGAGTCCCTCTGCTTAGTGGCTCAAGAAGCCCAGGCAGAGCCTCGAACTGTGTGACAAGCAGCAACTGCTCAAGGATGCTACTCCCCATCGCACCTGCTCCTTCCAAGGGGTCAAGGAGGGAGCGAAGACCATGACTTCTCTTTATTATTTTTTTTTAAAGAGAAGATGCACAAATTAAAAGAAATTCTCTACACTAAGAAAACAGAATACATCTCTGCCAACAGGACCCAGAGAGAAATTTAGCATATAAGTTGCCTGGTCGAGACCCATTTGTCATTACCCCAGCCAGAGTTCAGGACACCTGTCTTTACGGTCTTACCAACCCAGCTGGGATCTATCTCACTAGAGAGAGTGATGATGGGGGAGCAAATAGTTCAGTCAAATTATATATGCTTAATTGATCTGGATTCTGGAGGGCAAACTCGCATGGAAAAGGTGTGCCTACTAATCACAAGAGGAGAAACGGCGTCTTAATTGGGTGACTTTACATTGGGTGATATTACAATTAGTTACAGTGTCTAATAAGTTATCTATAGTGCTTCTAATGAGAAACATTTAAGTCCTTCTGGAATTTTTCCAGTCAAATTAATTCTGAGGACTGGAGACAATATTACAAGTAATGTTATCAGAATTACAATTATGCTAGTACTAGAATGTGTCACTTAAAATAAAAGCTCAAGAGGTAAGTCCTGAAAGCCCCACTATTTTCTCTGCAGTCTTTATTACTGTGACTGTGCATCGCATCCACAGTGTCTGCACCTGCTGCTCAGGAGCTTGACAGGAGCAGGGCAATTGACGTGCTAGAAGGGCCAGGCAGTGCCCATTTGCCCTAAACTGGGCATCTCAGGGGACTGTCCTGGAATCTGCAACTGGTTTCATGCCACAACACATTGTCCCCATCTCTGGCTATGCCCTGAATGCAACAGAGAGGACTGGTGTCCCTAGAGATGCAGATGTTCTGCAGTGGGCCTCCCGCCTTGTCCTCAGAAGGTTGCTCAGGCCTGAGCCTCAGGAAGTTCGGAAAGTGAGTGTGAGTGTCTGATCTGAGGCTCATGCGTGACCTGTGAGCCCAGCTGATCCCAACCAGTGCTGCTGAGGCAAAGGGCAGTGAGAGTCATAACAAATGCATCCAGCAGGGAGCCACCACGCTGGGCTCACCGTGTGCACCATCTCAAGCTCATGTATTTGTAGTCATTCTGAAGCTCAATGAAAGTCCGAAGAGGCGCAAGTCCCACACCAAAGCGATGGTCATTCCTTAGCTTTCCCTGCTGTCTCTCGGACTCTGCCCTGCAGACGCAGCCCCAGAGGCCTGAGCCGCTGAGGACCAGGACAGGAGGTGGCAACACCAGAACCACTCAGGGAGCGTCTCACAATACAGATGCCTGGACGCCACCCCAAAGTTGCTAAGTCGATAGGTCATTCTTCATACCATCCAGGTGACACTGAAATGATCCAGACTCCGGCTTCAGATACTGACTCTGACCTAATGGCTGTCCCTTCCGATAAGAGCCGCGCCTCATCCCCACGCCAGTGCAAGCCTGAAAGCTTCGCCGCTGACAGCTTTTGGCCTTGTGCGGTAAAGTCACATCCACTAGAACCAATGATAGAGTTGGCAGCACATCCTGGTTGCCTTTTAATTATTGGTGAAAGTGACACATCTCTGGGGTTGGCAGGGCTCGTCAACTCTGCTTTCCAACCAGGACAGGACAGCGTCAATCGCCTCGTAGTCAGGGCTCATGGGACACAGGGGACAAGCCACATCTTAGGTGCCAGGATTCACTGCAGCAGTTAGCTCGACCCCTGGTGTGTGTGCTGCCTCCTGTGACACCATGGCCATGCTCCGGGGCCCCTAGCCCTGTCTCCTTGTGGGGTGTCAGCACGCTCCATCGGCTACTTGGTATTCATGGCACTGGGTGCACAGATGAGCTCTGAAGACTCAGAGTGAAGCCCGGTAATGGTGCAGTGACAGACAGAGCACATTCGAGTGGAGGCAAGAACGTGTGTTAATATTAGGTAAGCCAGACAAATACAGGTGTTTCTGAAAAACTGTATTAGGCTTTAACTTATCTCATTGTGAGATGGCTTTGAAGGTAAAGCATAACAAGATTGAAAAGGCTCCCTGACAACACAGTCGTGAATGCCTACGGACCCAGGGTGGGGGCACAGAAGCAGGGAGGCAGTGAGCGGGAGTGGGTGGTAGGACACTGATGGGGGCACAGCGGTGACAGTAATTTCAGTTTGTCTCAGGGGCCAGGTATGCACCTCCACGGAGTCTCCTGGATTCGGCTGTGCCTTGTCCCAGTTCGGTGTAGCTCTGGACAACTCCAAGTGGGTCAGGGTGATAGCACCCAGCTCCTGACTGGCCTGAGTCCCTAACCTCCCACCGACTGCACATAGGGCCAGAGCACGCACGCAAGCCTGGGGACAGGGGACAGGAAGGCCCTGGAGCAAACACTGGGCCAGGGGCACATTGGATCGAGTGGCTAAATTCTTCCTCCTTTTCGCCACCCCAGAGCTGGGAGAGGCAGGTTCTCAGGGGAGGTCCTCCACACCCCTCCATCAATTGTACTTGAGGTGTCCCGTTCAACAGCATGTCCCCATATGACTCCCCCTTCTCCCCTGCTCACTCCCTTTTTCCTTCACTCCTACTCCTGGAATCGCTTCCTAACACAGCATGAATATAAGCTCTCTGCTCAGGCAGTGTGTCAAAAGGCCAGCCTCCTAAATTCCAATACTAGACTCTTCGTTTCTGCTGCTAGTAGGTGAGTAAGTTGCTATAACATCACTTTTAAAGACACAAATCGAATCATCCCCCTTCCAGAAGGAATACTAGAATCCTTTTTCAGTTTGGAGAGAAACACCAGAGTGCTCAGCGTTGGTGTGAGGGCAGGAGAGCGACACATGTTTAAGGAGAGGACTAGGGCTCTTAGGAATTCAAGTCAGTGGCAGGACCTGCATGAGAGATGCATTGTAGATCAATTTTCTGTTGGAATCACCACCCACCTTGACAATATAGTCTTATTTTATGCAAGCTTCTTTTTAGAACCAAATTATTTAATATATATTGCCGGCCCATTAACAATGAACACACCGCATTACAACTCATCCCTCAAGCTCATCTAAAACACATGTTTTTCTTTTCTAAGGCACCCCCAGCCTTCCATGCTTGGGATACGAAACAGAACCTCAGCATTTATGGCAGCAAAATTGCCCCCCAAGTCACAAAAATGCAAACGTGTGGCGCTGACTGGAGCACAAAAGGCTGCTAGTTTGAGCTGAGGCAAGAAGAGCAGGCTCGTGCTGTTAGACCTCAGTGTGGAGCATGCCTGCTGAAGGACTCCAATTTTCTGCTACTCTGCAAATCTGCAAATGAGCACACAAGTGCTCCATTGATTTGGGAGTTAAAAATACATCTAGTGAGTAGGAATTCACAAACACAGGCTCCTAAATAATGAAGACCGATCTGAGTGTGCCCACATGTATCCACACGCATGTATCCACACATATTTATGCACACGTACACGTATATAAAATGCTTTTAGTCTCGTGCCTGTCCCATTCATACTCAGAAATACAAATTATGTTGTTATATTGCTTAACATGAAGATCTGTCACTAGGAAAAGTAAATCATCATTTTCACAAACTAAACAAGCAAGATAAATTATAAATACAAGCAAAAGTCAGAGATTAGCAAAATTTTCTCCTTCTGGAAAAAATGGGAACAACATCACATGTTGAGATTGAGACTGTTTGAAGGAAACATGTGGGAAAAATTGGGACCCTTTCTCCTTGCAATCAAAATGTAAAAGCTTCCAAGTTTGGGCTGACTCCTTCTTCAGGGCTCTGGGACAGTCCGCAGCTCACTCCTGGCACCAGGCTCTGGGCATGACCTCACCAGCTAGTCAGTGGAGGTCACCGTCAGAGACCCAGAGTCTGCTGAGTGCGTCACCTCCAGCCACACTCCTTCCACTGGGGAGGGGAGATGCCCTCGCAAGAACAGGTAATAGCAAATCGTTCTGAAGTATTTCTTAGTTAAAAAGTAGCACACGTTTCAATGAAAATTAACAATTATTTAGACTCACAGTGCGGCCAGGCGCTGCCTAAGCCTCCAGCTCTCCTTCTCCCTTCAACTTGAGCCACCACCCTGGGCAGTGCTGGGTAGTTATCTGATATGTCTGATTTCCCTAGAATGAGACTGAACGTCAAAGGTTAGTCGTTTACAGCTCCAGGGACAGAAGCGGGCCCAGAACTCCCAAGAGTTCGAGAAACTCAGGTCCCAGACTTGGAAGTCTATGATCCTGGAGAATAGAGATGAATGTCTGACAAGAAAAAAGAACAAAATGCTCTTCTCCAAGTCAATGCTTTATTTATTCACATAGCACATAAGTTATCTGGCATTCCCCCAGGGCAGGATAGATAGGGTGCCTCACACCCCCACATACACAGGCACACACACACAATCTTAATACTTTTGCACCAGCCTGGGAAACATCTTTTCATTTCCCTCCTAAATGGCAGGGAAGCCGTCCCTGACCGACACGTCTGTGGTGGCCTAACCCTCCCATGTGCTATTTGACATTTAAGTTCATCGTTTTTCTGCCTCATCTCCTAGCAGAGACTTCGATCGACTCACCCAAGATTAATAATCAGGGGTCCACAGAATTGATTATAAAGTATATTTGTCGTCCCAGCAGAATATCTGAGACAAGGAGGGTATGTCTGTGGACATGTCTTAACGGCAGCAGGAGTAGGTGTGGACCAGTCCCTTTCTCACACAGGTGGCCTCATTAACCTTTACTAGGTTTTAACTAAGCAAAGATGCAGAGAGAAAACATCCCTATTCATGTTTCTCAATTGTTTTCATGAGTCTCATCAAACTAATCTCATTTTAAGTACAAAAGTAGTGCCTTCTCATTAAAATATATTCAGACAGTATGTAAGCGGAGAAAATAAAAAGTAAACATCTATTCCTTCCTTCTCAAGAAACTACTGTTAACAGATTGGTGAACATTTGTTCACCGTTTCTCCTATACTAATATGAACAGTGTATGTGCGCGTGTGTGTGTGTGTTACATAAAGTTTTGTAACTAGTTTACCCATGGACACCTTTTCATAACAGATATATGCATCTCCCCAACTCTTCTGGAGATGTGAAGAGCAGTGCATTCTGTGGACACACATAATTCATCTGGTGAGAGCTAGCCACCGGACTCAATGTCCTGTGCCCATACTATGCAATCTGGCCATCACTAGCCACACTTGGCTAATGAGAACCTGAAATGTGCTCTCCTCATCCCAATTTTTCCTGCATGTTTCCTTCAAACAGCCTCACTCTCTGCATGTGATGTTGTTGCCCAGTTTTTTCCAGAAGAAGAAATCTTGCTAATCTCTGACTTTTGCTCGTATTCCATAGTTGATTTCCTTCCAGCTGATTAATTAAAATACAAACAAATAGTCACAGGTGGTTAGTAGCTACTGTATTGGATGGAGCAGATTTAATGAGTCCCTTAATTGAAGGGCATATATTTGATGCTCCTGAATTGCTTCCATTCAATATTCTGAGGGAATGCATATCTGTGTGTGTAAATATCTGAGCACTGTCTCTACTTCCCTAACTGAGGTTTTCCCTGATACTTTGTTTTCTATTAATAACAACTCAGGTTACTCAATCTGCACTCATTTCTGACAGAATAAAAGGCAGATCTGCCCACAGAGCTGCCATAAGTGAGCCTTAAGGCAGGGAGCTCCCCACATGCATCTGCACCCTCTTCAGGGCCTCATGTCTGCCCTGCAGCAGCTCAGCAGGCTGCACTGTCCACAAGGTGCCACGACTAATGCACAGACTCCACCAGGGAGGCACCTGCCTGAATCCCCCGCTTGAGAAGAAGGGTCTGCTGACTCTGGCTGGAGAACAAGCTGGCAGCAACCTCTTTACTCGTTGCTGATAATAAGATGCCATCAATATTGCTCATAGTAAAGCACAACGAGCAATATGTTAGCCTGTTTCTTCATGTCCTCAATCACCCATTCCTATCTGCTCCCGACCATTTCCAGAAAGCATTAAGTAAGGGGTTTGGCTGCATTTTACCCAACTAGGCTGAGATCCAACCCGTCTGTTGTGATGGGTGATACAAGCGCTCTCAGGACTGTCTCCCACGGCAGCAAGGGGAGGGTCAGTGCAGGTGAGGAGTAGGCGCTGGAGCAGGAAGACAGGAGGCAAATGGAAGGGGTAGATACCACCAGCCCCTGGGCAAACACTCCTGGCCCCCCTTCCACCAACACCAGGCTGCTTTGCAGGGGTTAATGCACAGCTCTGGGAGGGAAGAAGATGGTGGGTGTTTGGCTTGTTTTTATGTCTTCTCCAATGAACTTAATAGATCTAAAAGAAAAAAAACAACCTAATGAATATTAAATTCTAACCAGTTACATCCTTCCAGAGGCTCTTCTCATCTTTGTTAACACCCACAGATATTTCACTTCACTGCCGGAACAAAACTGTAGCAGCATCAACAGACCTCTAAATAAAGAAAGGGGAAAAAGCACCCACAATGCTGAAAGCCCTACAAATCAAACTGTTTTCATTTTTCTGTGCTCCCTTTCTGTCTTTGTTCATGTGTATACATAATTCATGCCCAAAGCTGCTCTGCTGTCTTCGGTGCAGGTACGCAGCGAATGGGATTAAATATAAGTCAACCTGCTGGCAGATTTCCTTCTGGGCTCTTGGTTCTCGTATTTCTTCCACTCCACCCTTGACTGCTGACCATTTCTGATGGGGTGTTGCTCTAGGAGTAAGCCCTGGGCCCTGTTGGGCAGTGCTGGGGCTGGCCAACTGGTCGACCACAGAGACAACGGCCCTAAAAAGACCACGGCCCTAAAAAGACCACAGGGTTGGAGTAGAAAACCTTGTCCAATGATACACATTCAGACTTCCCCAAATTTTTGTCCTATCATTTCCATGAATCTTCAAGACTTTCTTACTCATCACCTCTGTGCCCACATAGTACTTGCCTGTGTCTCATAGAAGTAGTGTTTTATTTCCATGGAATTGTCTCTTGAAGAAAAATCCCCACAGGGTAGTTTGTGCTCATGTATATGGCTTTAAAAATTTTGCAACAGTTAGGATATACCCTTTCCTTATCTATAATTTATATTCTCACATAAATTTTGTGCCAGTTTCTACCTAGAATGACACAGTTATTTTTAATAACTGCATGAATGCACTCAAACAGCACAGAGGCTCACCTCTACCCTGTTCTCTGTAACCTCGCTTCCACCATTCCCCACTCGATGCCAAGGCCATCTTCCCATTTCTGTGATCAATGCTTATTCACACATTTTTATGAATTATGTGTTTCTACATTTGGGGTCATTTCTTTGAGGAGTGAGTATTCTGATTCTAATGCTATAAAAATGGAGAGGAGGGTCCCAGGGACTAGGGTCAAATAGAGAAGCTGCTTCATCTCAGTGTTGACACAAGTGATGTTATATCTTTGAAGAAGATATCAGTCCTTGGGAACCACAGCACCTCTGTATTCCCTTTTCTCCTGGTATCACTTTCTATAAATGAAGGTGACAAAACCTATTCCACCTCCCTAGTAAACTCCCTGATCATGACTGCGAAGAGCCAATCTGAGATAACAATGAGGAAGATGATATAGTCAGCATAAGACAAAGGAGAATGGCTTGGGGCTAGAACCAGAAGAGCCTAAGAAAATTCACCCTCTTAAAAAAACTTTCAGGCTAACTTATTTGAACACTAAGCATATAATCAAAACAGAATTGCAGAAATCTTAACTCACACGTGTAACACAGAAAATGTACATTTTCTTCCATACGACTGTCTTTCGTCAAACATCTATTTTGTACCATGCACTCAGAATGCAGAAAGAAACAAAACGCAGTGAGGGTGAGTATAGTCAAGTAGAGAAAAATAATCATGGCAAATCATGACATCCACAATGAGCTGGATGGAATTAGAAGAACTTCAGGTATAACTGAATCCTCATAACCCCGCTTTGGGGTCACTACTATTTTACATTACTTAATATATGTAAAAACTGAGGCAGAGAGGTGAAGTAATTTGCCTATTACACAAATAATAAGCAACACAGGCATAATTTAAACCTGGCAGCTGACTCTACTCAATCACTAAGATACACTCTCCCTTAAGACAGGAATAGAAAGGAGCGAGTGTATTAAAGTGCAACCAGGAAAGAAATTATGCCAGGTATGCAATATTTGTTCAGCATTCAAAAATCAATTAATATAATCCACCACATTAATAGGCTAAAGAACAAAAATCACACAATCATATCAGTAGACACAAAAATCACTTGCTAACATCCCACGCTAAAATCCCACACTTATTCATGATAAAATCTATCAAGAAGCTAAAAATAAAAAGGAAATTTCTTGATGTGATAAAGAAAACCTAAAAATAATAGACTACTAATATCATACTTAAGGGCAAGAAATTCAAAAATTTTCCATTATGAGCAAGAAGTAGGCAAAGATGCCCCCTTTCACCTTTCCTTTACAAAAGAGTACTGGGAGCACCAGCTGATACAATAAGACAATAAAAGGGAATAAAAGGTGTAAGCTGATTGGAAAGGAAGACTTAAAACTGTTTTAGTTTCAGGTGGCATAATTATCACTACAGAAAATTTGAAAGAATTAATAAAATGACTGGAAATAATAAGGGATTCTACTAAACTTGTAGGGGTCAAGTGTAATATACAAAAATCAATCACTTTCCCCAACACAAGCAATGAAAAATCAATTTTAAATTAAAAAAACATAATTTCAATAACATTCACATCTCCAAAAATACTTAGGTATAAATCTAGCAGAATATGTACAAAATCTTTATGAGAAAAATTATAAATTCTGAACAGAAAAATCAGAAACTAAATAAACAGAGAGATACTCTGAATTTATAGATGGGAAGATTCAATATTGTCGCCAGTTGGTCTATGGATCCAACACAATAAAAACAAAAAATTTCAGCAGCTTTCTTTGTAGATATTAACTAATTGATTCTAAAGTTTATATGAAAAGGCAAAAAGCCAAAATAGCCACTATACTATTGAAGAACAAAATCAGAAGATTGATACAACTCATCTTCAAGACTTAGTGTAAACTTATAGCAATCAATACAGTATGGTATTGGTAGAAGATGAGACAAAAAGTTCACCAGAAATGAATAAAGAGCTATAAAAATATAGTTGACTGATTTTTGAGAAAGGACAAAAGAAATAAAATTGAGTAACAGTAATCTTTTAAACAAGGACTAGTCAGCAATAACAACTGGATAGCTACACACAAAAAAATAAATAAAATTATCTAGACGCAGACTATATGCTTCACAAAAATTAATTCTAAATGGATCAGAGACCTAAATGTAACTCAAAACTATAAAATTCCTAGAAGATAGTATTGAAGAAAACCTAGATGATCCTTGAGATGGCAATGACTTCTTAGACACAATGCCAAAAGCATGATCAATGAAAGAAAGATTTGATAAGACAGACTTCATTAAAATTAAAAATGTCTGATCTATAAGAGATACTGTCAAGAGAATGAGGAAAAAAGCCACAGACTAGGAAAATAACATATTTGCAAATGACATATTGAAAAAAGTCTGTTAACTAAAATATTCAAAGAACACTGAAAACTCACTAAGAAAACAACCCAGTTTCAAAATGGATCAAAACCTTAACAGGAATCTCACCAGAGAAGATATACAGATGGCTAATAAATATATTAAAATATTTCAATATTATATTTCATTAGGAAAACACAAATTAAAACAACAATGAAATAACAGGTATCAGAATGACCAAAATTCAAAACACTACCACCACCAAACGGTGGAGAGGATAGGGAGTGACAGGTACTCTCATTCATTGCTCAAGAAAAGCAAATGGTACAGTCACTGTGGAAGACAATTTGGCATTTCTTATAAAAGTAAACTTACTCCTACTATAGGATCCAGTCATTCCACACCTTGTTATTTACCCAAAGGAGGTGAAAATTTACTGCATACAAAAAAAAAAGAAACTGCACACAATTTATACCATCTTTGTCATTATTTGCTAAAATTTGGAATAAGCAAGATGTCCTTCAGAAGGTGGCAGATCTAGACAAGGAATATTATTCAGCAATAAAAATGAATGAGCTATTAATCCACAAAAAATATGGAGGCACTTTAAACATACTGCTAATTGAACCAAGTCAGTCTGAAAAGGTATGATTCCAGTTGTATGACAATCTGAAAAAGGCAAAACTGTAAAGGCCATGAAAGTCTCAGTAGTTACCAGGGATTAGAGCAGAGGAGCAACGACTAGGCAGGTGCAGAGGACTTTCAGGGCTGAGAAACTTCTCTACACACCGTAAGGTGGTCATACTTTCGTCAAACCCAAGGAATGTACCCCACCAAGAGATAACCCTAATATTAAATAAAATGAGTGATAATTATGTGTCAGTGTAAGTTCATCAGCTGTGACAAATTCACTGCTCAGGTGTGTTATGATGATAGCGTGGGAGGTTGTGCCCAGGTGGGGACACCGGGTGTGAGAAATTCCCATACCGTCCATTCAATTTTGCTGGGAACCAAAACTGCTCATAAAAGTCTATTGAAAAAATTGAAAAAAAAAATACATCAACTAAGTGTAAACTTGTATCCCTCTCTAGCCTCCCACCTAGTCACCTTTATCAATGACACACATGTATGCATGTGCGTGCAACACACAAACATTATTCACATGTAACCGGGTGACCCCTACCTCTCTCTCCACTTTGTGCATTGGAGCACTGCTTTCTCTGTCTCAAAGTTCCCTCCTGACTCCCAAATCTCAGATTTGTTAGCCATCTTTAACATGGTGCCTAGCCCCAGCTCAGATGTCGCCTTTCCTATTGTCCAATCTTTACTGAACCTGATACTTTCTCTGCACTCCTCAAATCAAAATCAGAGCTCATTCCACCAACCTGGAATTTGTCATTCTGCACACTAACTGTCTGCTTATTCCTCTGTCCCTTCCACTGACCTGAGGTATATCAGGAGCAAAAGGTGCGTCTAGGTGTCCCCAAACTTCATGCAATCCCCAGCACGTGGCAGGTGTCCACTAAATGTTAGCTGAAACTAAAGCATTTGAAGCCCCAAGGCTTCCTGTTTCCACTATGGAGACGGTGACTGCTCTGGGTCTCAGGTTCCCCAAGGTTAAAATGGGGGAAATAGCAATGACTATTAAATTGTGTGTTGTAACTAATGAGCTAATATATGTAAAATTCATGTATGTAAACAAGAAAACACTGTGGAGGAGGTGAGCTCCTGCAGGTGTCTGAATTGCACATAGCAACAGATGATGTCACTGCTTTGCCCTCCGGCCACCAAATGTTTCCCATCACTCTCAGAATAACATCCCAAATCCCTCGCCTAATTTGTCTCCTGATCTCATGTCCCACTCTTGATCCAGCCACTGCAGTAGCCTTGCTGTTTCCCAACACACCAGGCATGTCTCTACATCAGGGGTCACACAGCTCACTGCCGTGCAGGCATATTCTTGCCCCAACAGACCCACACGGCCATCTCCTCCTTTAGGACCATTCTCAGCTGAAACGCCCCTCACTCGTAGCATCCACCCCTAGGGAAAGACACCCTTGTGCAAGTGATCCCTCAGGGAACCTTGAAATCTGTGCAGCACCAGGACATGTGGACTTTCTTACTGTTTGCTTCTCCCACCAAGACAAAACTCCATGAAGGCAGGGACTGGGTGGTGTCCATGGTGGCTTTTCTGGGGCTCAGAACCACACCTGACACAAAGTGGATGCTCGAGTGCGCTGAATGAATGTATAAACAGACAAATCCTCAGATATGGTGACAAGAAAGGGATATTCTCCTGGATTTCATTCTAAACTCCCTCTCCAGTTCCTGAAGCCCACCCTTGACCCCAGAGTAAAGACAGTTAACACAAGATGGGGAAACATCAGCCCCCTGGCTTATTAACTTCATGGCTGTGGGTCACTGACATTTCACCGGTGCAACGAATGGTCACAGAGCAGCTACATACGTGCTGTTGGAGGGTTAGATGAGTAGCCCCAAGGAAAGCATTAAGTTCATGGCCAGGCATATGGCAGTTACATGCTTCCCGTGAATAATATGATCTCTGAGAGCCTGTCTTCACCCCTCTGTGTCCCCGGCTATTCCGCATGCAGGGAACTTGTTCTGAATGTGCCAAGAACCTATCTGAATCCTGTTTGCTCTTTTTAATGGTATAGCATTCATATCCTTACTCACAGCCTACTCCCCTGGGGGTTTCTGCCCCCTAATAAAGGTTGTCAAACATTTTAAATGTTATTAAACTGTCCAGTAAATAGGAATGCCCAAAGCAGAGAGCCAGTCAATCAGGATTATTCGAGAGCTTCAAAAAGACAGAAGGAAACCATTATTAGGTTTAAGAATATTGTGTTCCTTCTCCCACACAGCCTTTATCCAAATCTTCATTTAATTGGCAGCCTTCAGCACTGTCAGAATTGCATTCTGAGAAGCAGGAGAAGTTTTCAAACATTCAAGCAATGTTATATGCTTGGCTCAAAACTACTCAAGTGGAAAGAACGGTCCCTCCTGCAAGGGGCTCAGGGATAGGCAAGGGTTGGGGACTGCCCTTGAATTGAGTGAGAAATCACTACCACATACACTCAAACACATCTTCTGAGGGTTAAGAAGAGCACCTGCTTGTCCCTCTCACCTCCCTCTCATTCCACAGATGATTCCTTGAAGGCAAGAACTGGTGCCTTCTGCCTCCGTATCCTCTCAACCTTCTGCACTGCTGCACATCATGGGCATGAACTAGATACTTCTGGGACGACTGATGAGGATCTTCGTGACTTTATGTAACATGGTACTCGGCTCTCAGACCCAAGTGTTTCTGAGTGGTTCTAACCAGAGGCTGAACTGGAAGAGAAACTTCTGGTTTCTCCCTGTCTCTTCCTCCATCCCCATCTTGCAGTTGATTCAAGTCCCACTGATTGCACTGCATGTCCTGATCTCTGATCTGTCTTCTCCCCTCTTTCAGTGCCCTGAATGGGGTCTTCAGTTTTCTCTCTGGGGCTACTGCAGAAGACACTTAAATGTCTCCCAGCCTGTTCTCCTAGTCATACATGGCATGCTATGGCTGGAAATTCAGATTTGGCAGTGTCACCTACTGCTTTAAAATTTCATACGACTCCCTCTGCCTTCAAGATAAAGTCCCATGTGATCTCTTATCTGTGAACCAGTTTCACCCCTTTCCACTGTCTCCTCTCATTCCCATGGCCCCATGGTCTGGGCTTCAGCCTCACCGAGGAACTCATAGCCCTCCCAAGCACCAAATGCCAGCTCCCTCCATTCCAGGCCTTCCTGCTGTAAGCACTCCCTGTCCTACTTTCTGATACCTACTTCCTGTGGACTCTCTGGGCCAATTCTAATATCACCTCCTCCAAGAAACCTTCCTTGAATTCTCTCTGCTCTCCACTCCCAGGAAGTTCACTCTTTCCTATGCTCCCAAAAGGCCTGAAGCTGAACACAGCATATTTCTTTATTCTTCATGAGAAGGTGGGCAAAGACCTCATCATACAGCTCAGATTTTTTTACAAGGCGTCATGTAGCTGAGGCCAACAAGTAAAACACTATCAGGTTCCCAGAAGAACCCTTCCTGCTTTCTTTACATCCACTTTGGAAAGCTGTGTGATGGCATTAAATCTAGAACCAAATGGTTCTCCAGAGAGGTTGTATTCACAGGTCCTTTTGTCCTGGGTTGACAAGGTTGACTGTCTTGTGTGTTTCACCTTCTAAATTATAAGATCCTGGCATTAGCCTCTACAATATCGTCCCCTCCTTATCCACAGCCTCCATCACAAAATTCGCACATGGTAGGTACTCTATAAATGTTGAATGAGTGGTTGAATGAATAAATGAATGAGAACGGTAAAGAACACGAACTCTCATTTTGAACAACGGTCTTGAATTTCTTATGACTGCTTAGCTAAATGCACCTTCCTCATTTGAAATTCACAGTAGTCTCGTGATTCTGGGATGCCCATTAGAACTCGGGAAAGACTCCATGTCCTCTAGAGACTGTCGGAGGCAGTGAAAGAAAGAAAAGGCTTGAAAGGTCATCTGTTTTAATCAGAAAAACCAGAATTCCAGGCAAAATAGGCTAGTTAAATTGGCTTGACAGTCAACCTCAGAGGCAAATGCAGCTTTCAGTATCTTCTAGATTGGTTCATTTTCACATATCTGTGATTTTTGAAGCAGGGGCAGGATGAAAGGTCAGCCTTACCCCCTGGAGCATCAGCTAAGTATGTGCTGTAATCACATCACAGAGCGAGCTTCAAAAGACCACAGTAGTGACTGCGACCACCTGTCTATCTTCACACCAGATGAATGGCTTTCTGACGCCATCAATCAGGAAAGAAGATGTATAAAGAGCGGCTGATCCTTATTTAACCAAGCTCTTCTCTCATCTTGTCACGAATAAAATGCACATGCACAATCCTGGCCCAGGTGAGAAACAGAAGCTGCTGGAAACTGCCAGAAGTCCTGTTATTTTCCTACAACCTCTCAGAGCCTGGAGGTGTCACCCATGACAGCCCAGGATGACAACCCAATAATGATTTTCCAGAGCACAAGACTCAAGACTCGGCGGAAATGGAGATGCAATCCACAACTTAATCCCTCGGCCTCAGGACGGGGCCGCGCTCAGACGATGGTCCTAGAAAGTGCTGTGCCAACAGTGTGTCCTAGAACTTCGTTCTGATGACTGTGTCTAGCAGAGGGAGGCAGCAACTATAGATCAAACAAGTGGTTGCTTTCAAGATGCAAATTGGAACTTGTGGCCTTAAAGTTGAAAGCCTGGAAATCCGGGAGGAAGTTGGGTTTTTTGTTTGTTTGTTTGGGTTCTTTTTTTTTTTTTTAGGCAGAAGAAGCACTCAGTTTATTTTCACTTAATTTTCACATTGGCTGTCCCGCGCCCCCCACCTCCGCCGCCGCTGCTGGCCCCGGCTTCGCGCCGGGACCTCGGGATGTAGGTGGCACTGCTCCCAGGGTGGACTACGCCGCTAGGGATGGTCACAGGGAACGAATTTAATGCATGTCCACAGCCTCCCTTTCCCAATAAAACCACAATAGGGTCAGGAAACCCACATTCTAGTTCTGACTTTGCTGATTTTTTTTTTTTTTCTCCAAGGCAGATAAGTTCCTGAGGCTTTGCTTACCTGCAAAATGTCATCTCTAGCCTCCTGAGGGCGATGTGAAGATCGGTGAAGATATTGAGATGCACACACCCCATCAACTGTGAACTCCTACTATAAAGTATTTCAGAGGCTGGAATGAGATGCCGCGTATGCAAGTACCACTGAGCTGAGTGCCCGACACACAGATGGTGCGCAAAAATGTTTTTAAAAACTTAACTAATTGAGTGCCATGTAATTAAATAGTAGTTATTAGAGCACAAATAATGACCTCTTTACCACTAAAGCAAATTAAAGTTCAACCCTTGGAGAGATTATGTCAAGTCGACAAGGTCTCCCTGGGGCCCCTCCTGCCATAGGGGAATGTGTCTAATGCAGGTGCACTTACAAGCCATCCCACCCCCCAGGAAAACCATGCAACAGGTAAGACCAGCTATGCCAGGTAAGGTTCATTAGCAGGAAGAAAAAGTCCATTCCAGCCCAGGAAAGCACACCCCTTAAAGTCATCTGTTTTCCTTCTTGATATTTTTCAACTTTCCAACTTAAGGGCTTGCAGCCGGCCCACTAACCCCTGATCAGCCTCAACTAGCTCTGCGAAGAGGGCGTCTCTACTGCCCGTTGTGAGGGTCGCTTTCTATGCTCTGCACAATCAATCCCAGGAGGGTGATGTCTTTCGTGGCAGCTCAGTCCCTAGGAGGGAAGACTTCCGTGGTAGGTGATAGGATGGCAGAGGGCAGGGAGGAGCCGGCTGAGCACAGTGCGACTGAGGGGCAGGGAACTTGGGAGGAGAGCTGAGCAGAAGGCATTCCGCTGAACCTCTTCATCCCAACAGCAGAATATTTGGGGGCTTGAATAATCCTGAACCAAAATACCCAGGGTAGGGGTTGAACTCAGAAAGGCTAAGTGGCCGGGTTAATAAGGCTTTTAGGATTCCTCATGCCAAGTCTGCAGTGCACAGACCTCTCCAAGCATCAATTAAAGGAGCACACAACTTTCTGGAAGGGAGAAAGGGCACTGAGTTCACGGTGCTTGCTGGGGTCTGATGGATCTTCACCTGCCCCTCTGAGTCTTCCCAGCGCTTCATTAGTTTGCTCCTCCAGCCATTCTCCTTTGCTTCTGAAACTCCTTTTAACTTTGCTTTAATGAGCAGTCTCTGTTAACTCTTCAGTCTAAAAGAAAAAAATGTGCAACCCAACACTCCTCATTTATTGCAAAATGAAGGTTAGTTTCCAGTTAGCAGCGCTCCTCATCGTGTGTTGCACAAGAGTTGTTTGCTCCAGAAGGATGGAGGAGCTGAGCACTTGCTGCTGTGGGCTCCGGGGGTTCGCTCTTGGGCGCCCTCAGTTCCTAATCTCTAACTGGGGTCCTTTGCCAGGAAAAGGCCTTTACCATGATGACCAAGGCATTAGGCGCCAGCCCAGTTCAGACTTGCAGTGTGCCAGGCACTGTGTTAGCATGTCCCCTGTCTCAGTCCATCCCTCTAGGAGCCCTGTGAGAGCTCTACCCTCCTCAGTTTACAGGTGAGGGGACTGAGATAGAGTCATGTCATTGCTCAAGGTTACAGGGCAGTGGTGGTGAGAATCACACCCAGGCAGTCTGGTGTCTTTCTTCTTATCCAGCAATTGCTTTACTTTTCCTTTTTTCCATTTCCCCTTCCACTCCCCTCCCTTTCCCTTTGTTCTTGTACATCATCTCTCCTTCCTATTGTCGAATCTGTCCCTTAGGTTTGCGCCTCTTCTTCAAGCTGCTGCTTGCCGAATTCGGAAATGTCACTGCATAGGTTTCCCCCACAATGTCCTGGCTGCTCAGACCCACCCTCCGAAACTTAAGCCTACTTCCCATTACTTGACCAGTCAGAATGACTTTCTCAAAGACAACCAGTGACCATCTCTTCTTGCAGCATCTAGTGCTCACCCTAGTTTCTTTCCTCCTTTACCTTCTAAGGTATCTGCAACTTCCATTTTGAAATTTCTTCCTTCTATTTTAACATATAATACCCTGAATTTCTTCCCCCTCACATGGCCGCCCACCCATCTATCCATCATCCCTCTAACTACTCATCCACACAACCACCATGCATCCATGCGTCTATTCACATATCCTACCATCTCAACCATTCAGCCAGCCAGCCAGCCAATTCATTTACTAATCATCTGAGCTCAGATTCTACGTGATCCTGAACAACTGGTTTTATTTCTCTAATTGTCTATCACCTCACTTGTAAAACAAATATTAAGAACATAGCTTATAGGATTGTGATTATGTTTAAGTACGGTGACAGATACAAAGAAACCTGGTCACAGGAGGAGCTCACTATACATCAGGTTCCGTTATTACATGTAGGCCACTTAATCAGCTTTGAGATCTTGGGCCCATTTTTGGCATTTTTCCCTTTCTTCCCCAAAACCCATTTTTGACCAAACCTCTGCAATTGGCCCTTCACTCACTACCCTCCCTCTGACCCTTGCTGGTTAGCAAACTGGAGTCCTCACTCTGGGTCTTCTCCCAGCCAGTACATCTTCCACACTGCCTCCAGATTAACTGTTACTAAAAGTCATTTTTCATTATGTGATTTCCTTCTTCAAAACCTCTAATGGATCTCCACCACCCTTTTTACCTTCTTTCATTTACTCAAGTCTTTTATATTTTTCACTATAAATCTAACACACACAAATCAATGGAGATTTGTAAACTTGTGGGGAGGGAGAACCACTCAGAAACCCATTACATGAAGAAAACTGCATTAGGAATTTGATAAATTGACTTTCAGATTCCACCCCCTTCCCATATACAGAGGCTTCTGCTTTGCTCCACACACAATCTCCTGCTCAGTATCCTCACTGGTACGACTTTTCTGTCATTATAGTCATCATAACCACTCTTGGAAATGGCTGTGTAATATTCCATTGAACTTCGCCGCCAGTTTCCACTTACTAGATGTTTTAACTTATTTGTAGAGCTCTTGGGAAAGCCATGCACATGGAAAATACTCAATAAATGCTGGCTATTATCGTTATTTCCAATTTGTGAAATCACATGTAATCAGAAAGGTGTTTCTATACATGTTTTTCTGTATTTAGCGGCTATCTCTTTAACTTCCCAGACACAGATTACTGGCCCCAAGGGCACACTTTTCTTTGCTTTTTGATAGTCACTACTGATGCTGGTGGCCCCCTTCCACCCTCGAGCCCATACCCCTCTCTCTGGCATTTCCCTAGGGTCTGGACCGACTTCCACCTTTAAGAATATATAGACCTCTTTGCTGAGGGTTTTCTCTGGGACCAGAGTCTACACCCAGAAGCCTAGCAGTTCTCAAAATCAGTGGAACTTGGGGCAGCCCCGAAACGATGTCCCCACCCTGCTTTGTGGCATAGAATCCAGAGCTCCCTGCCCCTCCCATGGGTGACTCTGAAGTGTTCCACACTGACTCCCAAATATCCCCAGAGAAATTAGGCCTCAGGCACCCACACCAGCCACTGGTTCAACAGCAGACCCTTTCTGTGCCTGTCCTGTCCTCCTTGCTTCACTTCCTTACCGCACTACACTTTTCCTGGATCAGCTTCAAGAAGAATCAATCAGACTCAAATCCATCTCTTAGAGTCTGCTTTTGGGAAACTTAAGACTGAGACATCTGTCACCTGTAACTCCTGCCTGTACTCCCCAAAGAATTGACATCCATTTCCCAAGGTCCTACTGTTTGTTAGACCAAAATCTTACAGAGTTGTCTTGAATCTCCATCCCAGCAGTATCAGGGAGGTATCATTGACCCCATTTCACAGATCTGGTAACTGAGACACAGGGAGGTTAAGCAACTTGCCTGTGACCACACAGCTCTTCGTGACAGAGCTGGGATTCAAACTGCATCTCTACCTTCCTGCCAAGGTCTGAGTTCTTAGGCACCACAGAATGCTGCCAGGCAATTTCCAGCAGCAGTAATTGGATCCCTGGCTTAAACAACACCAATACTATTAATAGTTACCATTCTTGTAACCCAGATCTCATTTCACACTCATTCACATTCATCGTCATCCAGAACAGTTTTCTCCTCCCCCTTGAACATGCTATATTTCTGCCTCAAACTGAACTCATTAGTTCACCCAACGTCTAACGCCCTCCCTTCTCTGGCTCTATTCTGTTTCCCCATTATGGTCTTGACTCTGCACCATTTTCTCCTTACTGTGCCCATGACTGCTATCTGCTAACACTCTCAAGGCTCCATCTAACTAAGTTTCCCCAGGCGGAGATTGGCAAGACCTAAGAGGGCTGGACAAAGGCACCTAGCATGGTGCACACTTCACAGAAGGCAGTCAGCGAACGGCACATCTGTACACTATCACATGGACCCCTAAGGCAGCACCAGTAAATGAAAAGTTCTGCATTTGGGGCACCAGAAATAATTACCCAGAATGATTAATAGCAATGTTTTGAATATGATCACAGGACCAAGACCATCAGAAGTTGTTTATAAGCATCCTTAGCCCACCTCACTGTCGGCTCCTGATCAAGGTCCAGGCTTAGTGACATCACCAGTTGTCGATTTTTGACTTCGTGACGTCACCAGTTGTCGATTTTTGTCCAGTAAAGATGGGGGGAAAATATCCTGTCTAGTCAAACATGTAAACTCAAGCTTTAGACATGTTAACTAGAGTTGTTGTTTTTTTCTAACTCAGTAATCTCATCTTAACACTTCTTTGTAAATTGCTCATGAGAACTCTAGCTTCTTAAATGTCCTTTGAAACTGCCACAGCATCTTACTGGTTTCCTCATAAAGTAATGAGTTGTCTATACTTACCTGAGAGTCGTGGTTTTACCTTTCAAAAAAATAATGCACGTATGATAGCCTGCTACCAGTTGTCTGGTCCAGACCCAACTTTGTTTTGACTTCCCAGCAACAGCAGGCTGGGGTAAGAACAAAACCCAACGTCTGTACCTAAACGGCATTAGGCTTCTCTGTGGACCCAGCACTGTCACTGTGCCTTATTCTCCCCTGGTCTGCAGTCACCATGACATGAGCATCTGCAGTGTCTCCATCTGTATTGTTCATATGGCAGAATAGAGCCTAGAATTTTATATGTATAGGTACGTGTGCATATTCATAGTATAGGTGTTTATGTGTGTATATATGTATAAATAAGTAGTTACGGATATAGATGTCTATGTTATGCTTTACATGTTTATAAGTATGTCTGTTTTATGTGTGTTATATGTATATGTTCATGTAAACATGTTATTTGTGTGCTATGTATATGCATATACATGCATGTATTTCTGTATGTGTGTGTATATCCTGTATACTACTCACATACATACATACATACATACATACATACATACATACATATATATATATATATCGGATCAAAGGAGGTAGCTTCCAAATCAGATGAAAAGAGGCAGAATATGACACCTTAAATATTACACTTAGTCACAGGTTTAATTGAAGCTGAAGGCAATTGAGAAGAAGCATGTAGAAGAAAAGCTTACTGAGTTACTCCTATATGCCTGAAAGCAAGACACAAATTTGCTAAAGTATCCTCTCACCCCTTTCTACCAGAAAAAAAAAAACAACAACAAAGATTAATTCCTGGGAACAGATAGTTTTAGATCCTTATCAGTGAAGAAGTCACAGGCTTAAATCTATGTAAGAAATTTTACTCTTGGTCACAGTGGTCACCTCCTTGGAACTAACTTCCCAACACCTTTCTTGCTTTTATATTTAACTTCAGATGGTATTTAAGCTGGAGTTCTAAGCTGCTTCTGAGAGTTATTGCATTTTCCCCACGCTTCTTCCATGTTTACATGTAAATAAACTGTTGTATTTTTCTCTTTAATTTGTCTTTTCCTTAAAGAGTCCCAGCTGAAAACCTCAGGTGAGTATAGGTTAAGATTTGCTACTCAGATGTCCCAACTGCCTCCTCTGTCATCACTGACTTCTATCCTGCCTCTGAAGATACCATATTTACCCAAAGACATGCTGTCAACACCACTCAGGGCCTCATGGAAGTAAACACCCAGGCCACAATGGGGCTGAACAGAAACTGTGGCCCCCATTTCTGAATCTCTGTGGTCTTAATTTTGTAATCTTCCTTCAGTGGAGGCCAGCACATGTTTCCCTCCTTCGCCTGGAAGAACACGGGTCGTTTCTCCTCCCACAGGTCACCGGACAGCAGTTTGCAAACCTGAGAAAGCAACAGTCTCTGCCAGGTGGATGTGTACAGACACAGATCACTGGGAATCCCTAAAGGAACTGACCAGTAGGTCCCTAGTGGAGAGCTCATTACGAGTGAGCTCTCGGGTGGCACTGATCTTGCTGGTCCTAGTGACGAGGCCTCAATTTTTGAGGCCCCAGACTCAGACAGCTTGTTTTCCCACATGCATCCTGGAATCAACCTGGTGACATTCTATGCAAGCATTTCTTTACCCCTGGGAGTTTGGGAAGAGCACTGGAAATGCAGCCTTGGCGAGCACAGTCCTGAAACTCAAGTGATCATTAAAGTGTCAGACGTTCTGTTTTGAAAAGCAAACCCCAACCTCGGTCATTTATCTTGGCAATTCCAAAGATTCCCAAATATTAACTCAGGGACCCCACTTTTCTGAAAACCCTTATTAACCTCCCATGGAACCAGTGCCTCTTTGGAATTCACATTGCAAAACACTACACTGGAAATATGATCAGAGAGGGATGAATCGTACCGTCATGTGGCTCTGCGGGATCCTGGATGTCACTCGGAAAGCTGTAAGACTCACGGGGACCCCAGAAAACCTCCTGGCACCTGGGAGCTGGCCAGCTGGGACATCGGCTCCCAAGAGAGTTCTTTCCATCCCAAGCCCCTGACCTAGTCCAAGCTGCTGCTACAACCCCAGGCAGGAGACTCAAAGGTATTTCCGGTGTGGCAGCCTTGCCTTTTTAAATCCTCTTCCCCGGGCCTGGTCAGCAGGCTGGCCCTCCTGTCTGTCCTGTGGCACTGCGTAAGGCTGATGGCTTTGTCATTCTACATTTTAAACATGAAAGACAAAGACAAGTCATCCGAAGAAATTCTGTGTCTCAGGGGACTGGAAATCAAAGGAGGCCCATGAAGGTAGTGGTGGGTGCTAATGAGGCTGTGTTTGGAGGGTCGGGGTCCTTGATTTGAAGAGCGATGCATGCTGAGTGTGGGAGCAAAAGCTTCTTCCCTCTGGTCTTCGACCTTAGACTGCTCCTCATTACCAGGCTATGAAAATTTTCAGCTGAACTGGCCAAGGGGTGCCAAACATTCCTGTTAATTCAGGCAAATCCTTCCAGCAATTCGTATCAGCTTGAGTACAATGACAACTAGCGTGTCAGTTCAGTATTCTCTCCCTCTTCTTCCCTCTTCCTGAGTCACTTATGCTTATTATGCCTGAAAGTCGGCCACACTAACATGCCTCCTTCTTCTTCCTGGGTGCACTGCCAGGGGGACCCCCTACCCACCCACCAAAGCTCCTGGGTCTGAGGAGAATAATAACCATGAGATGAAATGAATCTTAATCCACTTCGTAATTCAGCAAAACAAAAGTGACGAAACATTGCTTTCTGTCAAGTGGACCAATGTCACCTGCAGCTCTGGACCATTAGGGTGATTTTTGATCAAAGAAATGTGTGTGAAAACCAGTGTGGCAATCAGGAGTGATCCAGGCCCAGAACCACCTGAGCCATTCGCAGCTCACCCATTGCTCAGTATCTCTCGGCCTCAATTTTCTGATCTCTGCACTGGAGAGAACAACAGGGCTTTTTGAAGACAGCGGTGCTAACATAAGCGAAGCGAGCAGAGCTCCACTGGTGTACTGGTGCATGGTGAGCGCCTGCAGAAGGGTTGCATGTGCTCAGGGATGGTGCCTGTGGGACCGCTGAGGCGGGGCTGCCAGAAGTTCGCTTTCTGTTTAACAGCACTTTTATTGAGACCTAATTCACATACCATAAAGCTTACCCTATTAAAATATATAATTCTGTAGTTTTTTCATATAATCGCAGCATTGTACCACTATCACCACACTCTGGTCCTAAAATTTCACCTCCAGAATAAGCCCTAAACCCACTAGTGGCCAAGCCTCACTCCCCTGCTCCCCTCACTCCAGCCCTAGGCAACCACAGATTTTCTGTCTGTGGATCTGCCTCTGGGGGTAGGCAACAGGTGACCTTTGTCTGGGAATGTCTATGTTTCCATCTCGGCCTTAGAGTTCCACCGTTGAGTGACCTTATCAAGTTCTCCCAGAATTTCCCCATCTGGGAAATGGAATTAATCTCATAGTAGATATACTAGAGAGTCATTAAGAGGATTGAATGTACTAATTAGCATATCTATAGTATTCGCAGTGGGCCTAGCGCACAGTAAAGAATACATAGATGTCGCCCTGCATTATGCTGCTATTCCTATGATTACTCGAGTGCCCTGCCTTGTCCTTGTGGGGGGAGCCCAGAGAAACCCAACACAGGGAACAGTGTTTGCCCTCCCCGTGCACATCCTGGTGGGGATTATGTGATTAGGAAACCAGCTTAAAGCAACACAGTGGAGTCTCATCATATGCACATTTAACTCCTGGAAATCCAGCTCTTCCGCCAAAAAGGGAAGGACAAAGAACAATTTAAATACAGCAATTAAATGCTGTAAAATTATATCTGGCATGGATTCTTTATTATACTGTGTACATTGCTGCATGCATTACACATTGTTACATATTGATTACAGTACAGAGCTGCATACACAAAACTAAGCACATTGAGAATTCATGGGCAACTTAAAAAGATTTCAAGGTTAATGAGGACTGTTTGCCTTAAACCTTGACTTTATAATCCAGCCCTTGAGTAAAACAGGACTCCACTGTGGGTCAACAACAATGACCATTCAGAATGAATCCAGGAGGATGAAACAACCAACGAGCTGAGGAACAAGCTGGGCCTCCGGCCGCAATGGGTTCCAGTTGATCAGGCCCCATTTGCCAGGCCCCACATCTGCCTTCCACATAGTCTCAGCTGAAGATAAACTGTCTAAGCATAATGTTGTTAAGTGAATGGACAAGGGTAACTGGTCAGAAAACCTCCACTTTTCATCCATCTCCGTTCTCCAGACACTCATAGTTCTTTCCTCCAACCTCAACTTAATTAATGCTTAGCTCTTCAGAAGTAGTGGGAATATATTCCATGTCAAAAATGAGGCCCTCAGGTAGCATTCCAGGGCTTTGGCATACTGATACCATCTAGTGGGAAAGAGAGTATCTGCAGGTAGGTGCCAAGTCAAATTTGGAAGGTTCGAGGAACCAATATTGTACCATTAGCTCAACAGAGGAAGTTTCCGATAACACATATAGTGGCAACTAGAATTTCTTACATGCTTGTGACCCACCCTGGGCATATAGTGCCAGTTCAAATTCTTGTCAAGCCTTTCCTTTATTTCTGCTGAGGACTTTTCCAAAGCCAAGGTGGCTCCCCAGGAGTGTCAAAGTCTCAGCAGGGAAGCACAAGGGAATTAACTGTGCCTCAGGTCACCATGAGGATGGAAGATGGACATGGGAACACATATTTCCCTGCCTCCTTTCCTGCAGAGGGACCATTCTGAAGCGAATTTTGCACATCTCTTCCCAAAGACCCCATCACATGCACAGCAGTTGCCCAAGACAGCAACAAGGATACATTTTTATTGGTTTCCCCTCTTCCTTGTTCCACAGCCCTCATTCCCTCACTTCTAAGCCCTGAAATCATCTCCCAAGTTGGTTTGCTCCCTGCGTCCTTGCCGATGTGTGTCTCCACTATTGTTTGGGGGAACTCAATCCCAGATACAACATGAGAACGTTTAAGAATTGTAGCCCACCTGATTACTGTCAACACTTACTGTGTGTATATTAGAGCCATTCTGAGAATCACATCCCATAGCTGACAATCACACCTCTGCTTTGCTCCAACTTAAGGTAGTAATGTAAGGAGATGAGGTCCGAAGTAAGAACCCTGGTGCTCCTGGCGACCAGAGGCTAAAGAAAATGTCTGGCCTCTCTCCCTAGCTTCTGCCCTGTCCCTGTTTGAACAACAAGGGGTGGCTAATTGTTTAGATCAGGCATTGGTCAACTACCACCAGAAAACTAAATCAAGATCTACCAGTTTTGGGAAGTAAAGTTTTACTGGAAAACAGTCCTACTTTCTGTTTGTAGATTGTGTTTTCATGCTGCCTTGATAGCATTGTATAGAGAATTTATACAAGAGAGAACAAATATTTACTCTGTAGCCTTTCATAGAAAATGAATTTACCTATTTGTGGTTTAAGTCACTGGTTGTCATATTTTTGGATTCTCAAAAGCAAAATTTCAACAAGAGCAAGGAAGAGAGAACGGACAGTATTTTGCCAACAACATTTTACCACAAAGGACAAAAATTCCCTCTATTTCTTAACCAACTTCCTGTCACAAATGCTAGGATATTTCATATCTAAAAAGTAGAAAATTCATTGCTTTAGAACAATGAACTGTCCAGCCCGAGAGAGTGGTGAATAAGCTTAGAACCATGGTCTACCCCAGTTCGTTTTATTTTCATAACATTTCCTCTATCCCCAAACTATCATATTTATTTTTTCTTACTTAATGTTTTCCTCCCTCATTAGCATGGAGACTCCATGAAGGCAAGCAATCTTGCCTTTCTTAATCACGGCTGCCCCCCCGCTCCTGGCAGCAAGTCTGAGGTAGTCATCAGTCAGGAAACCTTTTTTAAATGCATGACTTTGTCAAAAATGGAATGTAGGCTGGAGTGCACAGACACAGCATCCTGAGAGAGACAGAAGTGAAAGGCCACCCCGCGGGCTGGTGAGGAAGGGGCAAAGGGAGCGAGAGCGCCCACCAGCATGGGAACTCCAACACCAGCACATGCAACATGACAGATGCACAACAGTTAGTTCAACCCAGTCTACCCCAAAGAACAGGACTTTAAATGATTGAAAATTAAAAACTGAGCTGGTAAAATAGGACTAAGCCTCAGGTCAGCTTCAGTCCGGCTCCCACTCACCACACACAGCTGCAGGCTGTGTGGGTCTCGTTTTCCCATGATTAGGAGCACGTCATTGCAGGCAATTGTACACAGGGGCTCACACAGTGGAGTCCTTGGTGCTCCGAGGGCGAGACCCCCCTGCCGCAGGACTCAGAGCAGGCAGGGGTCTGCTGGAGGGTCTGCTTGCAAGGTGGAAGCTGTAGAAGAGCCTCACCAAAACAGTCCTGGCACCACGTGCTTGCTGTTACTGAGATCAGAGCTCTCGCTGGAGAAGCATGCAGTGTGTGCCTGAGCTGTGTGTCCTGGGCAAAATCGAGGCCTCAGACAAAGAGCACAAATGACTCTGGGCTCTCCCAGTACTGAAGGTGGCAAGCAGTGACCCAGGCTAGAGGTGCAGTCCTCAGTCTGCTCTCAGAGACCAGGGTCCAAAGATGGGGTCCTCTCAGGCAGAAGAGGCACAGGGGGATTCTGAGATGGTTAGGGAGTGAGGGGGGATGCTTTTGTAAACTAATGAAAAGTAGGAGAAAATACACCTGCACAGGAATCAGAAATGCATGGGTTCAAATCCTGGTCCCAGTTCTGAGTGGCTGTGTGGCCTTAGGCAAATGCTCAACCTCTCTGAACTTCTTTTCATCCGATAGGAAATAGAAATAAGAGTAGTTACCTCGAGGGGTACAGTACGGATTTGAGGTAATATATGCAACTGGCACACAGCAGCTACAGTAGATTTTAGTTATTTTTAGGTGTTTAAAATAATAAGTGCTTGAGGCGCCAGCATGCACACACACACGCGCACACACATGCATGCACACATGCACGCACGCTCACACACATGTTGTCCTGATAAAGCCTCCTGGGAAACAGCTTAGGGGAAAATACAACTAGAAGATAACATCCCATCAGATGAGATTATTTTATGAGGCATGAAGCCCCCAGGGAAAAATTTTTTGAGGAGCTACCAGTCTGAGAATTGGCAAGACCTGCTCTAGGGATCAAACTTTACTTTTTAAAATGTCTATACACTTTAAAATACACTTGGCGTGCCCCAGTGGAGCAGTGGTTGGGTCAATCGCCTCTGAAAAAGTGCAGCCCACACACCCGTGGGTTCGAGTCCCAGGCCCAGGGGAAAACAACCAGTGTGAACAACTAAATTTAAAAAAAAAAAAAAAGATGCTTCTTCCTCCTCTTTCTTCCTGTCTACATGCCTTCATTCCTGCCGGCACCTTTCCCTTAAAAAGATAAAAATAAAAATACAATAAAACACACAGGATCGCCCCCTCTAGATTAGTTAGATGCTATCGGCCAAACCCTCATGGTACCTTCAAGTCATAAACCTCCTTAGAACACAATGTGTGTGTGTTAATACAATCAACATTCCTAGCATTTGCTGGTCATGAATGGAAACATGGGCAAAACTTGTTTTATTCGCACTAAAAACCAGCAGATAATCTCTGTCTTTGTTTGGATACAAGAGGAAACAGAAGGGGAGGAAATGAATTCACTTTCCAAGGCCACAGGTGTGGGAACAGCTGGACCAGGATTAAAACTCACTTCTCAAAGTTGTCAGAGGTCTCCCAAATACTGCTGGGCAGTCTAAGACCCTCGCCCCTGGGTGCCGGCAGACCACATCCCCCATTCACCTCGGCACTTTCCTACTGAGGATCAGGACTGTCGCATTCATCTCTGGATCCCCAAATTAGCAGCATTCTTAACACTCAGTACACACTGAAAAGTTATGGTAAGAAAGAAGGCGAGACGGAAGTGTGGGAAGAAAGCCAGGAGGAAGAGTGAGGGCAGTGTACTCCGCACTTCAGTAGTAGCCTCTCCTGTTTCCTGCTGGATGAGTGATCCACCATGCAATTATTTCAGGCATGCATTTTCTTTTTCTTACTGACTGTCCTCAGTGGACAGCAAGCCCCATGACAGCAGGTCCCAAGTTCATCCTTTTTACCGGTGAATTTCCTAAATGCCTCAATAAATTTGTAGCGAGGGGACAGCTGTACATCGCTCATTTTGAGGACACGTCCTGTGAAGTTGAGTTTTCTGACAGGCCAGTCGTTAGACACTCATTAGCTCATTAGCACACCGCTGCCCAGCACGCAGTTGTGCTCCAGAGACGCCCCAGGAGACGCGAGCGACGCCCTGCCACACCAGTTCCTAGTGTGAGGGAGGAAGGCTTGTTGCATTCACGCTGGGACTGCTGACGGAGCAGATCATTATTTGCTCCATGGAAGAAATAAGTCTCGTGCTGCTGATTGAATGTTCGAGATACGATGAAAAGGTTTGGGGATGTTTCTCTCAAATACTTTTTGCATGAAAAGCCCCAGAGATTGGTTAATTATGGAGTCTGCACATCAGTCACTCTAGTCAAGGGTAGGTCCAGGGCCCTGCGGTGCCCATCCCAGAGGCAAGCAGCGCCACGATTGGCGCGCCCAGCGTCACAGGGCCAGGCTGGCTCTCAGGAGGAGCATAACTGCAGCCTGGCTAACGCCCCTGGAAACGGACCCTTAGGCCCTATTTACCATGTCCAGCACTGGGGTTCCTTGTTCGGGCAAGTGGTTCCGGCTGTCCACCAGGTGCAAATGTTGGCCACAAGCTCATATCCTTAACCTCCCCCGGCCTTTGCTTTGCCATCTCCAAACCCAGCTACGGAGCCCTGCAAGTTCTCCCCTAAAGCAATGTCTCTTGGACCCTGTGAGCAGGGTGCGTGCCTTGGCTTGTTTGGACCCGCACGCCCCAGCGTGGGCTCTCCCATGCTCCCAGGCCTGTGCTGGCATCGCCCTTCCCCTGGAACCGAGCTCCAATCCATGTGCTCTAGTGGAAGCAGGGTGACCTTTTCAAAATGGAAATCTGAACATGTCACACTAAACCCTCCCCACCTAACTTTCAGTGATTGTCCAGAGCCCCAGGACAAACACTGAACTCCTGCTCAAATGGCCACACCGGCTCTTAAGGTACCTCTTGGCTGAACGCCTGTTGCTCTGGGTTGTGTGGAATCTTCCGGGCCTGTAATTTCTGCCTTTCCCCACTCACACCCTCTAGCGTCCTTTCGTCTGTCACTGTTCCTCCAGAAGTATCAGGTTGTCAGGGGAGCCTCTAGGTTTTCATCTGATCTGATACCTTTCTTATATTCATTCACTCACTCACTCACTCACTCCTATTTCTGGAGTCCTACTATGTGCCAGGCACTGTTCTGGGCCCTGAGCCAATCAGACGACACTGGAGACTGCTGGAGCAGAGCTTATATTTTAGTGGAGAAAGAAAAAGCACTGACAAAATATACAGAATGGTGGCCTCACACGACTGTTTCCTTACATAGCATCATCTCTGTTTGATTTGAATTATTCATTTTCCGAGTTGATCTCCTGGCCAGGGGCTGAGCCCCAAGAGCGCACAGACTGTTGGCCTCACTCGAAGCTGTGCTCTGAGCAGAGAGAGGACGTCCTCCGTGGACAGCACAGACATTCATTGACTCCATTCAGTCCCAGGTGAACCTCCCTGATGGCAAGTTGCTTGAGTTCTTGGGTCTCAGGAAGGACAATCCCTGATGACTAGATGCCCCTGCTTCCTTAGAGAAGCCACTCTGAAACCTGCTGGGCTATATTTTTCAGTTAGAGCAGGAGTCAACCAACTTTTCCTACAAGACACCAAGTAGTAAATATTTTCAGTTTTGTGGGTCATATGGTATCAACTCTTGTTCTGCACAAAAGCAGTTGCAGACAATTATACAGAGTAATGGGCAAGGCTTTGTTCCAATGAAACTATTTATCAAAGCAGGACGTGCACCATCCTAGGCCACAGTTTACAGCCCCTGAGTCAGATGAGCCTGGCAACTTCTGGCAGCTGAAGACTGAGCCTGTGTGACCTTAGTCAGCTACTGGTCCTTGGACAGGTGGGGTCCAGCAACTTTCTGCAGACCCTACGTTGAATATCAGGGAGCTTTCTACAGAAGTCCAAGCAAGCTGCAGGCATTTGCAGGCACCATCTTCTGCAGCCCATAGAGAAGCAGTTCCCTGTCACTCCAAAGGACAGAGCCAGAGGCCTAGAAGCCACACAAGTCTGCTACATTGCTTGCAGGGCCCCAGGCTCCTCCAGGCTGAGCTCATTTCTGGGATCTGCCCAGGCAAGTAGCAGGACTGCCATCAACTGAGCAGTGCTGCCCTTCACCCCAGCCTGCTCAGCTGGGAGACACAGGGGTTTTGTGCTTTGGCAGCCGACTGGGTGATGCTCACTGGGCCTTTGGAAGGAGACATGACTTGTCAAAACCTGCCTATTGCTAATTCTAATTTTCAGAAATTTGACTTCTGTTGGCAACTGGCAGAGAAAAAACAATCACTTTTTTTCGGGGGGGGACCGGGTATCTGTGTATGCAGTTATATTTACCTTGAGCTCCGGGGTCTGCAGTATGGAAAACAGAGTCATCTGAGGCTTACCTGCTGACATGAGACGAGCAGACAGATTATTATACTCTACTATTTACGGAGCCAGAGAGCATTAATTGTACATTAATGCTGTGTGTACTGTGGTGGGTGTCAACTGTTAAAAACAGTTACAAAATCATCACATAAGCTCCAACTGGTGCTAGAGGTGACTACGTCCTCTGTGTGAAAGCACTGCAGGCACCAGTTGGAGCTGACAATACCCTCAAGTGACAAATGTTCCAAGTATTAGCTCAGGACCCCCAGGGTCCCATGCAGGACTACATTCAATGAGTTACTGTGATATTCTGACGACAGTCATATGGTGGGTGAGCAACACTATTAAAATGACAATGACCAGGGCGTCACTGTACCTCCAAGGGCAGCTGTGCTCTTGGTGTAACTCTACATCAAGAAGACGAGGGTCTGCATGTCACTCAGTGGTCCCACAGTCCCTTGGCTGCTGAGGTCTGCTGACATCTGGGATCGTTATGGCTGCGTCAACACTGGTGTACCAACACTCAAGTGAATCAAAGTTGAAAGGGTCACTGCTCTAGTTGTAACAACTCCATAGGGCACAATGTGTCATTGGTCTGGGTACCCCTTGTCCCCCAATGGCATTGATACCAACAACATTCCCAGGTGAGAGTAGGCATGTCCCTTGATCATGGTCTTGCAAAGCGCACATTGATGTAGTTTAGGGTGATCACAAAGTGGCCGGTTCCTTCCTTTTCATAGTCCATCCTTGAGAAATTTAACGACATCAATTTCTAGAAGCAGAAGTTCCAAATACAAATGGCTCTGGGGGCCGACTAGAGTCAGCGAAATGCCTGGGTCCAGTGGGTTGATGAGCAGCAGTGTGGTGGAGAGTGGTGAGCTACAGAGGCATGTCCCACCTAAAGGAGGCAGCAGGGATTCGACTCCAGTGAAGTGTGACCATGCAGGAATGCAGCTCTAGGGTTGCCTGAAATGTCTGACTTTTTTTTTAATAAATGGAGGAAACCTGGATTTTTAAAAATGTGTCATGTGCCGCTTTTCAGAACACTTGGACCAAACCAGATACACCCACAGGCTGCGCTAGGACTGTGGCTGCCCGTTTGCACCCCTGCCCAGAAGCAGAGCTACAGGGCGGGGGCGGATGGGCTGCAGCACCACCAAGCAGATGTCTTGAGGTTCTGTTGGCTATGTCAAAGCCAGACCCATTGGCTTCCATGAGTCCGGCTCAGTGTGCACTTCGATTGGAAATGTCATTTCCTCTCTCTAGCCTGCCCTCGCAACCTCTCTAGTAGAGAAAGGAATCACTTTCCACCTGACCCTGGAGAGAAGGCAGAGAGTCTGGTGCAGGTGCAGCCAGCCATCGTCTGTGCAGTCCACTCAGGGGAGAGCCAGGCCTGAGTCCCCAGGTGGTCACGGAGGAGACAGGCTGTGGGGAATTGACTTGGCAGCACCCCCCAGGAGAGTCCGATTCTCCCAGGCGTGTGGGCACTTTGCCGACAGTTAAGGGAAAACAATGCCAAAACCACTGGTCACTTGATTTGATTCTGCCCAACAGATTATTGTAATTGGATGGCAGACTGACAATCTTCTCTGCTTTTCAACTGGTGCGGCAGAGTGAGTGGGTCCGGCTCAGGAGCCTGTCTTCTGGGTAGTTACCTAACGGGGAAGATTATCTCCTTTCACAGGCAAAGCTGTGCCTGCCTCTTGGCAGCCAGAGGAGTAAAACTAGGTCCAGCTGAAGTCAAATGCCAGGAAATTTCGGAACTTCCTCGCATTCCGTATCACATTGTCTACAGAGGTCTTTGAAATGTTCCCTGTGCTGATTCTCAGAGAGGACACATCATGGAGTGAAATAACATGGAAGCAACTGTAACAGGGGGAAAAGGGAGAAATAAAGAAGAAAAAGTACTCATTGATAAATGACCGGGCTTCTAGTTTGGGGAGCTTGTAGCAAATAATTAGGATTAAAGAGAACAGTTTGATTTTGATGGAGCTCCCACACTGAGTTCTGTAAAACAAAAGTAATAGAGTCAGAATTTTGTAAGGCTGTGGATGGAGCCCTCTTCTGGAGAAAATTTTCAACAGGTATTAAAACAAGATCAAAACAGAAAGACATACACAGAAATACAACATACCATTGGCCATTTAGATGATATGTATGACTGTCACTCAAATGTAAACTGAATCCATAGTCAGTGCTTTTCCTTGCCTTTTACTGAATGGACAGTAACAGGACTTCCCAAGAAATTATCTTTTTGGAAGGAGGGAAAAAAAGAGATTCTCAAGAACCTGACTATACGTTTACTTAAACAGTGAACTTCAGACTAAGACTCAACATACATATCAAATGCCGGTACTTTTAGATAACACAAATATTGTTGGCAATTTTACTGGAACACAGAGGATACTTCTAGAAGGCGATGCATTTCACTTAATGGAAAACCCATGGGCTAAAGATAGAAATGGGGAGAAGGGAGAGAGGCGTGGCAGGAAAGATTAGCTAAAATGACTGCTGGTGCTTTTAATACAGGCCCTGGCAGATCATAAACTCCAGATCACATATTCAGCCTTACAGTTTATTAAATCTCTTCTGGGACTCGCTGAAAAAATTATTCAGACATATGAACTCTACCACATAAACTCTTTTCACCGCTTGCATCCTCCTTTCCCCAGTGTTTTTGAAACCTTCCAGACTGTCACATGCTGACCCTCTCTCTCAGCCAGGGAGGAGGGCACTCTCTGCAGCTCTCATAGGCTTTTCCTCCTCATCAAAGATTGTGAAAATAAACACTGTACTTAAAACAAAACATATAGAGTTGCAAGGATACTAGAAGACACCGATTCTCATTTAAAATCCTAAAAACCCAGATTCTGGCCCCAAGTGAGAACTCCCCATTTTAAATCAGAATTTCAGAATTCCATGGAACATTTTTAGTCACTCCCAAGTGACTGGTTCTCCAAACCTGAACCACTCCCTAAAATCCTGATTCTTGGGGGATTACTCATTCATTGTTAGGACTTTTGGCTAGTTGTAAATGATACCCAAATAGGGCGCAAGCCATATTTACAGTGGAATTTCTTGCTCCAGACCCTCTTGAATTGTTTTGCATTCATTATTTTTCAGAGCCAAATTCCAAAGGCTACTTCTGGGAGGGTCTTTCCCTAAATGCCCCAGGGGAGAAGAGAGATGACTGTTTCTCAGTTTTGCCAGTTTCCAGCCATTGTTGCTTAAAATTCCTCTGCCCCCTCACAAAGTGCCTAGAATAGCAAGCTAGCCAATACATTTAGAGATTAATGGCTTCCAAAACTGGACCCAGTGCATGACAACTGCATTAGAAAAACACACGTTTGCCTGAACACCACGAGGGTTGAGTGACTAATTTGCTTTATTACATGGTTTTTCCCTTCCTTCTGTTTTCTCTCTACCTCGGGAAAGTTTTGTTTTGCTTGCCGACTCAAAGGTTCCCAGACTTTCCCCACTTTCTCCCTGGCATATAGAGTGCTACACCTGACCCTCTCACTGGTTAACCGACTTGCCCCAAAATGCTTCCTCTGCAAGGCGCTATTGCCAGCAGGATATTCATGGCTGCCCTAATGTGGACATTTGCTCTGATTGTGCATGACAATCTGAAAGAAGTAGCCTTTAGGGCAGACAATTCAATTAACAGAAATCCTCTGATTCCCCATTCTGCAGAACTGTGAGAAGAGAACCTTCAGAACCCACCTGTACCACCAGGCCCGAGGGAGCAGACACCAGTTGCTCTGGAAAGCGCAGCACGCGGCAAGCCCCCCAGTACTCCAGGACTGCGGCCATGTGGCCTGATTGCGCTAAGGGGGGCATAACTATGGGTAAGCTCTGGAATCCAAACCGAGGTCAAACCATGCCAAGAGAGAAAGGACTGTAAAGTTCTGAGTAAAGCACTAATAAGTGCGTCCCCCCACACCCCCCACACACACTGACAGCCCCAGGTGTGCCAGGCTCAGATAAATGCATTCCCTCGGGCACTGAGTTGAACACAATTCCTATCTGCCTGGAAATCCTAGGAAGGTGATAAGTTTACTTCATGATGGAGAACCTGGAAGCTTGTGGAGGGTAAGCAACGTGTGCAGAGTAGTGTCACTAGCATATGGCACAGGAATGACCAGAAGCAAGCCCTGGATGATCCTGCTAAATTGATAAATACACACACTTACACACATAGCCTCGGGCAGTTAAGAGCCCAGAGAGTGGAAAACTAGTTAACAGACAAAGGATTTGTAGTAGGACTTAAAGTTACAGGGAGTTTAGGAGGATCCCACAGCAAAGCCTGGTTGAAGAGGAGCTCTAACTGGGCAGAGCTGAATGGGGGCTGTGTATCCAGGGAAGATGGAAGACACCAGTGGGGGAGGGGCAGCAGGCTGGCACCTTACTGTGTCCCTAACACTAACCCCCTCAGGTCCCCCCATCACCAATCTGAGTCATCTCCATGGTGACTGCATTCCTGGGACACTGGCCCATTATCATAGTCTAACCCCAATGTGATCCGGCAGTGGTTTCCCCTTAAGACACAGCACAACATCCTATCGCCCCCGCCTGGGACCCCAGAGCTTTCCTCCTCGCTCACCAAGCCCACGCAGCGCCCCTCCCCCAGGCCCCAGGGAGCCTTGGTCAAGAACTCATACCCCTTCCTGGCACCCCCCAGCCACTCCCTGTCTTCTGAGCTCCTCTCCGCCCGGCCCTGCCTTGATCTACCCTCCCGCTTGTAGGCTGCCAGCTCATCCTGAGTTCCACAGGCTGCCAGGGAGGCCTCCGGACTGGGTGGCTCCCAGAAACCACAGGCCCCTGAGCAGGGCTGGGCGTGCCCTTCAGCTCCCAGCACCTCCCGCCTGTCTCCCCGAGCGCTGCCTCCCCGCACGCAAACTTCCCGAGATCTCTGCGGTGCAGGGGTGGTCGCTGGAGGACCAAGCGTCCCTCGCCCTCGTCTCCTCTGCAGGGTCGCCCGGCCCCCGCCTCGCGCCGCAGCGCTCCCAGGGTTAACAGGCAGCTGCAGCTCGGGGGAGGGGAGGGGGGGGGCGCAAGGCTCGAACTTTTCTCTGCACTGTGCGCCCGCCCGCCCGGAAAGAGAGCAGAGGCTGCAGTGGGGGGCTAGGGGCGGGAGCTCCAGCTGGCTGGACAAGCGGGCCGGGGGCTGGGGCCTGCGTCCTAGCGAGGGCAAGTACTCCGGCCCTTCCGGGCCCAGGGTCCGGGAAGGAAGGGACCCGGCTGCGGGCGCGGCCAGCGCCGGCACCTCCGACCGACAGTGGCTGGCGGGGCTGGGGAGCTTGGCTGGCGCCAGGCGCCTCTCCGCGCGCTGCGGAGCTGGGTAAGGGGGCCCGAGCGCCCCGGGAAGTCGGCGATGCCAGGCCAGCCTCTCAAACCAGGCAGCCGGCAATCCGGACCGGAGCTGCTGCTGCCCCTCTCGCTGTGCTGGGGGAAACCAGGACGCCCCGGAGTCACCGCCACTGAGTCTCCAATGCATGAGCCTCCGGAAGAGGCTAATCGAAGTTACCCACTTGATGGAGACGAGAAGGTCGCCCCTGCTTGCAGAAAGGGCTCCGAGCTCTTGCCTCCTCCCCTGAGCGTACAACACCACCACACACACACACACACGCACACACGCGAGTGGCAAGAAGCCAGGGCCCCATTAGGCTCTCTGGGGCTGCGAACGACTGCCCTTCTCATCCCCTGCTGTCTTCGCCGCCGCCCCGGAGTCCCGACCGCCGAAAGCCCCCTCGCCCTGCCCGCGCCTGGCGATCGGAATGAAGAAACCGCGAGCAGGGCGCCCGGCGCCCAGCAGCCGGCTTTCCTACCTGGGACAGGAGAACGCACAGGACGAGCGGAGTTCTCGGCTGCATTTTGCCCGACTAGAAGCGCCCGGCGGCGTTTTCATTCAGGCACGCGGCTGCACTGAGCATATTTTCCGTGGGAGCCAGGCTTTGAGGAGAGGCTCTGCCTCGCCAGCCAGCCAACTTCCCAAATAGATCAGCGGCAGCATCACGAAAGCATTGGGTAGAGGCTGATGACCAGGACCAATGGCTTTACAAGACAGATTCCTTCATAAAGCTCCCTCGTTTTGCATGGCAGATACCCGGAGCCCCTCGCGCAGAGCCCCTCGCGCAGAGCCCCTCGCGCAGAGCCCCTGGCAGGAGGCAGCACATTTGCTTTTTTTTTTTTTTTTTTTTTTTTTTTTTTTTGACTGTTGGGGCCCAGTCTCACAAATCTCACTGGGCAATGCCAGCCGGTTCCACTTTTCCAGAGAATGGAATTGCAGCAGAGGCTGGCGGCCACTTCCAGGCCTTGGGGGTGGGGGGTGGCGGGGGAGGTTCTCTTTATTAAAATGTTAATAAGATCCACTTTATTTCCAATAAATCAAGTAAAATGACCCGAGCAGTTCCACCCTCCTATACGCCTGAAAACACTTGGCAGTATATATATTTTTTTCTTTTTCTTTCTTTTCTTCCAATGTGGCCCAAGTCGTGATGGTGTTTGGTGTTTCCCTGCCATCTCACAAATCACAAAGACGACAGATCAATTCTAGCCTGCAGAAAAAAATCTATCAAGGGGCAATAGATTTTATTAACTGCTCAGGTAAGAGTCTGGCCACAAATGTGCATCTGGCACCAAAGTTGGGGCCATGATTTGAGAACATTTATTTTATCCTATATGGATGTGGTCTTTCAGGAGTTCCTAGCCATCCTCCAGGGATTGGAGGAGCCACAGCCTTTGCTCAAGGGATTTTAGCAATAGGATGCTATGGGAAAAAGTGTCTAAGTCTGCCATCTCCAGAAAGAATCCAGGAATATGCAATAAAACCCTTACTTTTGTCATTTCTCTGCAACTTCCTCTTAAATAAAGGGTTTAAGGTTAGCAAACGACATTTGTACAATCTGACTGTAATTGTGCAACCAAAATTGTCATCAAAATCTGGACCAGGAGGAAAAGTTCAGAAAACTTAAATGCTAAACCTAAACTCTAATGTATTTTCTCTGATTTGGGTTTGAGCTTCCTGGTCACCAAAGCAATAAGAGAAATATGCAAATGCATAGTCTGTGTTTTAGAAAAATGCATACAAATAACTTCTGACATAATTTCCTCTGACGCTAAATGCTGGAACACATGTGTCATGTGGCATTTAATATAATAGGACACTGAGCTCTGGACCATATGGAGATTCAGTGGGTTGAGCTGTATTCCCAGCATCTTGAAACACGAACACAGTTATAGTGTGTATTAAATAGATGGCTAGATTTATTCAAGAAGTAGTAGAGGATGGGTGAAGCACAGACCCTGGAGTCATGTGCCTCTGCAGTCCACTGGTTAAATAAAAATATAACTTACACTCACTCATAAGGTTATGGTGAGGTTGACATGTCAAAATAATCACTCGATAACTGCAAACGGATGTAGTTTTTAAATCCTTCCATTGTCAGATGCTCAGTGCCAAGACCACTGTGAGAATGCAATGCCATCTGACTGCTCAGCTGCTTGAGTCAGCGCTGGCCCAGCAGACAGAAATGTTGGCCAAACAGCCCCCAGAAGAGCCCAGGAGAGGTGCGTGCTGCTGCTGCTTCCAGCCTCTTCTGATTTCTGCTGTCCAGTACCTAAGAAGGCGTCCACCCTGAGCCTCCGAGAAGTGCAGTAATGGCGTTTGGCAGATGATGTGGTTGTCTAGCTCAGAATCCAGGCGTATGGAGACCCAGACTCAGGTTGGCCACAAGGAAGAATGAAACAGGGAAGCATCCTGGAATACCCCGATTTGTCTCCATCCCAGGGCAGGAACCATCTTGTCCACCAGTGGCCAACTGCACGGGGCACATGAATTCAGCAGCCATGAAGAGTGAGTAGAAGCAGCTCTGGAGACAATAATCTCCAATGAAGGTAAAGATGGCAGAAAGACGACATTCTAGCCATGTTTGCACAAGTACTACTGGGTTGGGGATGCACTTCTAGGGCCAGGCATATTCAAGGTTGCAGCTGTCCGAAGCACAACGCAGTATCATGGATGTTGCTGCTCGCTGGCCCGATCTGTGGTTGCACGCCAACCTCCTTGCTGCTGCTCATCAGATGAGCCCATTTCCCTGCTTCCTGGCATACAGCAGGTGCACTTGCTGTCCCTCTTCTGGAGGCGGGTAGAGCCAAAAATTAGGTCCAGGCCTGAGCTACTAGCAGAAGTGACACGTGTCACTTCCAGGCTGGAGCATGCAATGGCCAGAGTGGGACAGGTTGCTTTCCCCAGCAGTAGGCTGAGTTGGTGGTTGGCGCAGGTGCTTATTAGACCGTGTTCCCTGATCAGCAGCAGCAAAGAGGAATAGGACAAGGTTGGCAGAGGGGGAAGATGAAAGATGCTGCAGTTGCAACAGAGGCTTGAGTCAGTCCTAGGCTGCTCTGGGGTGAGGACGCCCTTCAGAGACGACCTCAGATCATCTGGGGTCTGTGCCAGAGAGTCATTTGTGGGCATTCCTCCACAAAGAGGAGTCATCTCAAGTGGTCTGACCTCAGCTTCCTCTTTACCATATGGCTCTAGAAGGCTGGCCTCAACAGACAGCTGGAGCCTGATTCCCAGCCGGGCGACCCCATGCAGCATCTGAGCCCAGTGAACATGGAGGCAGATCTGTCTGGCGGGTCAGCTTGCACTCACTAGGGCCTCTACTGTCAAAGGAATATCACCGGTCTGGGGAGCAGAGAGCACCCAGGGACTCAGAGGTGCTTAAGCGCACCCGACACCACCGTGCCCACATTTACTGCCCCCAGATACATGAGCTAAACAGTAAATAACTGCTCTAAGTTTGAAGGTGGGTTGTTATGCAGGAGCAGTAAGCAGTGGTGCCTTTTTCCTTTCTGTTTTGCTGTCTGCATGCCCTTACAGCATACCAGCCCCATGTCTGTCTTCTTGATGCTGTGGGCTCAGCTGTGGGCAAAGTGGATGCTCAAGTGATTTTTGTTGAAAGGATGAATTAAGTAGCTTCTGTACAGGAAAATGCATGCTGCTGATGGGAAACTCCCACATGTACCACCCTACCAGAAACACTCTGGTGATGACGTCCAATTCCCCCACGCAGAAAGCACCCCGTAACTTGACAGTCCTGTATGGCCATTTGATTCAGCCTATGACAAGACAAGGTCTTCCAACAATAGTCTAGGCTCAGACATAGTAAGGAGCATTCCAGAGGCTGGTGTGAGCATGTGGGTGCTTTGAGATCTTCGGTGAAGGGCACTTGGGATGTGACAGTCTTCTGAATTCCTCAATGCATGGAGAATGCAGTCATCTAAGAAAATGCGCCTTCAACCACTGAGGAAGTTACTCCCTTTGCTCTGACCACGAAAACATCCACACTAGCATGGAGAGCAAACGGGGAAAGGATTTTAGGCCATCTCAGTTCAACCGGCCTGGATGTCTTTAGGTTCAGTCTTTCCTTGGTAGCAAAATGGGATTTTAGACACCAATTCTTTCCTGTGAACTAGAAGCAATTAAACCCCCCTCTAGGTGTCTCCCTTACCCAAAATTAGTAACTGGGGTTATTTCTGTACAGAATTATCTCAGCATAAGTTTGGTAAAGGAGTGATTTTCTCTAAGCCAGCAGAATCAGCAGCTTCTGATAACATTTTAGAAATTATAATTCTCAAGTTTCACCCCAGATAAACTAAATCAGAAACCCAGGAGTTGGGTCCAGCAGTCTGCATTTTACTAGCTCTTTATATGCATAGTTTGAGAATCATTACACTGGAATTCCCTAGTACTCACGCATATTTATTCATTCAATAAAGCTTCATAAAGCACCTACTGTGCATTAGCCATTGAGGTAGGCAACAAAAACGGAAATGACATGGATAGTTTGTGTACTTCAGAAAATATGATTCAGAGATAAAAGACATCACTCTATTATGATGTGCCTCGGGAATGCAGAGTTAATGAGCCAGATCTCCAGGGATCAGGGTGCATTCAAAAAGAGGCAAAGAGAGCACAGTGGTTGGTTTTCAATGTATGTCAAAGTCCATCATGGATTTCTACTTGAAAGAAGCTGTACTTTTTATATTGGTTGATGATAAACTAAAGACAGTTCATAATTCAGCATATTCTAATGGAATTTGAAATTTATTCTTCATAATCCTATATTAGGCAAGTTGTAAGTGTCTGTGTGTTGAGGATGGGGGTATTATTTATAGTTGAGGTATAAAGACTGCTGTGCATTTGGTAAAATCGCTCACAGTGATGCCATGGCCACATACCACCATCTTCTGCCTGGCAGAGAACGAGAGCAGAGGGCAATGTGGGGAAGAGGGAACCTTGAAGGAATCAATGGTGATCAGAGAACTGGTAGAAGACAAGGCTGGGCAATTTGAGGATCCAGATTAAGACCAGTTTACACATTTACCTCTGGAGGTTGAGTTTTATCTTGTTGGAAAAGAGGACGCATTCAAATTACTTAAATGGCGAAGGTTCAATATTTTATTTACCTTATAGTAAGATCACTCTGGCAATACTAGTGGATGGATTGCATTGAGGACCAAGGAAGACTAATTAAGGAAGAGAGTCTTCTTAGAAGACAGTTGCACAGACAGACCATGTAAAAGCAACAGGAGAGAGAACTCTCTTCTCTTAGATTTCTAACCAGTGAGTGGTGGAATATTACATGGAAATGCTGCCTACCTGTATGTCTGGCACATACACCAGCTTATGTAATAACAGCTGAGTGAAAACATACTTACTAAATTTCAGGAAAATGTGTGCTCAGCTCTTTACCTTTCCCTGCACCTAACCCTGACCTCGGCAGGGATGAACTTCCTCACCTTTGACTCTGGGGTTGGCCATAAGGCTCGAATAAAATCAGGAGCTTTGAGTCTAGGTCTAAGAGGTCACCTGTGTTTCTGTTTTCTCTTTTACATATCTGCCATTCCCACAGAAAGAACGTGTCCTGACTATTCCACTGTAGAAGGATGGAAAACATGTGAAGTTGAGTCACCTCTGCCCATCCACAGATCTGCAGTGAGAGAAAGAGTCATCGTACCCAGATCAGCCAACCTGTGATCTACAGGCATTAATGCTGAGAGGTAAGCCCTAGCGATGGCTATGGCTGCTATTCAGCAATAGTGGACTGATACATAAAGAACTCCCTTCTTGGGATGATATACATAGCTCAGGGAATGGACCAAAAACTGAATACTTAAATGTAGCATAGACATTTACATGTACACAACCAATGTTTAATGTTTACCATAACTCCAAGCTCTTAATTTCTCAACTCACCAAATAGCCCTCCCTCCCCCCGCCTCCCCCAACCAAATCCAAGCTGTATGTCTCTTTGCAAATCCCAGGTGCCTTTTTGAATATTTTTACTGCAAGCCCACTGCATCCCTCTGGCTTTTTTCTTATGCTAGCATAATTGTGAGACCATCACTTAACAATTACTTGAGAAAATGTATTTACAATGCAATGTGGATCCATGATTGTTTGTCGTGGATAGATTTATTTACATAGTAATCCAAATCTGCCATCCCTGGTAAGTGGAATTGTGCTGCTCCCATAAAAAGCAGCCCACCTGATAATGGGTTCCGTGGTCTTTTATGAGAAGGCCAAGGTCAGGGCCACCATAATGAATTGGGGAAACAATCTGTAGAAGCATGTAGAGGATGGAAAGCTACATTTTACTGATTCTGCAGGCATGAACATATGACAGCTGCCAGAATGTAACCAAGTGAGATCCAGAAAAGGCAACTTTAAGACTCCTTTGTTTCTCAAGCTGAGCTTTTGTGGAATTAAATGACTGTAGTGCAATATCCAAGAGGTCAGCGCTGACATCTGGTTTTCTCTTTCTCAGAGACCCCTTATTTGCACACTCCCTGGCACTGAGCAGACACAAGAGAAATGAATGAGGTGATTCGTAAGGGAACGTGGGTACACAGGGGTCTGCTGACTGTCATACTTGTATTTACTGCAGCAAAATGCACCTCTAGAATCTCAGCACTCATCTCCGAGAGCGTGGTCCTCAATGCGGCCCAACGCTCCACATGAAAACACTAATTATACATACTGCTCCTGCTTCTATTGTGTAAAATTCAAAACTGAGTATGTCTTGAATCATAAAATTATCTTCTAGCAAATGACAGAGAAAGGGGCACACACTATACAGTCCATGCATCCTTATGCTTATTCCATTTCCACTTGCCTCCTTGCTTGCCTTGTCCTGCTCTTCTCTCAAGTGTCAAACATGCCAAGCTTTTCCCTACCCATAGGCCTCTGCACATTCTAGTCCCTCTGGAAAGCGTTTTCCTCCACATCTAGATCTTGCTCATCCTCCAAAAGTCAATATATGTCACCTCTTCAGAGGAGGGACTGGCCCTCGCCAGCCTTCATTAGCTCATTTTCTCACTTGTTACCTCACAGAATTTTCCATCTTTTTTAAAACTAGTTTAATTGTTATTTACTTATTTCTATATTTATTTCTCTCATCATGCTATGAACTTCATGATGTCAACTAAATATCTGTTTACTTGTCACTACAGTTGAGGACCTAGAACCATACCTGGTCCCTGAGAGGCCCTCAATAATCTTTATTTTTTCAGGGATAAGAATGAACGGATAACCCTATGGCCAACGGGAGCAGATGGACCGGCAACTCTCCAGGTGCATTAATATATGACTGATGGCTGCAGGACACTGCCAGGGAACCACCGTGCAAATATATGGTCAGGATTACATGTACATGCTTCAAAGGCTTATACTTTATAAAACATAAGATCTGGGGTCCAGGGGTCCTGTATGTAAGCCAAGTAAACTACAGTCTATTCTCGTTGTCAAGATCACACTCAGAAGGGCTGTGGGCCAGGCCCTAGGTGAGCTGAGGAAGGCCCCAGCTCCCCAAGGTGAATCAGGAGAAGCTGAGGTGAGCTGGGTCACACCTGAGCAAGACGTGGTAGAGTAATTTCAACACTATTTTCCCTTACTTGACAGGTCAGGAATTCATTTAAAGCCTTTTCCGAGTGCCAGGTTCTTGTTCATGTAATGAATCTATTGATTCACTTTTTGTCCCCAGGGGACACTGAAGACCACAGAATGTCAAAAGAAAAGACAAAGAATTCTCCTTGCCTGTCATGAAACCTTATGGGTGAAGAGACAGGTCTTGACAAATTCCCAGAGGATGCTCAGGATCCAGTTATTATTCTTTGGGGGTTAAATAGCTATTTATTTCAGGCCTTGCCTCACTTAGTGCACTTTGCATGTCCATAAATTGTCCCTCTCCACTTGCAATTTTACCAGTGGGGACGGCGGGGCGGGGGCAATATGGTGGCGGAGCCCACTGGACACTGGTGAAGGAAACTTGGTGATGTGGTGGAGGGCAGGGTATGTGGACATATATTCAAGAAATGGGAAACCTGTACATATGAAGTTATTTTAATGTGTTGAATAATTACTACAATTAAAAATATATTTAAAAATTGTCCCTCTTGACAACGAAGGTAGATTAGAATAGCTGTTTTCTCATTTCTTCAGCAACTGCTTCAATAACAAGTGGAAGATGTGGTGTGGTTTTTTGTTTGTTTGCTTTTTTTTTTTAAAGGAAGTACTTACCTGGAATCAATTAAACTAAATGCTGTCTAGATGGCCAGTCTCCTCCAACCCCCCACTTTGGCTCCATATTGTCGCAAGAGCAGCTTTTAATTAAAGCCGTAAGTGTCAAGTATCTACTGTGATCCAGGCGTGATTTTACACAGCAACTTTGTTTTTGATATCTATATAAAACTTTCAGTGGCTCCCCATTTCCTTTAAGTTAAAGGGCAAATCCCTCAAGTGGCATTCAATACCATCAATATAGACCCTACACAGGTACTCTGCTTTATCTCACCCCTCACAGCTCAAGTACCATTCACACAAAACATTCACCACTCACCCACCTCATGAGAAGCTACTTCACTCCGCTTTGCCCATGCTGCTTTCCTGGATTTCTCTTGTGTCCACCTAGGTCCGCTTGGTAGGACACAGCTCACCATTAAGAACCAACTACCTCAAATACCAGTTCCTCCAAGAAATATCCCCAGTCACTACACTAGGTTCAATGCACTTAGAACTTGTCATTATCCATTCACTAGAGTCCCTCGCTGGTATATCAGCTGCTTGAGGTGAGGAGTCAAGTCTTATTCTCATCTATATCTTTAATATGCCCAGTGACAGGCACACATAGCACTTCAAAACAGCACCTATGTATTATACACACACAAGATAAATAATCATAGGGACTGTGATGCTTATCAAACACCAGACACCTTTTTTATACATTGCACTCATGCTTTCTTACTGAATCCAAACCAGCTCCATAATAAATATCAGTATCCCCATTTACAGGTGACCAAAGATAGGCCAACCTGCTCTGGGGTGAAAGAGGAACACCACTGACCCGCAGTTCCAAGCACCTGGGCTCTGGGTCCGTCTCCACAGTATGTTTATGCTGTAACAGAGAACAGATCAGTGCTCTCAAAGCCTCAGTTTCCTCTCTTGCTAACAAGCTCAGCCTCTTGAGTCAGACAGCCAAGGTCTAAGTCCACTCTGCCATATACTAGAGCAAAGCTTAGAGGACTTAAGCGACTCGTCACCATTGAGCACTTGATATCTGCCAGACGCTTAGCTGCATGATGGGAATAATTACAGAAATAATAACTAACATTAATTGATCGTTGTTTTTATTATGTAAATGTTTACCATGTAGTATTCATGTTAATCACTGGAAATGTATTACAATCATATAATTATAATCAATTTAATTATAACTAGTTTTTCCTGAAAATACCAATAATTCATTGGTGTGAACATGTTTCATTGTGTCAGATTGTTAACTGCTTGACTAGTTCTATTGCTAACCCACTTTAAAATGAGTAAACTGAGGCAAACAGCTAGTGGTGAGGGGTGTGACTCCAGACCCCTCAGGTTTAGAACATAAACTCCTAACCAGCTCACATGCTGTCTCTCTTCATGTGTGAATACAAAGACAGACTCAGTTAACTCTTTTCTGCATTTCAGATGCCCATTAAGTTAAAGGGACTGCTGATAATTTCTACATCACAGATTGTTGTAGAAATTAAATGACTTGATTCATGTAAAATACATATGGACCTTCATTATAGCAGGTGGCCTTACCATTCCACAGACCCCTTCTAGTCCTCATATTCTATGAAATTGCTGAGAACTGAAGAGCCCCTGGGCCGCCAGTGGCTTCAAAAGGAGTTGGCTCTGTCGAGGATAAGAGTGGTCACCACGGATTTCAAATCAGTCCCAAAGTGGTAGAACTGAGCACTTGATGGTATTTCCCATTGAACTTAAATTTCAATCTCAGCCAATTCTGTTACATATAAGACTCAGTGTGTATGAACCGTGATACCTGCCACAAGATGATGTAATTCCAACTGATTCCAGAGAGCCTATATCAGGGAGCTGTGACCCTACAGCCAAACCACACGGTCTCACTGTCCTCAAGAAGAAGAGAATCAAATAATCAGAATGTAAAGCCTTAGTTGGATCCCCTGTCTCTCAGCCACATCAATCCCAGATCCCTCACCACATTTATACATTGGGGACACCCGAGCATCCTGGAGGGGGTGGTACACCACTCAAAAGAAAGACGGCACTAACGAGCACCATAATGGGCATGTGAGTCAGGACTCTCATCTTACATGTATCATGCGCCTCCAACCTCAGAAAATGGGTATCACTATTAATGTTCTAAAATGCCATCCCTGTGCCCACGATTATGTGAAAGGTTAGGTGGGCAGCCCAGTACCACTCAGAGCTTATCAAGAATACAATCAGAGCACACAGTGTAAGAGTTCAGTCATTCTTTCACTTTTCCATTCAGTCACTTGATCGTTAAGAACTATTGATGCTCCCTCATCCTGTACCAACCACCATTCCAGGAAATAGAGCTGAGGACACAGGAGTGAACAAAACAGGCACAAATCCCAAACTTCAAGGAACTTGAGTTCCAGTGAAGTGGAAGGGAGGCAACACACAACTGGACAAATGTGAACTAAGATAAAATTGGGTGAGTATTCTGTGCTGGGAAAAGATGAGAGAGAGCATATGGGAAGAGATTGACAATTTCACAATTACTACCATTTATTTTATGATTACTCTTTGCTGGGCTCTGTTCTAGACATTTTGCACATACACACCCAGGGAATCCTTCAAGGCACCCTAAGAGGATCTCGTTATAGATGAGACATGAGGCTCAGAGCGGTTAAGTCCCTTGCCCAAGGTCCTGTAGGTAATAAGGGACAGAGCGAGGACTTGACCCCAAGCAGTCTGGTTCTGTAAGCTGGTCCCTTAGCCAACTGTGCTAATAGATGTGGTCTCTATACAGGACAGCTTAGCTGCTCTTGAATGCCTTTAGACACAAGTGAGGAGGCCCCTTATCTTGTATGTGCTTCTGCCTTCTCTTCGTTCCCTCTTTCCCTCTTCCAGGCTCCCACCTTCATCCAGATCCCGAGACCCACAGTTCTGTCCTCCCTACCACCCTAGGACAAGTCCAGCCGAGCCACCTTGTCCTGGTTGTTTACCTCCAGGGGGACACCAACCAGTCATTATCCTCACTTGGATGTCCTCATGCAGTAACTGGATGGGGCTGCTCAGCTAAAAGGTCCTCTCCACTGGGGGTTGAGAACAATAACAAATGAAGAGGCTCAGAGAGGCAGAGAACCCCTCCTGCCGCCAGCCCCATTTTTCAGATGAAAGTTGACCATCAAAATAACTAAAGGAACCGAGTTGGGATTTGAATTCAAGAGAGTTTGAACCCAAAGCTCTTAACTACTACACTTATTGCTACTTTCAAAGAGCAGCACCACCATGCCAGGCAGAAAATAGGTGTTCAGGGCTGGTTTGAGAAAGGAAAGGTGGATGGATTAGTGAATAAAAGGCCCACGGAAACAGACAGATGTGCATGAGCACAGGAGCCGCCACGAGATGGGAGTGCCAGATGGATGAGCACAGTAGGCTGATTCACAGCTTTGGAAACACCTGGGACCAAGAAGTCTTCACCAATATTTCAGTAAATATAAGTTTGTGATCATGCAGGCAGGCGGGGTTAGCCTTGTTTTTTCACTGTATTTTTCTCAGGGTCTGTTGCAGGCCTTTTTTCCATTTATAGACAGGGACAAATATGTTTGGGGGACATCATGTGGGAAAGACATTTGGTCAAGCTGGAACCAGCCTCTGGGGAGCAGAGAGTGTGTCCTTGGGAGAAGCAGAAATGCACAGGCGGTGGGGGAGAGAACGGTGCTGCTAATCCCTCATGCCGTGACTTTACCAGCTTCTAATCGCCTAATAGCAGGGCACGTAATTGGCAGAAAAGATTGCCCTGCCCTTTACACATGTGTCTGCAATTACTTTTCAAACTGGGGAGATAAGTGGCATGATTGGTTTCTGTGTGCAGGCGCTGCCGCTCCTCAGAGACAGGGGCCCTTTCTCCTGAAGCTGCGGTTGGCGCCGTGGGTCACCGCCCTGGCAGACGTTCACCACGAGGCATAAATCCCCAGCTCCTGGCCGGGGCCTGAGCTCATCTCCTGCCCCCTCCTCCATACATCTCTTCATGCTGCCCCCTCACTGAGTCCCCATTGGCCCCGGCACCTTCCTGTCCTGGTGTTAACATCGTGCTTCCTTTAGGTCTTGGCCCTCATGTCACCAACTCAGAAGCCTTCCTTGAACACCTTTATGTAAAATGCCTTTCTTCTCCGTCATAGCCCCAGGCCACAGCACTCATCTGTTTCATTTTCTTCGCCTCGCGAGCCGTGGTATGATGCCAATGTCTTGTCAATGTCTACATGTCATGTTTCCTAACTAGATGGAAACTCCACAAGGGGGACCTTGTGTTTCTCAATACTGTGCCCTCGTGCCCAGAAAGGAGGCTGAGAGAGCATGAGTACTCAGTCAGTGAGAGTGAGGCCAGTGGCTGCCCACTCAGCGGACGTGGACAGGGAGTGTGCCCCTGTGCCACGCGAGGGCCGGAGTGCTGCCCAAGTGCCCTGAAAATGCTGGAGTGAAGGAAGGAGAGCATGTGTGACCGGACCACTCGCAGGCCTGGGTCTGTCACTGAAAGCTCTGTGTCCTTGGTCCACTCTGGAGCCAGCCTGAGCCCTCGTTTTGTCATCGGTATGTAGAAATGAAATAGCAGATGTGATAGATTGAAAACAGAACAACAGATGATTGCCTGAATAAAGCGACACAAAGACTGTACAGCACATGACCCCAAGTGTGGCGCATCAGTGATAAAGCAGCAACTGTCAAGGCCTTCTCACTGGGCCTGGACACCCAGCCCTGCCCAGGCCCTGACCCTCATGGCCTAGACACCCAGGTCCACCCAGCCCCTGACCCTCATGGTCTGGTCTTATTTTCATCCTCATGCTGATGACAGACCATAGTCAACAGCACTTCATGTCACATGTTCCAAAACTTAAAAATCCCAACAAATGAGAGAGCAGGGTGTTTTACTCCACTCGAAAATTAACACTAGAGGCTGGTGTTTGTTCCCCATAAGGAAGAGGAGAGACAGGCATGCACACGAGTTCCGTGCTGGCCACACAGCACTTTGGTAGGTGTTTTTGCCCGCGTGAACGTATTCCCCACAGTAGCCTTCTGAATAGGCACAACGATCCCTGCTTTCCAGGTGAGGGAAGTAGAGGATTCTAGGAACCAAATGGCCACCCAGTTTCAAAGACAGATCTGACCTGAAAGCCCAGTTCCTTAAAACGAAAGAGATCACAGAAATCAAACAGGACTTGGACACCGACAGACCTGGGACAGGAGAGCTCAGTGTGAGACTGGGTTTGAATTCTCGCAGCGCTCCTCCAGGACAGCTCCCATGGAGAAGGATAACCCTTGGGTAGGGGTGTCAGAAAACATACAGATGTCAGTTAAATTTGGATTTCAGATAAACAAGCAATTTGTGGGATAAGTGTGTCATGATTCTTACAGATGTGTGATCATTGTCTTCCTGTCTCCCTCCCTCTCTCATTTCCTTTACTCCCCTCCCTGCACTTTGCACACCTTTCCAGTCCTGTGTTTTTTGCAGCCTCTCAGTGTACATGGCTACACACTGACCTGCACACCCCACCCACCGGGTGCAAGTCTGTAAAAGACTTGGAATATCAGTTCAGTTCATCGTCCTTTCATCCAACAACGACCCTGCCCCTCACCAGGGCAGCCCCGCCACTGTGCTGTCCTGCCTGCCCCCTGAACCACTCCTGCCAACCCAGTTCTCTCTCTTGGGAAATTGAACCAAGACACACGGAGGGCGGAACACGGGAGCAACGAGTAAAACTTCAATGCATGTCCCATTCTTTCCTTGCTTGCTTGATTTCTTTTTGGTTTGGGTTTAGGTTTTCTTTGGTTTGCTCGTTTTGTTTCAAGTGGGATTTTGACTCTTCAACCTGAATCACTCTTGATTGGATCTCATCTCTCTTGGGGTCATTTTACTTGTCCACGGGAGTTATAAAAATGACCCATGTTCCGGGTGACTGAATAAAGGCATTACTGCTTTTTAAAAATTCTCTGATGGTATTTATTCCTTCAGTTGGTTACATTTTATTTTCAGTCAACAAAATACCACAGAGAGGCCATCTTAATGGAAACTGTAACTTGACTTAATAACGTGGACATGACAGTAACTCTAAGTGTCGTCGGCTTTGACGGGCACCCTCCGCCAGTCTTCACGGACACAGGTGCTTACATGGGAGGGGAACTGCCTTCTCTGAAGGAAAGTGAACACGCCACACCAGTTTGCCTGAAGAGTGTAAATCTCAAGACTCCTTGCCTGATACTGTGGCCTTGTCCTGGCCCTGTCAACACATTGTTTTACATGCTCCATGAATCTGGAAACACTGCTATTGCGTGAGTTTTGGGAAATAAGTCCTAAGAATCACAGACGGAGCAGGGAATTATTTACTAGGCAAGGCTTACCAGCCCCTCTAAAAATATCTCAGCGGCCATGCTTACAGCAACTGTCAAGTCCTTCTCACTTGGCCCCCAGCCCCGGCCTGGCAGGCTCTGCCCAGCTCCTGGCCCTCATGGTCTGGTTTTATTTCTGTCCTCATGCTGATGACAGACCATAGTCAACTGCACTTCATGTCACATGTTCCAAAACTTAAAACTCTCATCTAATGAAAGGGAATTTTGCTCCACTCAATCCACGCTGTGACCTCCTATAGACCTTCAAAGCTTTACTCTTAGAAAAATGCTAGAACCCATTTAGAGACCTTGCATGTTTTAGTGGACAAATATAGAGGCTTCTTTCAAAGATGTGCTGCTGTTTGGTATTCAAAATTCCTTCTTGAAGTTTACTAGCCCATGGCAAGGACCACCTTCCTCTCCTCACTGAGCACCACGAGATTCGCATCCCCCACCCCTGAATGTCGCAAGAGCCCTCCTCTCCTGACAACCACAGGCAATGGCCACAGGGACCTCTGAGTGTATGTGCAGATGTCTAAAACCCATAATGTGATGGCAGATTGATGGGGCCGTCCCAGGCCTCTGAATGGTGAGTCATCTCCTCCCTTCTTCCCACAATGCAATTCTCATAAGCTATAAAGTTTAAGTCTGTGTCTTTGTTTCTGTAAAAAAAATTCTTTTGCTTTACAGATTAAAAGCAAAAATTGAGTTCACTAGTTTTTACCTTCTGATCTCACTGATATACAGCTTGTGTCACGGTATTGTTACCCCCAAATTCAGTGGCTTAAAACAACAACAAACACTGATTATCATTCCGAATTTCTCTGGGTCAGGAATTCATGGGCAGCTTAGAAGGGCAATTGAGGGTCTCCACAGGGTTCAAGAGATTGACCAGGACGACAGTTATCTGAAGTCATGGCTGGGTTGGAGACTCTTCTTTCAAAATGGCTCCCTCCTGTGGTTTACAAATGGACTCTGACTGGAGCCTCCAGGTCTTCACCTGGGTCTCTCCACAGGGCTGCTTGAGCTTCTTCAAGCCATGGCTTTCCCTGGAGTGAGCAGTCCAAGAGGCCAGGCTGGAAGTTGTAATGCCTTTTATGGTTTTATTGCAGAAGTAAAAACTGTGACCATCACCTCTGAGTCATTGTGGGAAGAGAGTACTACACACGAATGTGAACCAGAGGGCCACAGAAGGCTGGCTCCCGCAATTGTCATCCAACCTTTCCTCCTCTCTCTGCTTCTAGTCACCACTTCACCAACCCCACTTAAGGCCCCTGGACACCCATACAAGGATTTGTTGAACTCACTGCACCCTTACCCACCATGCCTGTCTACCAACATTTTAAATTATTAAAAATGCCATTATTTATTCAAACAAGTTCATCTCTTAAAATATATTTCACATGTATATATATGTATATATAGAGATAAATATAGAGATAGACATTATGTACTTTATTTAAACATACATATAATGGAAATTGGTGAGAGCCACATCATTGCCAGCCAGCCTATGAGAGAAAAGATAGGGCTGCTTTGGTGGACCATAAGCTCAGAGAATCTAAAGTGAAACATGACTGACAAAGGCAGACAGGAAAATGACCACTGTAATTCTAGGCTCTATTAATAGATAGAAAGTATGTTTCTGAAAGGTGGGACAATCTTACTGAAGAAAGAATAAAGTAGACCGGAATGTTGAGCTCAAATCTTCTAAGAGACTGACGGCCACAGACCAGGGAGCAGGGGTGAAATTCAAATGAAAATCAAGTATCTTATATTTATTGCTAAGGTTAGAAGGTTTGCTCGTCCTCAAATTCACATGCCTAATTTTCAGGTCCAGTGTGCTTGCATCAGGAGGGGACGCTTTGGGAGGTGATTAGGTCATGAGGACAGGACCCTCACGAATAGAATTAAAACAAAGGCTCCAGGGAGCTCGCTTGCCGCACCCACCATTCGAGGACAAATAAGACATCCATGACCTGGATAAGGGTCCTCACCTGAGCGTGCTGGCTCCCTCATCTCAGACTTCCAGCCTCCAGTGCTGTGAGCAGTAAACTTCTCTTGTTTATGTGATACCTCATCTGTGGTATTTTGTCACAACAGCCTGAACTCATTGACACAATCATTATCTCCAGTGCTTGTCTGACCTGTTTATTTACCATCTGTTTTCTTATTATCAGCCTTTCCTTCCTAAATTGTCCAGCATTTGCCCACCTCACACACCCCGCACTGATTACCCCGTATCAGGCCTGCAGAAGCTTCACGACTGCCCGGTCCTACACACTCCGCACGGGCCTCCTGCTGCCCCAGAGACTCCACGTAAAATCCAACGACCCTAGTTCATCACGGGATTTGGGGGCAACGACCAAAATGAACAACCAAATAAATAAAATGCTTCTTCCTCTTCTTTCTTTCATCCTCCCTCCTTTGCCTGCCTGCCTGCCTTCATTCCTGCCTGCTTCCTTGCTCTAAAAACCGAACCAAACCAAACCAAACCAAAAAGACTTTAGCAGATATAATTGTGCAGCCTTATACACAGGAAGAATACATTTCCAGGTTCACTCTACACAGAAGGAAAGTGAAGCCCCCCAAGTTTCAGCCACATGACCAGCTGCGTCGCATGTTGACGGCAGAATCTGTCGTCCGAGCATCGGGACTCTGAGTGCCGCCTCACAGGGTAGCTGAGCAGCCCCACAAAGTCTCTGGAGGTGGAGGCCTGAGGAGGCATGTAAGGAAAGAGCTCTCTCGCATGCAGCACGGAGCACAGGGGGTGGCAGCCCTCCATGCTCCCGAGAGCTGAATGCAATAATGGTTTGCACTTATCAGTCCCCATTCATCTCCCTGTCCCCCTGTGACATTCATTATCGAAAACACAGGCACCAGGGAAGGGCAGGAGCTGGAATCAGAAGAATACACAGGCGCCCTTTGCTGCCGTTAGCAGCTTTCTTTCCATTTCTAATAAACTCTGTTAAAAGCCTGTGCCAGGAGTGTTAAAAAAAAATAGTGGTGCATGAGGAACAAAGGCAAACATCTATTTTATTTGTCTGACAAAGGCTCATGGGAGAAGCCAGCTTTGGCATAACAGTTCTTCTCCTCCTAGATGTTACATTAGCAAGAGAAATCAAAAGAATTTATGAGAAAGACACAGGGGATTATCTGGAGACTGGGATGGTCTAGGGAACAGAGTCGGACAGAAACCACCAGAACGAAGGCCTTGAGAGGTAGCAAGGCATTTCCTCATTTGAGCAGAGCAAAGCACAGTCCCCTTGCCCTCAGAGGCCCAGGACAGAGGGGGAAAGAGAAGAGAAGGTTGTCAAAGGAAGCAGCTGACTTAAAGTGATCCTAAATTCTTCATCTCCCAGTAAAGTTGTGCAGTGGCTTTGATTTCCCCACCTCCATAAAGCCGAATGGCAACTTCATGCATTTTGGTGCACTTGCAGAGGGCTAGCCACTGAAAAAGTAAAGGTTTCTTCTCCCAACTTGGAGGAAGCAGAAAGCGGGGAGATCACAGAGATTTGCCTGACCAATGCATCCCCCAGAAGACGCCTCCGAAGACAAGCGTGTCTGCTTCTGTTCATCCCAATCCCTCCCCTCAAGTCTGCAAAGATGACCCAAGGCCAACAGCGCTGTGGGGAAGGGCAGGCCTCAGTCGAGTGAGCAGCAAACATTCCCCAAGCTCAGCCAGTCACCTGGGGATTGAGAGACACTCAGGCTCAGCATGAGGCCACAAGTTTGCATTCCTGTAGCTGAGTGGCAAGAAAAGTGTCAGCTTTCTGGAAAAATGGTGAAGAACAGTTAATGTTTAATAACAACGGATAAAATGGTTAATGTGGCTACAGCACAGTTCTCACCCTGTGACCATAAGAAATAATGAGAACCCCAGTGAAAGCCCTGAGCGGTAACGTGTCAAGTGCCTGTGTAGGTGTCAGCATTACCGATGTCTGCAGTTTGTTACCCAAACACGCCCAGGGATGCCATGGCAGTGGGAGGCCACGGGCCACCCGAACGCCCAGGTGATGCTCCTCTCGTATAACTAAGAGAACCTTTACTTCTACAACCCTGTGTCAAAGCCCATGTCCCTTTTTACCTCTTACTCTAAGTGTGACGGGGAGTAAAATGACCCCTGCAGGGTTCACTGACTCCCCTTAGGGACGCGCTCAGACAGTGCATCCGGGTACCAGAGCGGACAGCACAGAGTGGCAGGAGTGCTGGCTGCGGAAGGCTCCGGACACGGCGGAGAAACGGTTGAGCGCAGCCGGCCTCGCGTCCACACATGGGGAAGGCCCACTGTGGGCTCCCGGCCGACTGCCCTGGCGCTCACACGCGAACACCCTGCCGGGCGGCGCTCTCACACGTGGCCAGCCTGCGCTGCAACGGGCGGGCGGGTTGTGCCCGGAGCAGAAGCCCCTGGTGCTGCCATCACACGTTGACCTAAACATCTGGTGAATGACTATGCCAGGCTGCTTGCCACCCTTATGAGATAAGCGGGAGGTGTGGTCATGAGGGCTACAGGAGGCCCCCAGTGGATTGGGTCCCACTTGCCCACAGAGGAAACCAGTTTATTTAACGTTCTGAATGAGATCTTTCCTTCCCCGTTGAATGGGTTTTCCAGGTCTATGAAAACAAATGATCGTATGCACAGTGACTGGAAACAACAGAAATGTATTTATTCTCTCCCTGTTTATTGGAGCCAGAAGTAGGAGATGAAGGTGCCAGGAGGATCACAGGCCCCCAGCAGGTCCAGGGGAGGATCTTCCCGCTGCCAGCACACTTTGATGTGTGGGCACCTCACTCCACTCTGCCTCTGTGGTCCAGGGCCTCATGCGCATCACCTCCCGCTGCCTGCTTCTCATGCAGACATGAGGAAGTCCATTTAGGACCCACCAGGGACCCCAAGCTCAGTCACCCTGCACATAACTCAGCACCCACAAATCCAGGGGTTAGGATGTGGGAATCTCTCGGGTGCTGCTGTCATCCCATCACACTTGTCTCACTTCTCTGCTCCCCTTCTGAAATTGGGGGATCGTTTCCCAAATAAAATCCTTACATTCAAATGCTAGAGAGCTCGAGAGATATTTTGCCTCTCACTTCTGAAGCCCAGATTATGAGAAGACTCAAAGTATGACCCGGGGGGAACCAATGGGCTTCTCCATAACTTTCTCTAGGCTCTAGTGTTTCCTTGAAAATACTGTGCTTAGGAGGTAGCTCCTTGAATGAATATCATCAAAGCTGATATTCTCCTAAACACTTTCTCTGTTTATTTCACATGCCCTCACCTTTTGAGTAGTATCATTTCTAGAATCTCTATTCCACCTGTAAGATAAGTGAGTCTTACAGAGATTAAAAAATGAATTTGTGGTCACACAATTAGGACGTGACAGCGCAAACACCTCAAGCCAGGCTGCCGGACCTCTGGCTACCACTCCCCACACTAAAGCAATTACCACGATAGGACCAACTCTGGGTTCAGCCCACGGTCCTCTTGGGGAATGCCCAGAAGCCAGGCTCAGCCGATCCATCAGGAGTCCTGCTCTAAGCTCACTGCCATCCAACCTCTCACCCCAAATCACCTCCCAGGGCCTCGCTAGTTCCCTGCGCCGCCTTGCACTGTTTCCTGGGAACTGACACCGAGGTTGAGTGACAGTGACAGGAGCTCAGTCTCTGCCAGAGAGAGAAAAAGGAGGCCTGGTGCCAGCAAGGGAGTATCTACGCCCCTCTTGGTGAGAGCCTGCAAACTGGCACCTTATTATGCTGTGGGAGTACTCGCGGGCTTCTTCAAGCCCATTCATCATTGTTCTGGAAAGTCCACGCTTTGACTCGGTAGCCTTGACGGCGTTTTCCTCGCAGCCCCCAGCCTCCACAATCTGGAAAGCGGGGGGATGGGGAGCCGGTCTCCCCGGCATTAGGGTGAGCAGGAGAGATTCTCCTGTGAAGGCTGCTTCCCGGTGTGGGTGAGCGGAAGGGCTGTAGAGGCCTGTCTCCTAACAGAGGTGGCGTGAAGATGAATGCACCTGTCGCTTGGAGAGACGCGAGTGTCCTTCTGCTTGAGTCTGGGGGAAGTCAGGTTGGGCCCAGGCAGACTGCTCCTAGGTAACTCAGTCACTTGGAAGATGAGGGAAAGCAGACGCTGGCTTCTAGAGATGGCCACGAGAAGCAGCAGTGTGAGCTGCGTGGAGAAGGGGCTGTGGCAGGATGGATGACGACCTGCGCGGCCGGGAGCGCAGACGGCTGACAGGCACACTGCCTGCCGCGCCCCCGGACAGGGGCTCTGCTCCTGGCTGCCCCACTTCTCCAGCTGTGCAATCTCGGGTCCATGACTCCTCTCCTCTGAGCCATATCGAAGCATGACATGGACATGCTGGATGTCACTGGACAAAGAGAGTCTTCAGCAAGCGTATTCATCAGCCTCATCATCAGCAGAATGCGAGCCCTGTAATCGGGCCACTTTGCTTGGCTTTGCAGAGAGATGGATGTGTTCAGACTCTCGAGTCATTCACCACATCCGAAAACAGCCTTGGAGTTATGGAAAAGTGAGACAGGCTTTTGTTATGAGACAAAAAAGATAATAAAATCTATTAATTAGCGTAACACTAACTTCTTTAAAAAATAAACCACAAAGTATCAGTGACTTATCAAAATGGAAACTCATTTTTCAGTCCCCTAACAGGTCATGGTAGGTATTGGAGGGCAAATCTGCCACCTTTTACCTGTGGCCCCACCACAGCTCTGCCTATGGACATTGGGTGGTGGAAAAGGAGAGAGAGAGAAAATGTGTGTGACAGGGCTGCTTCACACTGGCCTGAGAGTGGAGCCAATCACATCCACACAGTCCAGTGGCTACAACTCAGTCACATGCCCTCATCTAGTGACACAGAAGGCTAGGCAGTGACTGTCTGTGTGCTCAGGATCAATTCTGGCGAACACATTCAATGAATAAAAATGAGTAATCAGAGGGCCTCTTCTCCAGAGACCAGGCTCATTCCCAGAGCTTTGTCTTCCTATGAAGCCATGAAGTAACACACACCCACGATCTTGGTCAAACCCACTAAACCAAACTAGCTTTAAGACCACGCAGTTGCTGGGCTCTCAGCCATCTTAACAGCTGTGGAAATGTGAATTGATCCTTAAACAATTGATTATTTGTGCCGCATTGTTATAACCTTAAGACACAGGATGGTCATGATTTGATCCACTGGGAACAAGGCTATGCTTTTAACTAATAGCTCACTGATTTTCAAAAGAGAGGATTCAGGAGTATGTCACACATCCAATTGTGAGCTATCTGGGGTCATTCTGATCAACTTTCAATACCTGACCAGAGCACTAGGTGGGCAGCACCATCAAGGTTTTCCCTACATAGGAAGACAGTCACTCTAATCCCTCCTATAAAATAATTATATCTGGTGATCAAGCACATGAAGATGTAAAGTATAGTCTAGTGAATGTCCTCTTAGGTAATCAACACAAAATACTTTCTCTAAGGTTCATCTGAGAACTATTGCACAGACATGGCATTGACCTCACTATGTTTCAGTCTTCCCATTAAATAATAATAATGACAATAATAATACCCCTCCCTGTATAGGTAGCTTTTTTTTTGGTAAATATTCACTCCATTCCATCAACCTTCATGGGAGGAGTATGCTTCCCCGTCCCAATGATATTGGCTTGGTCATGACTTGTTTTGGACAACGAAATGTGGATCGAGTTGACAGAGCCCCACTTTCGAGCCTAGGCATTAGGAGACATTGAGTTACTCCACTCATCTCACTGAGAGCTCCTAACCTCTACTGTGAGAAAGACTCCCCCTCGAGAGTTGTTACTCCTTCATCCTGGGTAACTTGAGCCAGTTCCAGCTTCCCAACAGCTACATGGGCAGAAATAAGTGCTTTTGTTACATAATGCTGAGTTTGGGGATGGCTTGTTGCAGAGCATTATGGTGGCTGTACTAGCTGATACACCCTCCATATATCAAGACTATAGTAACAGAGAGTATTTGTAGTAAGAGACAACTATGTAGAAAACAGCCAAGCAATTATCATGAGGTTCTTAGAGGCCCTAAGATTGGACCAGGTCTTTAAAGCCGTACTCTTGTCAGAGCACATTCATGGCTCAGGTACCAAGAAACATGCTCTCCTTCCTACAGACAGTTTTGTATGTGACTCCATCTTCAATTACCCAGCAAGTAGAGTGGAAACTTAAAGTTCATTCTGTTTGTCATTTGGAAAGTTTATCATTTAATATCTTTGAAGTCAGGTTGGCCACACAAATTCGATTTTTGATGGTTCAAATTTCCTCCTTTCCAAGGAAAGCAGAGATAACGACTCTAGCACAGATGGAGGAGATTTCTTAAGGGAAGGAAAGCAGCATTTAGGTTGGTTAATGCCTTCCCTGGTGAGCCATCGTATTCTTGTTTGGGGTTTCTGGGCCCTCATTTTGGATACAGCAAGACTCTTCAGCTGAGATTTATGGCATAAAAACAGTCAACAAGAGCAAATGAATCAATCTGGGAAGCCATCTTGCCCTCCATATAGTATTCTTCCTTCTGTTTCCTCCAAGTATTTACCCTTTTCTTACAATCATTATTTATCCGATGAACCCATATTAAAGCAGTTTCATGGGTATATGCAGCCAAAGGGTATCATAGTACACATGTTGATATGATTGCAGTCTTTGCTTAAATATGTAGTTTTATTTATCTATTTAAGAAAGTATTGACTCCAGTATTAATAAGGGCTAGGAATTTCTGTTTTGGTCCAGTCATGTTCTACATTGTAAAGAACGAGAGGTACCTAAGAAATATCCTTAGGTGTTTATTTCCCACACCCACATTCTTGCGGAGCTGTCTTTTCCAGACTGAGTTCCAGAGAAGAGACTATTGCTAACATCAGGAGGTTTACAGGGAAGCCTGCCATGTCCTCTCCATGCTCATGCTTTCCTCAATCTGCACCTCCTTCCTCAACATTCTCATCCATTCCCATGACTTTAAGCATCATCTTTACACTGACAACTCTTACATTTAGACCTCTAACCCAGACCACTTCCTGAGCTCTGAATTCAAACAAAACAACTGCCTACTTGACACCTCCACTCTGACAGCGTATAGAGATTTCAAACTATGTCCAAGTAGAATTCTTAATCCACTCTCTCCCCCACATATAGACAATAAACCTCCAAAATGGATTTTCCTCCAATCTTGACATTCTCGGTAAATTCCATTTCCTTTTTTCAGGGAATTAATTCGAGAATATGGGATCATGCATGCCTTTATATCTCCCTCCATACTGGATCTTATGAAGTCTATTTTCAAAATGTGCTAATTCCATCACTTCTCTCCACCATTACCGCCCTAGACCAAGCACGATTATCACTTCTTTGGACTCTTGCAAACACTTACCCTTGGTCTTCCAAATTCCATTCTCCAGATAATCAACCAGGGATATTCTTTTAAATGTAAGCCAGGCCATATCATAGTTCTCTTCAAAACCCTCTAGTCAGTTGCTGCCAGAAAGTTAACACAAATGAACTGGCTTAAAGCAACACAAAGCGGCTATCTTGTAGTTTGAAATGGGTCTGACAGCCTAAAACCAAGGTGCCCGCAGGCCCCTCCTGGAGGCCAGCTTCTAGAGACGACCTGCAGTATTGACTCATGGCTCTCCCTCACTTCAGCCTGTTTCTGTTAGCACAGCTCCTTCTCTAACTCTGATCCTCCCGACTCCCTCTAGTAGGAACCATTGCAGTACACTGGGCCCAGCATGATAATCCAGAAGATCACACCATCTCAAGACTTTTGCCAAGTCAGGTCACATACTCACCAGTTCCGAGGAATAGGACCTGGCCATCGGGGTGCCGTTGCTCTGTCTACCAACTTATTTTCCCACTTACATTATTAGAACAAAATTAAATGTAGTTTCCAGGCCTATGAAACCTGACATAATCAGAGGTCCTTCTATGGATCTGACCTCATGCACTACTACTTTCTCCCTGTTTAACTAGCCCCGCCGACTTGCTGTTCTTCAGCAGGCCAGACCTCCTCCCTAGAAGCTCCGCCTCAAGCATTCACACGGCCCACTCCCTTACGGAATTCAGGTCTCGGTCCAAATGTAACGTATGGAAAGGGTTCCCCTGACCAAATATCTAACATAGACCACAAACATGTACACCTGCACATACACATACCCACCACGCTGCTGCCGCCACCGTACCATGGTTTTTCCCTTAACCAGTTCGACTTTCTCTCAGCATCTGATACAGTATGTACTTATGTGTCTATTGATTCCTATGGCACATCTACTTTCTAAATGTAAACTTCATGAGAGTGGAGACTTTTTGTTCAAAGCACTTTACTCAGTGACTAACCAGAAAAGTGTCTGGGACACGTTTGGTGAAAATCTGAATGAAAAATATAACAAAAAGGCTATTTTATTAACATAAAGGGTCATAGGCAAGGAGCTTGACTAATTATACTATTCAAGAGATACTTAAAAGAGAAGGGATCAGTTAGGTGGAATTTTGAGGAATAAAATAGACATTGAGTGCATAGACAAATCTCATGCTCCCTAAGGGAATGTAGTGAATTGTCTCTGTCAACCAGCTAGCCTGAAAACTATCACCTCTAGGAGGGATCCTTATCTTGAGCCATGTCTCCTGCACTGATACTTCTTGGCTGATCATTTTATCTTCTCCCGTTCACCTGGGGCTGTGTTGGTGTTAAACAAGGCAGGGAGTAGGAAGAACTCAGCTGTGAGTGAGGCCAGTATCCACACTGAGTGAGGAGCACGGCATTTTCTGGTGGAGGATTTAGGGCACCAGTCAAAGTACGTTTAACTGAACTATACCTTTGAAATGTAGAATTTGTGCTTTTCCACTGTATCATACACTGTTTGCGTTCCTCCATTCCGGGCACACAGGATGCAGTTTTGGTTCTGTTGAGTTGTCTATGATCATGCCAGGACCCTAACCCAAGGTGGGGTCACAAAGAGTAAAAGCTCATCTTAGTAGAGGTGGGTAGAGGTAGATCGATTCTTCTGACTCAGGCCAATTCAACCTCAATTGCCTCAGCCAACTGCATATGATAAGTGGAGAGTATACAGGACAAAGATTTTTCTTATATGAAGGACATCAGACCCAACTTTTCCATGCCTCCTTGATCTAAGTCTTTAGAGTCTCTCCCTCTCTTTTGGCTTGGTTGGGCTCATGGGATCAGAAGTCTGGCAAAGTACTTGAGCAATTCTGTTTCCTCTTTCGGACCCAGGCCAGCATATCTTGAGAATGTGCCCAGGAGATCCTATAGAAGAGATGAGAAAGACACAGGAACAAACTGACTTATCCCAACAAAGATCATCCTAGACCAGCCTCAAGCAAAACTGCTAACTGACCACAGATGTATTAGTGAGTCCAATTCAGAGTAGCCAAGCCTGACTCACATCAATACAACTACCCAGTTACTCATGAGAAATAGTCTATAATTTTTTAAGCCACTGAATCTATGTAAGACTATACACAACAATGGCTAATTGATACAGAGTAAAGTCAGATGACTTGTCCACTGAAGGGCATCAACACAGAAAGGTAGTGAGAGAACGCTATTCTTCAGAAGATCCCTAATTGCTTTGGCCATTACTAGACCCCCTGGACACAGTTTATTGGCTATAAATTCCCATCCATGAACTTCCAAAGATAAGATGTGCCTCCTGCCCAAGTATCAACTCAGGCATTAGGGAAGTTCTGATCCTAATGTTTGGACTGATCAGTCAATTTCTTTAAGACATCTCGAAAACAATTCTGTGTTAATGCTGACAGCCTGTGAAGGCTCCAGAAAAACAAAAAGAGAAGAGAATCAGTCCCTCCGTTCATTGGAGTGCGCTTCTGGGTAATCAACGGCAAATGTGATGCTTGAGTCACCTTCCCCTGTAGACTCCCTGCCACCCAGAGACCTTGAGAGCAGCACTGACAGACAAAAAAGAAGCACGTTTTCAAACCATTCCCTCTATAAAGTTTTACCAATGTTTGATGGGCAGGGATAGCTATTCCTCAGACAGCAGAGATTGCTCTCTCAGATTCGCCCTCTCCTTGGAATAAATCAGCTGGACAGAATTTTTCTTTCCAAATGTAAAGCATTGTTTCCAAACAAAGGAAGGGAGATGTTTTCTACAGCTGCTCCACATCTATTATGCCTTGCAAAAGCATTGTTTGTGAGGTTTTTATGATGCAAAAGAAATAATTAAGATGAGAGGCACTTCTTGTCTCTGAATCTTTTTTGTTTAAACATGTTTTGCAAATGGCCAATATCTCCTGTTACTTAGGTTAGCATCCAGAAAATGTTAGCACTTGATTATAAAATCAACAGCTAATATGCTTAATGACTTTCCATTTACCCAACAATAGCTGCAGTGTGCGTTAGAAGCGTGCTTGCATTCATACGTCTTTGACCTAGTTCTCAGAACCCTGAGGCAACCATGCACCAGCCATGTACTAATCATTACCCAGGTTCACCGGGGGGCTTTGATTTGGTGTGACGCACTTGCCTTCTAGAGAGAAGGACAGAGTCTTGGCTCACAACTCCCTTTGTCTTTTAGAGTCTATGTGTGATGTGCAATAAAACGGTGGATTCCACAGGAACTGATGGGCCTCGATTCTCAATGTGGAAGGTTAAATGGGTAAAGGTCCCAAATTCATGACCAAGAGATGAATGGCAGACCTCGATGTTGAGGAGTGCCTAGAGGCAGAGGACAGCGAGTTGCATTGTGTGCACCCTCAAAAGAAGTTTATAGGCTGAAGTCATAATGCCCGGTACCTCAGAACCTAACTATATTTGGACATAAGGTCTTTAAAGAGGTGATTAAGTTAAAATGAGGTCATTAGGGTGGACCCTAATCCCATGTGACCATTGTCCTTACAAGAAGAGGAAATTTGGATACAGGCACACAACAGGAAGACTGCAGGAAGGCAGCCATCTGAACGACCAGGAGGGGACCTCAGAAGAAACCAACCCTTCCAACACCTTGAACTTGGACTTCCAGTCAACAGAACTGTGAGAAAATATTTATCTGCTGTGTAAGCCCCTCAGGCTGTGGGACTTTGTTCTGGCAGCCCACACAAACTAATACAGGAAGACTCTCCCTTTGTCCAAATCCCAAGTTCAGTAGACATACCACTGGACACAGAGTGGTCTCTGTTGCTGACAAATGTTGGTATTTATCATTGCAGTTTCTTTAGACTCCTCCCCACTCACCTTCACGCAGTGAGCTACATGCAAGGTCACTCCTGAAGTCTTCATTATCTGGCCCATCCCACCCCTCATCCACCATAGCGCCTGTCCTCCATCCTCCTGGTGAGCCCTGAGGACTATTCCTTCCTTTCCTCTCTTGCCTTGTCTGCCAGATCTATTATTCTGTTCTGGAATAGTTCGGGAGTCTGGTCTTTTCCTCTGCAACTGTGATTTCCATAATCATTTTACAGACTTTCCTCCCTTAGGCCACACTCCCCAATTTGATCCAAACTTGGGATCTCCATTTCTACTCAGGAGCCCTATAGACACTTAAGCACAGTGCAGATAAATTTTGCTCTCACCAGCACTTCTCAAATGTCCATATGTGTAGGAGTCAGCTGGGGAACTTGTTAAAAGGTTAATCATGATTCAAGTAGGTCTGGGTGTAGCCTGAGGGTCTGCCTGTCAAAAAAGATCCTGGGTATTCCTGAGGCTGCTAGTGAATGGACAACCTCCGAATGCCAGGACTCTAGCCCACGATTTCCTAACCGAGATAGTGTTGACATTTGGGGCCAAGTTAAATCTTTGTGGTAGGAGGTGTCCCGAGCTTTGTAGGATATTTAGAAGCATCAGGCTTCAACCCAGTAGCATTCCTCGCTCATGACAAAAATATCTCCAGACATTACCAAATACCTCCAAGGGGAGGTTACAAAATCACCCCAGTTAAGAATTACTTCTTGAACCTATATACTTAACTTAGAGCATTGATTCCTAAAGTCCTTTAGGCCACAGCGTATGTTAAAAAGGAAAGCAAACAATGGACCAAAAAGAGCCATGCTGTATAATAGCAGAAGTTGCATGGCAACACAATGCCAACATTTCCATTTTCGATAGATGCAAGACCCAAAGTGTACCTCAAATGGAGGATGTGGGGCTGTATGAGGGACCTTAGCTTCCCAGGTTCATGCCAGAAACCAAGATCGCATATAGATTTATACAAGTCCCGGTACAAAATGAAATTAAGGGAACTTCTTCCAAAATTAAGAACATCACAATGTCGCCAGCAGAGCATGAAGCCAAGCATTGTGTGATTATACTGGTGGCAAAGTCGTAACACTGCCCTGCTGGTCACTCTGAGAATACTTACCGAAGGAATGTTTGTTGGCTGGAAATATCTAGTCTAAAGGATTCTCTGCCTGTTTTCTCCCTCACTAGTATTAGGATCACCAATAACCTGACGAAATTTTGATGAGCTAAACATTAAAAGAACAACTGTTCTGTTTTGTTCAATTTTTTGTTCAATATATATCCCACCAAGAAGGTGAGGGACTTGATTCCTTTTTAAAAGCGCCAATTGGTAACAAAGGCTCAAAGAAGACTATAACAATGCTGAAGAAGCTTTGCTCTTAGTAAAGCTATTTGGCACAATGATAGAGGGGCCAAGGAAGGTGAATTGAGAATTCAGTTAGTTGACACATAAAGATTCCCAAGTAAATTCCTCCTGAATAGGAGGAACTTGTTGCAGATTCAGGCCACCAGCAGAAGCACAGTCTTTATTATCCTCTTCTCACTCTGCTTCAGCCAATATGTATGAAGGGCTAGATCTGGGAATTAGACGAATGAGCAATGAAAAGAGTGATGCCAAAGAGTCAGATCCTCTAGACAAGTGGAAGGCAGAAGAGAACTGAGGTCAACACCCCGCAGCTCATGCTCACAGAGACACCTCCTGTCACAGTTGGAGCCAACCATCAGCAGGAGGGAGCCATGAGTAAAGAACAGAGAAGTGCTCTAGGTAAAAGAAGATTATAAATGTGTCATGAATGGGGCGAAGACAATGACTGCCCTATATAATCATAATAGTTTAGAGCAAAGGCAACCAGGCTTATCTAAATATTCTCGTATTTATAACTGGAACTAGAATATCATTTCCCACTTTGATCCTAAAGCAAATGCATTTGTTTCCTAGGGCTGCTGTACAAATAACCGCAAGCCAAGAAGAGGGTTGAAACAGTGGAAACTTGTTCTTGCACAGTTCTGGAGACAAAGTCTAGAACCACGGTGTTACGGGGCCAGGCTCCCTCTGAAGCCTTTATTTGCGAATCCTCTCTCTCCTCTTCCAGCGCCAGGTGGATCCAGGTGTTTGATGTTAATTCTGCTTTATTCTGATCTCCAAATACATATGTCCTTTTCCTCTCTGTCTTTTTGGTTTAGGATCCATCTGGCAAATTCAGGATAATCTCATCTCAAGATCTTTAACTTAAAGACATTTGCAAAGACCTTTTCCCAAAAAAGAGAACATTCACAAAGAGTGGATATTAGGATACGGTCCTACCTTTTTGGGATGGTGGGGGGCACTACTCAACCTATAACAATAAACAAAGATTAATATGAATTTCTTGGAAAATCTGTAATGATAAGGAAGATACCTGGCAGTCCAGATCACGGTCTGTTTAGGGGAGACCCAGCTGTGCTGCCTGCGTGTTTTATGTGGCATCTGTTCCAGTCCCCAGCTGAGTGTCACTGCTGTTCTTCTGGCCCCCTTTGTACCTCCTCACTGGCTTATTTTTATAGGAGGGTCATGAACTAAATAGTTTGTTGAGGCAGGAAGGTTTAGTGCCCCATGGACACCTGTGGAGGAGAATCAGCACCGAGCCCAATTCTACTCCTCCACAAACGACAGGTATAAGCAGCGGGAACACTGTGCTTGCTGGAACCTTGCTTGGAATAATCACTGAAAAACCAGCTTCACTTCAGAGAGGTCCCAGAGAGATATTTAGGAGTTATCAGCAAAAACATGACCTCTGGTCTGAGCTGTGTTCACAGCACAGTTAACGAAAGACCCAGACTTAGAGGGGTATGGCCCTGGCCTTGTTCACTGAATCATCTGAGTTTCACTTGATAGTCACTTGGTTCTTCATGTCTGTTGGGATAAGGGTCAACAGGGATGGAGGAAGGAGGGCTAGAGCCTCCCACAGGTCGCTTTTGAATTTTCTCTGGTTTAAGCATCCCGAATCACCACTTGCAAAGCCAAGGTGAGGTCATCTCTACGGTTTACGGCTCTCAGCTGCAAACACGAAAGATGTGTTATCTAGAAAAGACCATCAACATTTGTAGTTTCGGCCTTGTCAGCTAAAACCCAGACTGTGGTAGTAGATGTCACATAATTCAAAAGGGTGAATTGCATAATCAAAGCTCTGAACTCGACAGCAAAAACCAACATAAATATTTACTTAGCCATATGCTGACTATAAACATCAAGCATTCGCTAGAATGAAAGAATAATGAATTACCCTCAGAACAAGTGAGAACAAGAAACCATTCAAACGTCTGCCATCAGAGGATGCTGACATGAATTCCAGCACCTGCATGCTTTGGAGTAGTATGTAGCTACCAAGAAGACAAAAGGACAACATGTAGGCTATGTAAAAGCAGACGCTGCATCATTACATGTAATGGATAACCCTATTTTTGATAGAAACCGTGCATTTTTATATGTTCCTGTACATGGAAATGCTAGAAATAAAGGCTTCGCAGATTAACAACGAGCTGACTACAGTGAGCAGCTCCAGGAAGATGAGACGGTTTGGAGGACGTGGAGGACGAATGAATGGAGAATTCTTAGTGGGAAACAATTTTGATATTTAATGATTAGAATATATTCTCTCTCTCTCTACTTGAGCAATTTAAATAATCATTATTTTATTTAAAGGCAAGGGGCAATTACTGGATTTCTAGGGGCTCTAAAGGGACAATTCAATTTTAAAGAGTCGACATACTGAAAAAACTTGAATAGTTCAAATATCTATCTAATCCCATGCATGTATATGTGCATATATATACAAATAATTGTGTGTATTTTTTAGAAATACAGATGTACATATTTTATAAGTAATTGACAATGATCTAATTTCTTTTTACAGAATATATTGAGCAACTTGTGATTTCGGGGGCACTTCCAAGCAAGTACACATTGCATTTAACAAAAAAATCAATTCCCTCCTCCCCACATCCTGACTCTAACTCTTCAGAGTCACCCCTGGCTGCCCGCTAAGGTGAGGGAGCCTGACCCTGACACGGCAGAGCGGGAAGGCCTCTTCAGCAAAGGCAGAGAAGTCTCTGGTCCTGACGGCTGGATTGAAAGAAAAGGTCCTATGAGGTGGCAGAATCCGCGAGGCTTTGGGAGTCAGACCAACCCAGTTTGGAATTCTATCTCTGCCAACTTGCAATTAAACAGGCTGGCAGAATAATTTGATCTCACCTATAAAAGGAGACATAAAAATAAATGCTCAGAGCGTTAGAGTGAGGAATGAAGGCAGCAACATGGACCAAACGTCCAGTCGGAAGAGGCCTGGCATGGAGTATGACCGTGTTGGTGCTGACCGCGGCCCGCTCACAGCCTTTGGAGGAGAGGGAAGTCTGTCCTGGTCTTTCATGAGTGAAAGACTCTGTGTTTGGAGTTGACCAAAGGCAGCGGCGAGCAGCAGGAATGGCTCACTCCCTACTGAGTGCCGCGCGTTCCTTGAGCAGGGACATAACTCTGTTGCCGAAGTTCCCAAGCTCCCACTAAACACAGCACCTTCACACCTTTCCTACAGCAGGTCTGTGTCAGCGCCATTGTCTCAGCCCACTGGAGCTTGATTCTTTACTGAATTCAATTAAAGTATGCTTTCCTCTTCTTTCTGGGACAAAGCCAATGCATGAAATAAGTCTCTAGAATCCCTTGGAGGAAAATACCACCCTTCCGTTCCTCTTGGCAGCTGACTTGGCTTAGAATTACGATCCTTATTAGTAAGGTTCCATCGCCTTTCCTTCTGCCTCCTGCCCCCACCCTCCCTGACGCCTTCAACAACTGGTCATATCTTCCTGAGTAGTCACAGTTTCTGAATGCCAGGACAGAGCGCCACATGTCCCCGGGTGAATCACATGCTAAAAATAGGGCATCCACTCTTCTCTTATAAACCAACCCTGTTGGCCCTCTCTCCTCCGGGTACTCACTGTCTGACCCCATTGCCATCTCGAGGTTTTAACGCCCCCAACAGACCACACGAAAGGGTCATGGACACTCCAGGGCCACGTGGACTTTGTGACACTTTTATCAGCAAAAATTAAGAGACTCACGGGACAGGTGAATACTGGCTAGGCTTGCTGTGAGCATTCAATTGCATAATGTACCCAAAGTGCCCAAGATAGCACCTGGCACTCAGTGGCGGTGGTGACATGTCTTTCTCACCCTCCTCCTCCTCCTTCCTCTCCTTCCTACTCTCCTCTCTCTGCCTTCTCAATCCTCCTGCCCTGCCCCCTCCTCCTAATTTTTATCCTTCTTATTTAACATTAAAAGCAGCTCTTACTAAGTGTCGGGCTGCAAGCTACGTGTTCACCTGCAACACTGCATTTAGTCCTCAAATGATCGTCTGCAAGGTGGACATTATTGAGCAGCCCGGACTGCAGCAAAGGCGATAATTATTCGGTAAGAAATTGGGCTGTTGATTCTGAACATCTAGGTTCAAATCACCACCTGCCACTTATTAATTGCTGGTCCTTGAGCAAATGATTTCTTCTCTGGGAGCCTCATCTGTAAATACAGTCGCTACCACACTGGGCTGCCAAGGCATTTGCAGTCAGGGTGTAGTACCTGGCACAGAGCAGTGTCCTCCTCAGAGTTTCCCTCTCGCTCGTCCTCTTCTGCTGCTACTAAGTGTATGGACCAGAGCCTTTCCCTGAACAAGGCACACCTCACATTGTGTGTGTACGCCACACAGGTTAACTCAGTTTTCTAGTGGCCACATTTTTTAAAGAGAAAAGAAGTCGAATGAATGAGAAATTTTCTGTAGCTAATATATTAAAAAATATTTCAGCAGGTTACCATGTTATCAATATAAAAATCATGAATGAAATAGTTTACATTCTGTTTTTAATACTGAGTGCTTGTCATCTATTGGGAAATTTACAACTGCAGCATATCTTGGGTCACACCGGTCACATTTCAGGGACTCAGTAACTTACCAGGTCAGGAACAGACAAAGAGAATGGAGATAAATCAGTGAGCATAAGTCATCTGTCCCCAGCCCAGACAGCTTGCAAGTGTTACTACTAGAATCCAAACCATGTTTACTATCTCGAAGCCTCCTACATAAGTAATAAGAGGCAAAGGGCCTTGTTTTACTTCTTCTAGGTCTCCTTATGGAATGACCATTACACTTGAAGGGTGACTGGAAACTCACTCTGTTAGGCTGGCAAGTTGCCCCCCATCTCTACCTCATCTGTCACACTGATGTGCACATGCTGTTTTGGGGAGAAGGGAGAGGCCTCTCTCTCTTATTATGGAAAGATGACAAAAGTTTATACAGTTCTACACTCCTTTTCCTCCCAAAGAACACCTCTGGAAAAGGGCTGGTACCTCCTTTCTATTTAAGACCAGACGTTAGCCAATCTCAGATGTTCTCAGAGAGACGGATGACGAATTGTTGCTGGTCACTAGGGACAACTCTCCACTTGCTTACTCATCACAGTGAAGAACACATAAGCTTCAGTAATCTCTTCAAATCACTGTGGATGGCTTGTCTCAAATTCATGCATCTCTGTCCCACTTCTCAGGCGCCCTGATCCTTGAGCCATTCTGAAAGGTATGTCTTCCTGAGGTGCCTTTCAGAAGAGCAGCAGGACGGGTCTCTCTCCACCCTTCTTCCCACCCTCATGGAGAGGATGAGAACCTGAGAGCAGTTTCTCTGAAAAGTGAGGCTTCCTACCCCTGTCACCCATTCCTAAAGCTGGTCGGAGATCAAATTCTCACAAGTTCTCCACAAATGGACATTTAAGTCTTGCAATAGATCTAACTGTATTCAATATATAAGATGATCATGACAGCATAAGAAGTTGAAAGTCCTATTTAAGTTCCATTTATGTGTGCATATAGATAGACAATCTTTTGTTTAATCTTTAAAGCTACTCGGTAATATAGATATTACATAGGTCCATAAAATATCCATGCTTGGAACCATAGAGCTGATACCTGCTTAACGGCACAGGATCTGAAAACACCCGAAGGCCAAGAAATACACAGATGAGTAAACTCTGAGGGGCAGCGAGAGAGGAAAGTGACTCAGCTCAGCCATGTCCTTGGGCTCACCCCTTTGCTCCTTTTCTGAATCAGTGGACCAACTTCTTTCCACCCAGACTCCATCACCAAAGAAGCAGCTAAGGGTAATTTGTTGTATATTATATAAAGTGCCTACAGGCGTTATCAACTTTTATTTCTCACAATAATTCTGTTGGATGAGGCTAAGTATTCCCACAATGGTGATAAGGAAATCAAGGATCCAAGGCTGAAGGACTAGTAAGTGGCATGACTGACATTCAAACCCAGATCAATCTGACTCCAAGGCATGTGTATAGTTGTGTATAACAAATTGCAGAAGCAAAATTATATCCAATACCGTGGATTTTGTATTTCTTTTTCATTTGGAGGGTTAGCTCCAGTGTGTGGGATGTATGATTTGGGGATACCAAACGTCCAGTTCTGAAGTGGTAAAACCTCACTAGATTTTTCACCCATGGGGCACAGGTGGTACCATCCTGGGGACTGCCTAACTGACATGTCCACAACAGGAGTACAGAGGGTGTGACTGAGCAGGTCTACAGTCTGCACTCCAGTAGCTGTGCTGCACAAGGATTCTCTGTGTTCTCAGCATTTCAACACCATCTCCAAGCTGCATTTCCAGGAGAGGAGCTATTACAATTACACTACTGGTATGAGGTACAATTAACATGAAGCCTAAATTTGTCAGAAGTTCAGACTCTTGCTTACACTGTAATCCCTCCGCACCTCTGCACCATACACAGGGCGAAATGAGCAGATTTAGAGAACCATCCTATAGAAGTTATAACTGCACTTGGCTCAAGAAAAGGAGGAACAAAGTGACCTCAGTCAATAAATATGGCGAGCGCACAGCTCTGATTCAGCTCATCAGTCAGCCAGCTCTGGGCATGACTTGAGTCCCACGTTGTAACACAAGAAAATAGACTTGGCTTCTGCCACCCTGGAAACAATCTTGGCCTGCTGCAGATCAAAAGCAAGAGAACCATATATTCTTATCTACACAACCTTTATGGGTATCTATCTGGGACTTGGTTCAGGTCCAGGTACAAATATGAATTAAAGGTTGAAAATGATGACTCAGAGCTTAGCTGGAAATGCAGGCGAGAAAACAGAGCTGTGAACTGGAAGGAAAATGTGTCTCAGGATGAGAGGGAGAGATGAGCATATGCCAGATGCTCAGACCCACACCCACCCCTTTGCCCAGCAGCTCCCGGCAAGCAGCTGTGCTCTGGGCAGCAGAGGGCACCATTAATGCATTTGGAAGTGAACAGTGCACTTGAAGAAAAAACAGCGTTAGAGTTTCAGTGTGGCATTTGGGTAACAGAATGTCATCAGATTATAGTTGTACTTTTTTATTTCCTGCTCTCAAACACACAGATTAACAAGAATCTAAAGGAGAGAGGGCTGCAGAGTGAAACTGACCCCTGCTTGGAAGTTTAAGTTTTTAGGATCTTAAGTAGAAATACACACACAGACTATGATAAATGCAGTCATTACTGCATTGCAGCTTCATGGCACTAAAGGTTTAACATGCATTATCTTATTTAATCTTCAGTTCTTCAGAGGTAGGTTCCATTTTACAGATGAGAAAAAGTGATGTTCAGAAAGGTCAAATAGCTTGTTCCAAATTATCCACTAGTAGGTGACAGAGCTGAGAGGTGAGACAATTTCAGATGCCAAAGTCCACAAATGTAACTAGACTTCATAGGAAACAACTTTCCCTTGATGTGAAAAGGAAATATCAACTACTCATCTGCCAACAGGAATCAAAGGTTGTGAAATCAGCACCGCTACATCTCTACCTCAAAAATTGTCATCAGTAAGGCTGCTTACACCCTTCCATGGCCTCCTTTCCCTTACCAGTGAGCTCCTTACCTGTTCCAACAAAAGTCTGAAGTTAAAAAGCTGATGGTTAGAGGTTAAATCCTGAACATCCGCATGCAACCCCAGGGTTTACACCTCAATGCCAACACTCACGTTAACCCAGTTTGTCAGGAAGTCATGAAGGGAGGAATTGTTCACCATTTGATACATCTCTAGCGAAAAGATGCAGCAAAGAGCATGGCAAGAAGTAAACATCCAAAAAATGATGACTATAAACATAAATCAACCAATATACCAATAATTCAATGATAAGCATTTAGAATAAAGAAAACCAATAGACACAATGGGTTGTTGACCTCATAGAGAAAACATAAATGAGCACTTATAATCCTGTGATTCCTAAAATAGTCCACTTTGAACTCCTGTGACAGTTAACTTCTGGATCCTTCTAGAAGCACTGGTCTGGCTAATGTTGCTCATCATGATAAACTAATTGATAAGGATATAAAGTTTGTTTTTCTTGGAATTCTCAGTATTTTAAGTGCAGCACAAAACTTCTAGTTCAATTCCTCTTCCAAGGATGACAGATCCCTGGTATGTTCACTCTGCCTCCCATGTCCTGAACAGACCTTATCAGTGGAACATGACAGTCTTCCCAGGAGCCCTGATGGCCAGTAACTTTACATCACATGGGGCCCACAATATCAAACCCACTTGCTTTCCTGATTTAAGGCACTGGAAGTCAACACTTTACATCACAGTCAAGTGATGTCTGTCAAGAAATACATACTAACAGCATATTCCATCTTCAGAATTCTGTTAGAAAAGCTTTCTTTGGGACACTTCTAGACGAACATAGAGACAAAACACCTGTGCCTGCTATGCCTGATTCTCACCCAATGTTTATTAAAACATGCTTGAAAATACAAACAACAGACTGCAGCTGGCCCTTGTAGGAAAAAAGCCATGACAAAAATCCAAGGGGAATTTTCTCTAACTGCATTGGCAATAGAGACTTATGGAAAAGCACATTATTGGAATACATGCCATATGTCCTATCCTTTAATTCATAACAGCATAAATGCCCCCAAAGAAAGTAGGAAACATTACAGCCCCTTACTCCATTAAGTTTTATTTTATGACCTTCTGCAGCGCCGAGGAAAGGAAAGAAAGGCAGTCCAGGGACTACCCTCATGAGACGCCCAGGAATGAGGGTCAGGGGCAGCCCCTTTTCTCCCCCATTAACTGCTCCTCTTCATCCCCATTCATACTGAGACAACAGCATTGATACATACAGGAGCAAGAATTATCATCTATGATTCTGTGATGTTTGGCTACTAATGGCGTCTCCCATGTCCCCGTTGTGTAAGGAAATGCCGAAAAGAGTATCCGGGAAATCGAGTTGAGGTAAGAAAGGCTCCTCTCCCAGCAGACCTGAGCTCAGTACTTGTTTGCTGAGATGTGAGCTGTGTATGTACACAGCCCTGAGATCTGATCAGAGAAAACCAACATGCAGCTGGGCCCTGATGAGGCCCTAAGAGAATCCTGTGCAGTTGGTTGATAAGACACTGCTTACCCTCTGAGTAAGTACAATAGAATTGAAAAAAAAAAACACAAAACCTTACCTATAGCAAAGAGGCCACTAACAAAATCATGTGTTGAGCAAATGAATGAAATAATTGACTAAATAAATGAATTATAAAATGAACAAATGTAATGGAATAGTGGGCATACAGTAAATAAAAGAACAAAAGAACATGTCTCTAGAAACTGCATTCTTCAAGAAATTGTAGAGCATGGATTTTTGCAGAACCAGACCAACAGCCCCCAGAGACAACAGATGGAGAAGATTAGAAGACCCCTTGCTAAGAACTCTCTCCTACGTCTCTCTGGGAATCCAGACACTCAACGGCAGAATCCACATCATAGATGGCAGCAGCAAAGAGCAGAAGAAATTAAATCAGTTATGTACCTTTGAGAGCTGAGGAACTCCTGCGTGAACAAGGAAGCTGGGACTGTCTCCCCAGGGTTCCTTTCCTCTTAGGAGTCAGCAGATACCACTTCCTTGGAGTTGCCTTCTCTGTCTAACGTAGAGCCTACTCTTGGCTCACTGTTGACTCACCAAAGTGGCGCTCTCCTTCACATTTATCTGTGTATATTTGTTTACTGTTTGTCTCCCAGACAGGAAACCCCATGGGGACAGGGTCCTTACCTGCCCACTACAGAACACTTGGCCCCTCGAGCTGTACTGGGCACATTAAAGGCATTTAATGAGTTTTTAATAAATGAATAAATCAAAGGAATGAAAATTTATTAAAACCAAATATAGTTTACTCTTTCAAAGCAAGGATAGTTTATTATAGGAATTCTATAATACAATGTATCATATCAATAGGCAAGTGTTAAATGTAAATTGAAAATTCAACAAAATGTAATACCTAGCCATAATTAAATGCAAAAGAGAATCTAGCATATTAGGAATAAAGTAAACTAAACTTAACCTGGCAAGAAATCTAAGTAAATCAACTGTCATTATATTTAATGTTAAACCATTACAAATATTTCTCCTGAAATCTGAAATTAAATAATAGTACATAAAATCTAAAATTATTTACAAGTTTTCCTGGAATCCATTAATTATTTTTCAAATGAAATGAGTTAAATTTAAATTTAGGACAATTCTTTAAACATTTTCAAAGTGAAAAAAATTAACTGATTGTTATCAAATTATCCAAGCGTCACAGCACAAGGAAGTGTATTTTTCTCTACAAAAATTAAAGCTTACTCTAACTTTTAAAAATAATAAAATAGGGAGGATTGCTTTAAAAAACCCCAAAAGTATGTGTGTATATGTGTATGCATGTGTTTGTACATATAAGTATACTTTTATAAAATTAAGTGCTTATTCATGTATGTCATAAAAATTCTTAAGCTAAATGTTAAACATCCTAAGTCACAAAAAGCTAAATTACAAAAGAAATACAAAGGTTCAAATAAACAGAAATTATTCACTTACCCAATAAAATTGAAAAATAAAAGAATAAAATAGAATTCCACTTCAAGGATTTTCTTTTCAATGATCATTCTCTAGGCTCTTTAGGCAAAGAGAAGCAGGTCCTCTTACCCACTGAGAGAGGACAGTAATTTCCAAAAGCCAAACGTTGAAATCTACTCTTCACGTACTTCTAATGTAGTTTCCACATTACGGCCAGAGTAATCTTCTCAAAGGGCACATATGACCAGGCCACCTCCTTATCTAAAACCGCTCAAGGGCTTCCCACTGCTCTGGAATAAAGATCTGAATCAGAGCACAGCTTACACGATTTTCTGTAGACTGGACCTGTCTCTCCCTCAGCCTACATCCCAATATCTATCCCACACCAACATGAGCTTTCCTCTTTGCACTCAATATGACTCATTCCTTCTCATCTCAACCATTTCAACCTTTAGAGACATGATCCTTTTGCCTGGAGCACCCCTTCTTTTCTCTCAACTCACCTTTCTTATTCCTAGATCTTAGCTTAATCTTCAGTTCCCAAGGAGCTTTGCCTGGACTCCCTGTTCATTTCTGGTGGTTACCTAATGTCTCTCTCCTACCCTACCTCAACTGTGAGATCTCAGAATCAATGGTCAGCCTCTTAGTGCTTGCTATTGCAGCCTGAATGTCTTACCCAAAGGAGAGCCTCAATGTGCATGGACTGAAAGAAGCAAACTAACCCACTTTGTCTTGGGCATTCCTGAAAGTACAATATCTAAAGCCTCACCTATGTGTTTGCCAGAGCAAATAGGTATAAGGCATTCACATGTCTAAATACCGCCCAGTTACAGGTTTGAGCAAAGGAAAAATCACTATTTCTGATATGCTGCCATTAGACCCTCTTTCATTTAATTCTTATGAACTTGCATTCTTGGACACCCAGGTAGGTATTATGTTTATCCCTATTAAAGTTCCCCTTGTTAAACTAATCCCATAATTTAAATCTTTTAAAAATCCTTCTGAGTACTGATTTTGTCAAATTCCATGTTCCCTCTAGTTTCATGTCACTCACAGTGAGTTTTCTTCTGAGTTATCAGAGAAGGCTGTATGACCACAGTGATGACTATGAGGAGATCTATCATTTCTTGTGCTCTTAGTTAAAAGCACCAGGGCCAGTGACTGCCGACCTCATGCTGGCTCATGTTACCTGCATCACAACTTTATGAGGAGAGTGTCTCAGCCTTAGAGATGGTAAATCTGCAGCTCTGCCGATCAGTCACCTTGTCTGCGATCTCACAGCACATATGTGGAAGGACGAGGATGTGAACTCAGGAGTCTTCCCCCTGAGCCTCTATACATGACTCTGGTGGTTTTTAACCTTTTCATAGCAATAAAATCTTTCATTTTTGCTTTATTTATTTTATTATTGTTTTAACTAAATCTTAATGGAAGCTTATAAAAAGGCTAAAATCAGAAAGGATCACCGCAGCACATTGTGCTAATTTTCACCAAAGAAGGCCTAAGTCAGAGAGACCTGGGTGAAACCCTAGAAATCTGTAGACTTACGTATAGTAATCCTTCACTTGTTCTAAAATATACTAGAAAAACCTGAAACATATTAGAACGATCCTGGAAAGGCCATAATGACAAGAAAGTTCCATGATGTGATGTGACAGCCAGTGGTTATAACTGCTATTGAACACTAGAAATGTGACTGGCACAACTGAAAAACTTAATTTTTAATTTAAATTAATTTGCATTTAAATTGTTACACAAATTATGAGTTGGCCTTACTACACCAGCCTCTGTCTCAAATTTTATTTTAGAAGGACAACAGAGTCATGAAAACACACAGAAGAAATAAACACATATCAGTACTAGAAAAAAGACTATCTGAAAGGGCTACATACTACGTGATCCCAAATACATAACATTCTGGGAAAGCCAAAACCTGGAAAGTTGTTAAAAAAAAAAAAAAAAAAAAAAAAGTCAGTGGTTTCCAGGAGTTGGTGTGGAAAAGGGATGAATAAAAGCAAGCAGAGAAGATTTTTAAGATACTGAAAATAGTTGATATGATGTCAAAAATGACAGGCAAAGGGGCCTGCTCTGGTGGCCTGGTGGTCTAGTCCACCCTGGGAGCAGTCCGTCTACATCTCAAGGTCCCGGGTTCAAGACCCGGGGCTGGTGGAAACCATTGTGAATAGTTAAATACAAATAAAGTGCTTCTTCCTCCTGTCTCTTGCTGCCTGCTGCCTACTCACCTTCATTCCCACCTGCACCTTTCCTTTAAAAAAAAAACAAAAATTGATGAATATATGTCATTATAAATTTGTCCAAAACCCATAGAATGTAGGTTCTAATGCCAAGAGTGAACCATGTAAACCGTGGATTTGGGGTGATGATGAGGAGGTGTTGCTGTACGTTCATCAGTTGCAGTAAGGGTGCCGCTCTGGTAAGGAGATTGATAATGGGTGGTCATATGTGTGGTGTATGAGAAAGTTCTGTATATGTCTCTTAATTTTGTTGAAAGCCTAAACTTGCTCTAAACAAATATGATCTTAAAATAATACAGCCAATAAACTAGGAATAAAGTGTAATCTCAGGTATCAAGAAAAGTCTGGCAGAGAATGCTCACCAGAGAGCCAATGCTCCCCTACAATGTCCTTACATCTGGGCTTGACCCAGTGGCTGAATCTGACAACAACAACAACAAATTCTTGAGTGGGAATGATGATGAGTGACCTCAGGTTGAGGTACTGAAGACCTGTCATGAGTGCCTCCATATCCCTCTCTCCCCTTGGAGGCCCTATGATCCAGACTAGAAAGGAAGTCTTCACTGTGTTAAGCCTCTAACATTTCAGGGTTAATTGTTCCAGCAGCAACCTGTTGCCTCAGCTGAGCAATACATGGCACTGAAGAGAGCACTCAGAACTCTTAGTAAAAGAAGAGCACAGACACAGCAGTGGAAGCAGTGCTCAGAGATGAGAAACTAAAGACAAAACACCAGGATGGGCCACACATTCCGTTAGCCGTAGCACTGATGGCTGTCTTACCCTGGTGGAGAGAGGAGACTTCTAATAACCATTGTCCTCCAGGCTCAATAGCAGACAAAAAGCAAGTAATCTCTACAGTTTGCTTCTAAAGAAATACGTGCCCACCTAAGCACCATCTTGCTTCTCCTTTGGAAAACAGGTGTGAGTAAGCCAATCACATCAGAGAAGTGAAGGTTAGGAAACCTGCCACAGCGGTCATGGAAACAGCTGAATCGGACAGAGGTGGACCTCTGATATTAAGGGCAACTTGGGAAATAGACTTGTATGGCCACACTCTCTAAGGCCGTACTCCCTGTGCTAGGGAGCTGCCTGACTGGCGACGGCCAGATCCCTCCAGCTCTCTGCTCCTCCCCAACCAAGAGAGTCGCTGGACAATCGGACGCCGTGGGTCAAGACCCGCTGCATCCTTTGTGAAAAAGGTACATTTGTTCAACAAATAGTCCAGTTGTCTTGAATGTATTTCCCACTCTTCACCACCTGATCAGAGTTACGAAGCCTTCAGGACAGCATTCCCCGGCGTGGTGTGGGAGAGCATGCTCCGGCCAGACAGCCCAGCATGACTGCCGGCTTGGCTGCTGCTAGGGCTGAGACTGTGACAGCTACTCCCACCGAGAAAACGGTGTCCCCAATCTCCTCACTCCCTGAACTGATCCAGCGAGTCCCTCTCCTCTGTCAGTGTGCCCTGTCCCTGGCATCCAGGTCCATCAGAAGACCACCCCTGCACTCCCTGAGCCACTTCCCTCAAGGGGTCAGAAGTGAAGGGTGTTTACAGGGCCTCGGGCAGCTACAGCCATGACCGGTGCAGTGACATTGAAGTGACCTTGAGTCCACACAGGACAAAGGCTGCAGGGGGAACTTGTGGCGGAGCTTCTGCCTGGCACCAGGCTGAGGCTGAAATCTAAGCCCTGGCTGACTATCGCCTTGCCCTATCCTGTTTCTCCCGCTCCCACACCAGTTTCCTCAGGGAACTCTTAATTTTTTTCTTATAAGAAATGTTTAATTTTAGAGTAGTTTTTGATTTACAGAAAATTTGCACAACATTGAACAATATACTGTACTTCCCATATACCCCCCGTCCAGTTTCCCCTATTATTAACATCTTCCACTAGTATGATACATTTTGTCACAATCGCTGACTCAATATTGATGCATAATTATTAAGCATTGTCCATACTTCATTCAGATCTACTAGATTTTCACCTGATTTCCTTTTCTCTTTCGGGACCCCACATTACATTCAATCACGTCTCCACAGGCTCTGTGGGCTGTGATCGTCTCTTGGCCTTCTCTCATCTTGGATGACCTTCACAGCTTTGATGAATGCTGTCAGGTATTTTGTAGAAGGTCCCTCAGCTGGGCTTTGTCTGATGTTTATCTCATGACTAAACTGGGGTGATGGGCTTCAGGAAGAAGACCCCAGGGGTAAAGTCCATTTTCATTGCACCATGTCCAGGGTGCAGACCATGGTTATCTCTGTGGCTGTCACTGGCCTACCCGACTGGCAATGTTGTCGGCTTTCAGCACAGACACTACTGTGCCCTCCCCTCGAAGCTGTGGCCTTCGGAAGGAAGTCACTGTGTGTAGTTCACACCGAAGGACCGGCAGTTGCCCCGCCTCCTTGAGAGTGCAGCACTTAGAGCAAGGACACCTGTCCCTAGCTGCTCACCACTGCCCCCTTTTCCAGGACCCCACCATCGAGGAGCAGAGCCACATCATTCCAGTCAATGACTGGCATATAGGACTGGTCAGCCAATCCAGCTGCCCTAAGTTAGAGGACAACCCCATGGAACACACCAAGGCTGCCTTTCCTGGAGTCCTCAGACTCGCTCAGTGTTTTCCCTTCCCTTTCCTGCTGTGCTGACTCCCTCACTGGTTTGCTTTTCAGGCTAATCCCTCAGTCAGTGACCTGAAGCTAAACCCCTGGAGTGACTTGACCTCTAGGAAATCAACCCTCAGGCAGCTGGCAAATAGAAGTGGTCCTGGGAAATGGGAGTCTGATGTCGAATGATTTGCTGGCTGGTGGACAATGATGACTCCCAGCATTAGAGCCCCGTGGAGCACCAACTTCCCCAGATGTGTGGGCACCACACAACTGCAAAGACCTTTACTGGGAAGAACTAGAACAGGTTACAGCAGGTGCGAACGCACTACCCTCCTGCCCTGTCTCTGGCTTGGAGAGGTGTGGGGGTGGGGAGAACATAATTTATAAGGGCTGTGAAATGAGTAGTCATCGGTGCAAACAACACTGATTGATGCTTTGAAAAGAGAAAGTGACAGAGAGAAAATGAACTTTCAGGTTCCAGGAAAAATTACCTGGCATGTAAGAGCAGGCTTCCCTGGGAGTCCCGTCTTACCCTGTGATGTTCCGGGAAGCTGTGTCACCTGAGGACCTTCCCTGGTGACTCCCTGGGCTCTATGTGTATGATGTCAAAATTTCTAGCTATTCAGCAAAACACAGTAAAACATAAAATCAGTCACACTGTTTGCTCAGTCTATGGACCGACGCAAAGAAGAGGCTGAGGAACCTTAGGCTTTACCACGCAGGGGCTTGATCAGAATAGTTCCTCTGTCATAGGGCTTACAGCTTTTCCCAATTCAATTAATTGGAATCTCGCAGAAAAGCAAATGCTGTAAAATAAAAGATTCAAACATCTGGGACCCTGAATACAATCCAGTGGAAAGTACTAATATGATGTAGTCACAGCTTGTGGATGGGAATTTTAAGACCCTTTATTTCTAAGAACCACTGCTCAGAGAAAGTGTGACTTCCTTTTACAGCTAGTGCGTAAGCAGGTTGGGGTGGTGTTTTTTTCTTAGAATGCAATTTAGTGAGGCATCTTTGAGGTACTTGTGGAAACCAAGTAACATGAGTGAGTGTCTCTCTGGGACCAGCCCTGGTTTCAGGGATAATGGCAAGCAAGGCAGACACAGGTCATGGCTGTCCTCATAGAGCTCAAAGTCTAACTCTATTTTCAAAAACTTGTTGCCCCACAGGAGAGCATCACAAAGAGAAGGTAGCCCTGAAAGGACATGTGCCCTTCCCTCAAGGGACGTGACCAGACTAAGGCACCTTCCCTGTCCTTCCTGCCTCTTAGGGGTCTCCATTGGCCAACCCAGCCGGAAGCCAGAAGGCCAAGGAGCCTCACTCAGGGAGTCCAAAGAAAGGGCCCTGGGTGCCAGGAGTGTGGGGAGAAGGGCGCAGAATGGACCTGGAGGGACAGATACTCAGCACACAGTTGTGACCCAGAGATAACAAGCAACTATTAACTCAACAAAGTGCCACCCTGGTTGGCTCCGTGCCGCCCCCATGATACTCTCTGGTGCCATTGTGTGTATATGTATATATATATATATATATATATATATATATATATATATATATACACATTCTGATTTATTCTGATTTAGATCATCAGATCTGATGTATATGAATGGTTTTGTCTTCCCATAAAGTTTTTGTCTTCCTACATAACTTCTTGATGTATATCGCACACTCCCTTCCTCCTTCCATGTGACCTATTTCTCTGGAGCAAATGACTCTCATTGAGAATTCTGGAATTCCTAAAAGATCATTTTAGCCTTCTGGTATGAAAATATTGATGGAGATAAAAACCTATAAATCCCAATTTGACTGATGATTTGTGTTCAGAGCCACTTTCAAATGAGAGCTCATGAGATTATTGAAGAAAAAGCAATCTTAAAGTGGTAAATATATGCCTAAGGGATAATGATGTATGATCGGAATTGTCACTATTAAATACTCACTCGGCACCACCAAGGAGAAGGGTTTGAGAGCAAAGGATGACTTTGAGAGCAATTCATCCTAACACTGAGGAAGATAGGAAGTTGGTGTAATACAGTGCAAAAAATATTTACAAAAACAGTAGCATCAGTGCATACCATTTTTCAAGTGCCTACTAAATGCCAGACAGTGCTTTACACATATTAACCTCATTTAATATTCTATTGTATGATTAATATTAATCTTACACACATCTCATTTAATGCTCAAATTGATACTATTATCGGATTTCATTTTATATATTCCATCTCACTCAATGCGTAACTTAATTTTATTATTCCAGCATTAGAATGCATGATATGCATTTGATTGTCTATTATAGAATGTATATTATTAATATATATTATAGGCATTTAAATGTATTATAGAATGCATATCATTAGATGCATATATTATGTGCATTCAATCTCATTTAATATTCAAATAGATATTATTTCAACATTTTCATGCATTTGTATGCCTCTTATATTTCATTCCACACTGAAACTGAGAGCTCATGCACAGAGACTGAGTTTTCACTCAGTCACAAAGCTGGTAAGCACTGGAGAAAGGCTGAGATGCGGGCCCCATCTGACCCCAAAGCTATTTTCCTTCCACCACAAATCAAGTGCTCCCCCAACTGATTGCTGGAGTCTTGGTCACAGGACACAGGCCAGGCACAGTGCTAGTTATTTTTATGTGTATTTTTTGTATTTGATCTTCACAACAACACTGTAGGTGGGCTCTGTTTTCCATCTTTGTTTTGCAGAAGGCAAAAGTGGCACCCAGACAAGTTAGAGTAATTAAGGGAGACTCACTCTCCAGACATCTGCTGGGAATCTGATTTGGCTAAAGATAGAGGGTCTGGCAAGTTGTTGTACTGGGGACTGCTCCTTCCTCTCAGTGTCAGTGAAGAAATGAGGCAACCCATGACTGAGGGCCTAGCCTGGGTTAAGGAAGAAAGATGAGTCAGGGATACTGGGATAGCAGAAGGTCACAGAGAAAAAAATGACTCCAGTTTTCTGAGGTTCTTAATCATATGGAAAGGAAAAAACACTAGCACTGGCAGATACAAACCCTGCCTTCTTGGAAATAAGATTTTTCCCCCAAACTTGATGTATCACAGTTCTAAGTGACATAATGACTGGTTTCTTGAGCAAACAACTGGTATAATAATAAAAGTACAGTCATCTACTTTATACAGAGAAAACATGAGCATGAAGTCTGGTAGTTTAAATAGTTAGATGACTTAAAACGGATGGAAGATTCCAGAGAAATAATGTAAAGATGAAATCCCAAACTGCCCTGGAGAGAAAGAAATGAGGTAACCAGCCAGGTGGCGCTGCCGTCCTCTGAACACATTAGATCATTTGTTTCTTACTATAATTGTATTTCTTGTTTTGTTTATGGGAAGGAGTCATGTTAAGAGAAGTAAGGCACCGGATCTTAAAAGCTCAGTAACCAAGGCAGAGCATATGATCTCAGAGACAGAGATGAGATGTCCACACTGGCCTGGCAGAATGCTTTATGAAGAAGGAAAGCCATAATTAACGTTGGCAATAGTCAAAGCAAAAAGATCAGAGACGGCAGAACATTTCCTGGGGAAGACAGAGGAGGTGGCATTCACGGACCTCAGCTGTCACACGTGTGGGCTCTGCAGTCTGAGGGGGCCCACTTGGAATCCTAGTCGTGCTGCAAACTAACCTCTTGGCCCCTGGCCAGGCTCTCCTTCTAGATACCTATGGGAGAACGTCCTTGTGTCCTATCAGTCTTGCTTCACACCATTACCTTCCCAATAAGGTTCTCCTGAACCGTCAAACAGCCATCGTTCTCCTCTTCCACCCAACTCCAGCTCCCAGTCTGCCTCCATCTCCCTTTCCCTGTTCCAGCTTTCATTTTTCACAGGACTTCTCCTAACATTTGAACATGTTTGTTATTACATATATATACACACACACATAAATATATGTGTATATATATACATATATATAGTTTTGTGTATGTTTCGATCCATCACATATGCTAGTGCAAGGGTGCTTGTTGATTTTGTCCAAAGATATGGCCCAAGTACCTAGAAAGGCACACTGTAGCATTTAAGAAATACTTGCTGATGAAATCATATATATATATATCATATATATATATATATATGGAGAGAGAGAGAGTTTGGTACACTGGAGCCACTATAACTGAAAACCATAGACTGGGTGACCTCGAAACAACAGACATTCACTTCTCCCAGGTTTGAAAGTGGGGAGTCCAAGCTGGGAGGCACTCAAGGCACTGGCTGATTCAATGTCTGGTGAGGGCTTATAGGCAGCAGTCTTCTCTGTGCTGGTTCCTGGGAAGGTGGAAATGGGCTCAGGAATTGTGTCAGCTGCCACAGTGATTCCAAGGAACCATTTATTGGCACATATGACCTTGTCAAGGGCAGGGAGGGAAGGGGAGAGGAGAGGAGAGAGGGAGGGAAGGAGGGAAGGAGGGAGGGAGGGAGGAAGATGAAATCACTTAATCTCTCTGTCTCTTCTGTAAAGTGGGGACAATGTTCACTGGGTTGGATGAGGATGAAATGATATGATGCATGCAAGAGTGCTCAGCACAGTGCTGGCAAAAAGTATGTGTGGGCAATTGCAGTGTTTCTTACATCCACTTTAAAATCAAAATTTCTCTGAAAAACATTATCTTGCAGATGAATAATATGAGCTCCATAGAGACAGAGCCAGCTGTTAGCTTCATCTAGCATCACAGAGGCTTCACTTTGGGGAAAGGTATAAAGAGAAGAAGGCTGTAAGAAAGGCAAAGGGACTCACTCCCAACTTTGTTCAAACCTTTTCCAGAAAAGGATGGTTAGCCCCAGACCCACTACCATAGGGATAGAATTACAAAAGTAGCAGTCAAATTGCTGTCCAGTGAACATTTCATGCCCCAGTATGGAGCTCACTACCTCCTTGATAACGTCGCTGTGCCCACAGAGGGAAGCGGGAGACACAGCGCAGTGCGTCGTGCTTTCAACAGGGCACTCATCAAGGACACTTTAGACCTGATAGTGAAATGGACATCTGTTTGTAAATTCTTTTCTATAAAGACTCAAACAGGAGAGTAGTTTGATTATATTTATGAGTGATACAAAACAAGGATACGTATCCAATATAAGTGACAAAGTCAAAATGTGAAATTAGTCAGAGAAACTAAAATGAGCCCAAATTAATGTGATTTCAAGTTAATGTCTAAAACATGCAGTGTTCTTTGATTAAAAAAATAGCAACAGAAAACCTGAGCTATATTCTACCCACAATAAAGGGAAAACTGGATTTGGCAGAAATCACTCAAAAATGATACAGGGTTGGCCATACGCTTCACTCTTTATTCATTCCTCGTTCATTCATTCACGCACTGTTCACCTTTCAACACTGAGCACCAATTACCAACTTAGAGTTATATACAGTGCTGGGGTGGTTTTGGTGATAAATAAAGCCACTTCAGAGCTTAGGACATATACAATGCATTAGATAGCAAAGGTGTCTCTTTATTCGTTCGTGGTTTTTTTTTCAATAACTACAGACTGAGGCCAACATTTGGCAGGGCCAGATCAAGGTGTGGTGATGACAAAGGTAAATGAGATACAGTCTTTACCTTTGAGACAATCTGAATATAATCTTAGAGACACATATTACATAAATACACCAATTACAATACAGCATGATAGATGCTGTTTGAGAAATATGAATCAATTTCTGTAAGAAGAGAAAGAAATAGCTAATTCACACTAGCGAATTCTGTGAAACCCTCATATTTGTGCTGTTTCTATAAAGTGGAGTAGGAGTTTTACTATCTGATGTTGATACATTCCTTAATGCCTGAAGGATGTTTGCACTTGGTCACAGTCATAAATACTGTGTTTTGCTAATGCTCCATTTACTACCGTCAACTATTAGATCACAGACAATTCTTAACTTCTCTTTTGATCACGTGAATGTTGCTGACAAATTTGACTAACCTTTGAAAAACGGCAATACAAGAGTAGTCTCTTACTTGAGTTTTCTGAAGAAGCATTCTCTGATCAAAGTTTAAGCCTGCACAATGTGTCTGGGATCTGTGGGCCACCAAGTGGACTGGGTGATGAATCAGGTATAAAGAGTCAGCCCAGAGGGTAGGTATTCAAGATACCACAATAGGTGACTGGAATTTACTCTCACATGAATGTTTTGGGAAATGACGTAAACTTCATGCCACAAAATTCTCCTGGCCAAGGGGTAAGGGCAGTGAGATGTCTATACCTCAAACGGATCAGACACTGAGCAGGGGCTGTCGCAGCGGGGTGGGGAGAGTGGTTATTTCCAGGACGCTTTGTCTGCCCTCTGTCCTTCTGCAGGTAGGTTCTGGAAGCCTGCAGGCTGGAGTGTATGGAAGTGGGGCTCTGAGAGCACATGAGTGAAATACCAACAGCAACTGCTACCTACACTAGGTACCAGCCTTGAAAATTTCAGACACCTCCAAGAGCAGACGAAATACACAGATGTATGATGCTTACAAATGCACTAAAGCCTATTCTAAAACAGCAACACCAACTATTCCATTCGTTGTCTCATTATATTTGTCTTTGTACTTCTAAGTTTTAAGGTTTATTGCCATGCAGCTTTTATGTCTCCTAGGGTTTTCCTTGTAATATTTTGGCAGCTTTACCGATAGCCATTATCACACCATACCCAAAGGAAAAGGAAAACTTCTCAGGCCAGCTGAGGCCGACGACCCCCCAAGATAGTGCAGGCCTGGTCACAAGGCTGGGAAAAGCCCATTGAACACAGTCTTAAGTTAGAACTTTCACTTAGGTCTCACTTTTCTGCAACATGGGGATCTCCCCAGAAACTGCACTTTGAACATCTTGTTCAGGGGGCATTACACGTCTTTGCCTCTTATGTGATCATTTAATCTTCAAATATTATCTGTTGGCATTATTAATGTACAAATTTCTGTTTCTATTTTATTATGATCTGTTGCTTTCCACATACACACGCACAGAAAGGTGTGTGCATGACATACCTCTTGAGGAGTGCTGGCTGACTAGTAACTTGCAGAACTGGGTTTAACCCTCCTACACGGTCATGCGTAACCATCAGTGCTCATGCGTTCTGACTGAACTTTGGACATAATATAATTGTTAGTTTTGCAGTTACTTGACCTATGTACACTTGTCTGATTTATTCTTTCTTCAATGGCCAAACAGAAGAAAATATAAATTTCTACTTCACTCACAAAGACTTGATTGAAGAATATCAAAATATTCATTTAAATGGGAAATGGGACAGCTCTGTGATCAAAGTACAGATGCTGCAACCAAGTGGCCTGGATTCAAATTTCCAGCCCTCACTACTAGCTGTACGAACTCAGAGCAATCACTTAACCTTTCTGGGCCTCCACCTCTTCATTTGTAAATGAGATGAACAGAATCTACTTGGCTATTGCATTACATAAGCTGTTAAGTGTTTAGCCCTGAGCAGGGTACCTGGCACGTCATAATCCCTGGATTAGCATTTGTTGTGATTATTATTACTGGGATGATATATGATACACCAAGTTCCCCCAATCTATTAAAAATGAATTTATGCATCAAGCCTACGGTATTGTATTTATTTCTCTTACATGTTAAACTACCTTATACGCTTTATATTAACTTTCATCTATTGAAGGGAATTATAATCACTTCTAGGACACCACTTTTCCCAATTAACTAGAGTTGTTGCTACATTTTCCACATTTCTTTTGCTGAAGTTGCCACCACTTAGCTAGCATGGTGACCTTACGCTGGTTTCTTTTGTCTATTCAGTGCATTCCTGGTGATTTCCAAGCAAACATGCTTCTTGGCAGCAAGAGGGCCTTCCAAAGCCACCCTGTGTCTTGCATCCCTGAAAACATGGAGTCCGCGCACTGGTGTTTTTCATACCGGTAGCAACTGAAACCTAATCCCTGGGGCCGGGGGAGGGGTGCTGGGCAAAGGGGCGCCGGTTGCTATGTTTAGCGCTGACACAAGTGTCATTTTAAAACCATGAGTCCGCCTTGCTCTCCCTCAGTGTAACAGGGTGATATCCTGTGATATCCCACTTACCGTCGGCTTGGGGCCTCTCGATGACAGATTTCATCTTCTCTCCACAGCAGAAAGGAGGGCGCGAACGGGAGGGTGTGGACGGCAGGAAGAGCACTGCGTGGAAGGCAGAGTGGGACGGGGCGTGACGGGACGCTGCTGCCGGGCAGTCCGTGCGTCCAGACCCCGCGACTCCTCCTCCCTCGCTGAAGACGGCGGGCAGCGCTGTTGCAGGTGCCCCGCGCGGCTCAGAGCCTGCGCCTGCCGTCTCACCGTACACTTCAAGGTACAAGGACGCGGGAGATAGAGTAACAGATTAAAAGACAAGATGATTTAAACGTGTACGCTTGTTTTTGTTTGTTCTCTCATTCAGCTAAAATGCAGTCGGATGTCTAGGAGACAGCACTGTCTGCAGTGACTAGGAATCCAGACCCTTCTATTTCATGGTCCCACCAACCCCCAGGGCTTAAGCATCCTTCTCTGGATCTGCGGCATCTGACCAACAGGTCCAGGGAGAACAGCATGGAAAGGTTAGCGGGCTCGCCCGGTGGCAGCGTTCACCGTGCTCATCATGGGCTGTGCTCTTTAAAACGGCTGAGATGGTTTTAAAAATGGTGATACATCCGCGCAGCCTCTAAGAGGCCAGTGTGCCCCCGAGGAATGGAATCTATTTGGAATGACCCCCTAGACTGGCAGTGAATAACAATCCGATCTATCCAGGCCCCATCTCTCCTGCTCCTCCTGTCTGGGCAACAAGCATTTGCGAAGCTGCCTCCAAGATGCACAGATTCCTGACGTGTCTGGTGGGCTCCTCACGCTCACAGGCTGCAACGTGGGCTCTTCCTCTGCACCCAGAATCAACGTGCCCCAGATGCTGACATTGCAACTCTCCCAGAATTTCCAAAAGCTCCACTTCGGAATCCCCATTATCTTCCTCTGGGGCACATCCCATCCGTGAATACGGAATCCAGCTTGTGCCGCGCCTGCTGGCACTGAGGTCAAACAGATGTAGGGTTGTAAGCTGACTTCTGTGCTCACAGTCTGCTTCTGCAATTCATGAATTTGCTTGAGCCTCAGTGTCCTTGGCAGTGAAACGAGGCCACTGTAAGTTTTGTCTTCGATCGTTTTCTCCAACTACTCTTTCTACAACGGCATCCTGTTCTCTGCCCAAGAAACAAACCTATTGGGCTACACCAGTGGTTCTCGTGGGGGCCAATTTTGTTCCCTCAAGTGCCATTTGTAAACATGGAGGCATTTTGGGGTATCACAGCTGAGGGGGTTGCTACTGGCATCTGGTGAAGAGATGTCAGGGATGGTGCTAAGCATCCTATAGTCCATGGGACAATCCCTCACAATGAAGAATTCTCCAACCACAAATGTGAATAGTGTAGAGAATGAGAAACTCTGAACTAAACCAACAGTTCTCTGTCCCTCTGGTTTTTGGCCGGCTTTGGCCAGCTTGGAACCTAGAAGGAATCAGGAGAGCAAGTAAGGTCAGGCAGTAGAGTTAGGCTGCCTATTCCTCCACCATAAGCCTGTGCTCCACTCAAGCCAGGTTATTCTCTTTTTAGGACCTGGCAGCTCCTGCCAGCACTTATCTCTTTGAGATCAGGGTGATAACTTTGCTGACCTAGCCAAGGGCACCACACTTCCCCTTCAGCTTCCTTTGTAAACAGTCCCCTTTCAAATAAGCCCTCCTCACATTATCCTAATTTGATCATATCATCTGTTTCCTTTTGGGATTCTGAGTAGTATCAGTAACAACCTCATAAAATCATTGTATGGGCTTCAGTGAGATGTGGAAGTGTTGGCACAGAGAGAGGCCTCTTGTAAGTTTTTAGTAAAATTACAACCTTCTCATGTTGCACGTTGGGTGCTGCTGTTACCTTGTCCAGAAGACCCTTCGTCCAAAGGACTAAACTGAAAATGTTCTCCCTTTTAACTTGCAGCATACTTGAATCTTAAAAGGAGATCAAAAGAAAATAATCTTTTACAGCTATGCTCCAGTGTCTAGAGAGAGCTGTTCTGCTGCAGAGCTCAAATATGGCATTGAAATATGTCATGAGCTGGAAAGCCTTTGCAGGAATTCCAGGCCTTTTTGCTCTCAGGATGCAAGACATTATTTGTGTCCCTGTCACATAAATTTGGAAGCACTGTTCACATTGGCCTTTTTCTCTCCAGGTTTCCTGACTCAGTAGTAAGAATGGATGAGTCCTATTTTTATTCCTGGTGACAGAAGAAGAAAGTCTGGGCTCCAGTCTCTGCAGATGGACAAGAGTAAAACAAGGGGAATGGGAGCATGGGTCCAGGCAGCTTCACCAGGAGTGAGACGCCAGACCAGAGTCCGTCACACAGTGTTTGAGTCACTGGGGCAGCTTATCCATTTATTCATTCAGATAGATAGACACCCTGAGAGTAAATCTGAGCCTTCTGCATTTACACCTATTCCATTCCATTATTTCGGTGTGTAGAACAAAAAAAGATTAGAGATAATTTTCATATTCCTATCCATTGTCTCTTTCAGATTTTCTTAAAACCCTATGAGGTATGTGTCCCTATTGGTCTATTTAAAGGATGAGGAGACAGACACGGATACTTACAGAGAAGCCCAGTCTGCAGGGTGATGGACCAGGGTTCATATGCACACAGACTAGCACCAGGCAGGCCAGCCTGAGTGCGGGGAAGCTGCTGTGTTTCTCTGGCCTCTGTTCTCTGCAACACAAGATCTGGTGCCCGCCTCTAAGACTGGAATCATATTAATGAGGAGTGAGAAACTCTGAGTCTTGCATCCTTCACTTCCAATCCTTCTCTGCTCCCAAACAGCTAGCTATGACCCTTAGGAAACCACTAACTAACTTTCCTGGGCTAAAGTTTCCTCATCTGCAGAGAGAGGAGATGGATGTCCGCCTGCTGGGGTGGCAGGGAGAGCCGGCACATGCAGAGGTATGCAGAGCAGAGGGGCCCACTCCGAGGAGGGGACAGGAATAAAGAATCAGAATTTTGATTTCCAATTTATTGAAATCACCTCAAAATACAAGGGTAATTTAAGCTTTATTCATATTAAATGTGCACTTAGATGGCTGGCACCCATATTTGATCTGTCTGTCATCTCTTCTCTTCCTACTGCAATACAGACCAGCTGCTCACACCCCCACGTTCATTGATCTGCTTTTAGCATGTTGTCTTGTGTGGCAATTCTGCGCCTATTTAAATGTGTTTAGGGATTATAAAAACCAGTTTTTAAGTGGCCCAACTCACAAAATAGACAAGGGACTTTGGTGAATAATGAAGTAAGTACAAATGAGCAGCTATACAGGGCATTGCTCACCTTTGTTCCACTTCTATTTGGGTTTTCCTGGCCATCCCCTGAGATACAGAAAGCGTTACTGTAATGTGAGTAGACACAATGCTCCACACCCATGCACAGGAGGTCATCATCAGATGGCTTGGAATGTGGAGCTACAACCACTACCATGAATGACAATTTCTTAACATGCATAACCCATGCCTGGAGATATTAGCTAATGATAGTAAAAAGTCACTGTAATTAGTGAGACATTAAATATTATTTATCCATCCTAATTTCATCCTTGTAGAACTTCTTATTTTGTACATGTTTGATAAGGCTCTCACATAGCCTCATTTGATAGTGTGTAAGTAACTAATCAAACAAAATTATATCAGAGATAAGTGTTTTAAGTAATTTTTGTTGGTAGGGGTGTACAATTTAAAGATTATGAAACCCCTGAATTATATATATAATAAAGTAATTGATTCAGGCAATGTGTACTCATAAAAAACAATGTTGTGATGAACAATTTCTCATGTATCGAGCACTTACTGCATATGATTATTTTTAACACAGGTCTTAAAACAATTTTCACATGAAAAATTTCAAACACCCAAAATATAGAGAGAATGGCTCTGTTTTATGACCCTGTATGTACCTTTTCCACCTTTGACAATTAACATCTCACTTGACCAATCTCGTTTTATCTTTTTCCCTGATTTTTTTCTGGGCTATATTTAAAAAAATAAATTCTACATCATTTTACCTGAAAATAGTTCAGCACAGCAGTAAGGAGTTTTTGTTTAGTCCCCTATGCCGTATCATACTCAAAACAAGTATCAGTAATTCCTTAATGGTATATACTGTGTTATTCTCATTATTACTGCCATCTTTTGAAAACGCAAATACAACTGAACTATTTCAGTGCCTCCGTCTCTCTCATGACTGTGTCCAGGCTCCTTGCAGAGACCCAAGGCAAAGCGTCCTCTCCTTGTGACTCTCAGCACAGCTATCCTCAGTCCCTCCCGCCCCTCTGCTGCTGCTTCCACCCTCCCACTGAAGTCCGAGGTCACCGCCGCCTAAGTCAGAGCCCAGGTGCCTGCCTAGAAAATTCTCATGTTTCAGAGGACTCATCACAGAGCGGGGCTGCTCCTCACCTACTGCCCGTCTCTTTCTTTGGACAGGAGGGACTGAGTCTGGTTTATTCACTAGCCTTATCCTGATGTTGAGCTCAGTGCTGAGTGCTCAGTGCTGGGCAGCAGAGACCCACACATGTCACTGAGAGACAAAGGGAGGCGAATGATTCATGCTCTCTCCCAACCTCTTTTCCATTCCTCTCTTCTCTTTCTGCTCCCTCTACCACCAAAGTCTTCCTCTTTCTTCTCGAGCTGCCCACCTGTCCTTCCTCCCCACATCCTACCCACCCTTTACATTCAGGTAAGTGGCAACCCGCTCTGGGAAGCCAGGACAGCCTCTGCTCACTCCGTGCCACTTCTGTTACTGAGTCCACTGTGTCACCATGTCTCTGACAGCTAAATTTATGTGTCAACTTGACTGAACTCAGGGATGCTGGCAAGATATTATTTCTTGGTGTGTCCCCCGTGGGGTGTTTCCGGAAGAGAGCAGCCTTTGATTTAGCAAGTGGGGTAAAGAAAATTGCCCTCCCCAGGGAAGGGAGCATCATCCAGATTTGGGGCGGGGGGCTCCAACAGAACCAAAAGGAGAGAGGAAGGAAGGGTGAACTTGCTCTCCCTTCCTGAGCCAGAACAGAATGGGAAGCCCCACCAGGAGGTCTGGATCCCTCAATGAGATCTATGGCCCCAGGCAAGTGAAGACCTAGGATTTTGTTGTAGGGAGGTGCTGGATGAGATCTCAAAGTGATAGCAACTCCTTAAAGCAATGTAAAATCATCACAAAGAAAGATCTACTAGTAAACTTCTCTCAGGGGAAACTTCTGTCTGTGTTCACTCACTGCTGTCTAAGTGCCCAGTTCAGGTATGAAGACTTTGTGACTTAAATCAATAGATGTATTCAGAACTGACTGAAGAAAAGACAAACATGTGAGCTGGATATGAGTAAAGATATGAATAAAGTGTCTGTGGTAAGCACCCCTAAAACCTCCTCAGGGAAAAGAGCCCAGTCCACCACTGTCGGGTGACCAATGCCAGGCCTATCACTTCAACCTTGTCTTCCTAGTACCTGGCCCCTAACAGTTCTCGAAAAATAACTGGAACAAATTATTCTCTCTGTGGAATGGAGGCTTGTGAGACTTAGCCTGCTATGAATTAGGATTCTCAACTCTCTTCATGTCCTCTGAAAATTCTGTCTTAGTCCAATCTCTAAGGTTTTTTTTAGACTTGTGTTTAAGAGTGTTGAATCGAATCCAACTTATCAATCAGGGTCAGATTCATCACTGGAGCATCTGCCTGCTAACATGAGTGTGTTTGCATTTTGTTGAGCTTTCTATTTTTACGAGCCTGACAGACTAGTCCATGCCAGGCTGACTCGAGATCACATTACTGTCATGAATGGTGCACTAGTGTCTGGGGGGCTTTTGATAGGTTGCCTCTGTCACCAAGGAGATACTCTGAAGACTCACAGCTGTCCTGTTGCCCAGGTTCACTGAACACTGCCTTTGCCCTGGAGCTCAAGTTACCCCGCAGGACCATCTGCCCTGACCACACCGCTGCCCCCCTGTCGTGGAAGCACAAAGCAGAAGGAGCTCAGAGAGCCTCACAGGGGCTGCCCTTTGGACCCAGAAACAAGGAAGCTCCATGGCGAAAGGCAAAGACACAGAGTAAGAGCAGTCAGGTCAAATGCATCCCCTCACCTGGTTCATAAGGTGTGGTCTTCGTGTTGGGTGCTGGAGACTGATGCCGTGGACAGCTATACCTTAGGCTGGGGGCCACATTTATGCTAAAGAGGCTCACACAACTCATAAGATTTCAAAACTGGTGGCACACGCCTGTCTGAGCAGCGGCTCAGCGCCATGTGTGTATCTGTTTCCCAAGGATGGGCCAAGTGGTCCCTCCCTGGAAGGTGAAGTTCGTCTGCAACGGTGCTCGCCTCTTCCCCTCTGCCTCACCCCTCCCACGGCAGCCCCGACAGGCAATAGGCATTTAATCGTGGTGCCACTATTCACCGCGCCTGGGGCTTAAGCAGGACCGCCAGCTCTGGTTCCTCACTCTGCGACTCCTGTCCTGCCTGCTTCATCAATCTAGTTCAACGTGTTCTTATAATCATCTTGCTTCGGGCTTGAAGGGGAGATCCTACAAGCGCAAGATGAAATATTTAGTCTGTGCTAAACAAAGAACACAACCGTTATGCTCTTCCTTTGTACCTCAATCGGCAGCACGTGGTGAGAGCCAAACACACTGATAAAGTTATTAAAAATACAAGAGTGAGGGAGACTGTTGCTTCCTCATAGGCGCAGGCAGAGGCACATGCTGCTAACATTGCAGTGTTCCAAAAAGATTGTCTGAGCACCTGCAGATGCTCAAGGACCCTCCGACTCTCAAGCATCTCTTTTAACAAGATCATCTTAATTCACGGCAAGGTGTGGTGTTTAGGCTGGAGAGACTATGTGACACAGAAGCTTCAACCCTCACACCACCCCCATCAACTGCGGATACCTGGAGCCCTGTGTTGAGATGGACAGTGAGGCTGCACTTGGGCTCAGTGGGAATGAAGACTGATCTGTTCAGTGTTTGCCTTGGGTAGGGCACCAGGCAAGAAAGATGTCTGTGCAAACATTTAACATGTCTTCAAGTGGAAAAAGCACAAGAAACTGAAGACCTGAGGTCTTGAGGAGGTCATTCAGCATCCTCAGCCTCAGTTTCCTGGTCTGCAAAATTGAGATAGTGAAAACATTTCCCTTATAGGTTCATGGTGTAGATAAAATTTAATGAAGTGGACGAAACTACTTTAACACTATAAGATATACAAATGTGAGGAAATGCAACTGTAAAACTATCTCTACTCAGGCCATGAGTGTGTGTGTGTGCGTGTCTGCTCTTCCTATATGCTAGGGAGGGGTTCTCAACCTCAACACTGCTGGCATTTTGCACTGGCTGTTCTGTGCTGTGGGGGCTGCCCTGTGCATTATGGGGTTTTTACCTGGCCTCAAAGACTAGAAGTCAGTAGCACTACCCACCACCCTCCCAACAATCAAAATTCAATCAAAAATATTCAGACATTATCAAATGTCTGCTGGGAAAAATAGGCTGTGGTGGAGAACCACTGGTCTATGTCAATAGTTTTCCCCTCTGGCTACCCACTGGCCTCACTTGGGGAGCTTTTAAAGCTACAGCAAAGCCAAGTTCCATCTCAACCCAGAGATTTTGATTTGTCAGGAGTGGGTGAGAAGCTGGAGTCTAACCACCAGGGAATCCCAATAAATATTCCAGAGGAGAGGACCTCTCACACAGCCAGATGGAATTCTTTCTGAGAGAACACCGGTTCTCCACCCTGTATGTCACAGCCCCCACACAAAGGCTCGCTGAACACTGGCTTTGTGGGGAAAGGCCAAGGGTCCTTCCAGGGGGAAACCAGGCAGAAGGTTCCTCCCACTCTAACCCAGTATGTATTTTCCTTCCTCCATTCGATCACAGAAGTCCCTTTTTAAAATGAGTATATGAACAATGAATTCTTTAACAGACAACTGAAGGAACATGATGAAGGAGATAATTAAACATGACAGATATCCATGCATGTCCATCTTAAAGCAACTTTTCAAAGAAAATGAGAGCCATAAGCTTCTGTTGATAAAATGAAGATAGGAGAAAACATAGAAAGTAACATATGACTGGATACAAATGGTAAAATTAAAGCAAACATTGTTGATGAGCTCAGTAGAGCCTGAAGTACTGAAGCACAATATTAGCCTTGGTGGAAAATAACTTCATTGAAATATGTCCTTCCCGCTGCATGGTTTCCTAAGGCTCTGAAAGCATTCCGTGTCTCTCGGCATCTAGCTCTTTGTCACCAGACATTTTCAATAGAATGAACAGAAAAGAGAGCTTGGGAATGAAAGTGAAGGATAATTGAAGTCTTGCCTTGATCTATTGTTACAACGGAACCGGCAGAGAGACAAATACTGTGTCCCTGCAGAGACCCTCGCAGAAGCCTTGCAGCTCAGGGGCTGGTATAACAGCCAGTCAATCAGCATACACTTACCGAACACCCACTATAAATAAGTCACTGTGCTAAGCTCTCCAAGGGATACAAAGATGGATAAGCCACAGATCCTGCCCTCTAGGTGTTTGTAGTCTAGTTAGAAACCTATAAAAACATAATCAATAATACTGAATGGTCTGCATTTAACTCTAAATGAATAACTCTGAAGAGAGATACTGAGCTGGCGGGTTTCAGGTAAAACTAAGTGAAAATTGGACACGGAATCCCTGCAATCCTTCTTGTTAACTGGCATGCAGGAAGGTCTGCTGGTCACCTGAATGGAGGAGGGACAGGTGACTGAAACAGGCCTACCATGTAAAGCCCGGGGATCTGGGTTCACGACAAGGAAGTGGGGGGAAGAGACAACCAAAAATGAACAAATAAATAATGCTTCTTCCTCCTCTCTCTTCCCATCTGCTTGCCTACTTGCCTTTACTCCTGCCTGCCTGCCTGCCTGCCTGCCTTCCACTTTAAAAAAGAGAAGTAAAGAATTGAGGTAGAGTTCAGAGGCAAGGGCCATCTCCCCAATATTATGTTAAAAAGAAGAGGCCAGACAGTGGTCTGGGACTGGGGACTGGGGACTGTGAAGAGAAAGGGAAGCCCTACCCTTCACCCTAGGACAGAAGCAGCCTCCAGGGCAAAACCTTGTTTCCCAGCAAAGGTAACTGGTTCAGCACGGGACAAGGATGCACAGATGATGTGAGAAGTGTACAAGACTGTGTGAGGAGCCCTGGAGGCCTCTTCATTGAGGGTACCTTTTAGGAATCTGTCAGCAGATATTGTCATCCTGAGTGTGGAGGGTGGGAGCCCTGTGATACCAGTGGATGAAGGAATGTCAACGAAGCAGAAAACAAGCAGATTTAAACACCAGGAGAAGAGCCGGCTTTTCATATGTCTAACTGTAAAACTATTTGTGGGTGGAGCAGAGCTATGAATAATGGGCACTGCTCACACTGAAATCAACATGTCACCATGACCAAGAGTCTGCAGTCTCTCTTGGCCAAGAAGATTGTGCTGGAGGTGACACTTAGCCCTGGGAGCCTCGAGGAATTCCCAGCAGCCTGTCCTTAGGGAGGAGAAGCTCCTGGGTCAAGGGGAGGACTTTGGGATTGCTGCTCCACGCCACTGTCTAGTCTTAACCCCTCTTGCCACTACCTCCAAACTGGTTTTCTTGTCCCTAGATCAGCAGCAGAGTGAGACTTTTAAAGCGCCAGTTAGAATAGAGCGCTATCCCTTCCCTCTCACTCATGATAAAATCCAGACTTCCTTTCATGCTCACTGCCTGCTCCATGAACTCACTCCCCAACCTCCTTTGTCCATAACTACTTCACTTTAGTGACAATGGCTTTTTCCTGAACAGAGAACACCCCTAACTTATTTCGTGCCCCAGGACCTTTGCGCTTGCTGCCAAGGTATCAGTCTCCATATATTGCTCCATCTCTTCATTCAGTCTCTGCTCACACATCATGTCCCCAAGAGCATCTCCCTCTTCACCCTCCTTAAAGGAGCTTCTATCACCTTCCATTCCCTTGTGCTATTTGATGTTTCTTCATCATGCTTATCTCCCAATATCACATAGAAGTATTTGTTTGTTGCCCCTATTTAGCATTACAACGTAAACTCCAGGCAAGCAATCTATCCCCAGTGCCTAAACCAGCATCTGCCACTTACTAAGTGCACAATAAATATATATGAAAGTGAAGAAAGCACTATTCCTCAAACTATTAGGGAACATTCTGAGAGCTCTATCCCCACCTTGAAGATACAGCTTTGGAAGCACTAACATGCATTGAGTTTCATGATAACCAAAGTCCTGGGGACTAACTATCCAGTCTTCTTCTGGTTGTCATCATCACATCACACATCATCTGACAAACCTGTCTCCATCACATCCCAGCATGCATCAACTCTAGTGACTGATGCATTTCTGTTTAGTTTGCTTCTCTTTGCCCACATGACTGTCGGTCCTCGTGAGGCAGGGACTGTGCCTCATTTGTTTACTACTATAACCCTAGCATCAGGTGAAAGAATAGGTGCTCAGTACATATTTGATGGTTACCTATCCGACGAAGCCAGGACTCTCTTGCACCCACATTTTGTCGGTTAATATTTTATACCTCAGGGATAGATCTCACATTTACCAAATGTATTAAACATCATAGATTCAACTCTGCACTTCAGGTCACTGAGACCTTCAAGATCGTGATTCTATAATTCAGCATCTCCCTGCCCTGCTGGTCTCAAGAAGCTTCATGGCAGCCACGCCTATCACTTCCAAGGCAGAGGTGGTGGTGGACATGTGGCCATGCCCCACCCTCTTCTGGTCTCCTCTGTCTCCTTGCTGATCAGACTGGTAAAGTCAAGGTAAAGCATCAACTCCTTCTTCTATGTGCCCACCTCCCGTGCCCCACTCCCCACAAAGGAGAGGGAACAGGACCCACCATGGCCTTGGAAACAGGCTATAACACAGTTTGAATCCCATCCTGTCCAGTTACTTGTAAATTTTGGTGATTTCACCTCCCTGCCTCTGAGTTTCTTTTCTTTCTGATATAATTCCCACCTCTAGGCTTGTGAGGACTGAACTGAGGGACAAATATACCCAATACCGGGCCAAGCACTTGATGAACATGCCATCTATATGCATTTTTTAAACAAAACAACTCTGTCAGGTCAAATTTAGAAGTATGAGAGGAGAATAAAACCCAGACAGTAAGTTTTTCAAGCCAAAGGGGAAACAAAACTCAGTATATGAACAAATTAGTTCCCGGAGGTCACATGGGCAGCTGTGGCCATTGGTTTAATGTTCCTATTGAAGTTCCCATGTGTCCATGAACTTGAAGACACAGAGCCCAAGGCTTGCACTTGGGGTGGAGGGTGCGTAGGGGTGAGCTACTTGGGAACAGGTACCTGAGAGGACGGGCGGCAGACTGGCAGCCTTGACTCCAAGCTCCCCACACTACCTTCCTTCTGGCTCCCTGCAGAATGCTCACCCAGCTGGCATTTTTGCATCTACCTCATGCCTATTTAAATAATGGGGCAAATTGTAAAGATGGAGAAATAACCATAAAAAGCTCAGGACAAGTATGCAAATAGAAAGCGCCACAAACCCAAAGGAGGCTGGAAGAACAAAGATAATCAAGAGCATTATCAACATGCCCCAGGTGTGCAGGCACTGGGAGCCTGGGACGGTGCACACGCAGGGAGGGGGCAGCCCCCCAAACCCCACCGATCCAGGTCTGACTCCTGCTTTCTTATTCGTGAACCTCCCCTCTCTCTCCTATGCATGCAGGAGAAGTCTGTGGACAGACTGAGACAGAGCACCTTAGCCAGGGGCTGCAAAGAGAAGTTAGTTGTGTGCAGAATGAATGAATATCCAATCTCTTCCAATCCTGACGTGTTGGGATCAGTGAACTTCTCTTTCTGGTTTATTTCCTTCTTTCTGTCCTTCAAGTCGAGCTCACCCACCTTCATCAAGCATTTATTCGGCATCTTCTGTGTAGGGTGTTCTGTGCTGTGCACTGAAAATGGTTCAAAGGCAGTGATGACCCAAAAGACTTCACAGTTTGAAAGAAGAAAACCTTTGTCTGAAGACATAAGAGGTTTCTAAACTGCCTCGCACACCAAGAAGTAGGTATGTTTTCATTCTTAGTGGTCAGATTAGGTCCTTTCACTCTCCTGTAGTCTTTGAATTAGACACCTGGATCCTTCATGTAAACCTTCATGCAAATCCGGCGAGCTCGCCCCACTTCTGGGGGCTGCGTTGTGCCTCCTGTGGAGCGTTCCCGTGACCTCCCTCTGGCACGCGCAACAGGCTCCTTGCATTCCAGGAATATCCTCGTTTACTCACTTTGCAGGGAAAGTTGCCTGTCCTTCAGACCCTGGAGAGGTTTGCTTTATATTTAGCATTAAACCTAACTTCCTTGCTTTGTCTTAATAGTCTCCCCCACCCCTGCTTTGTCTGATCTGCTCTCTTCGAACCCTCCACCGGACTCCTCCTCATGCTCAGAGACTCAGTCGTGAGATAAGAAAATGTATTCCCACATGCATCACATCAACAATAAAGGAGAACACAGGTTGAAAAGGCATTTGATAGACTTCTGCAGACATTCGTAATACATACTCTAAATCAAGGAGGAATCAAAAGGAAATATTGAAATAGGATAAATACCTTTAACAGAAGTTAATTTACACATTTTTAAATAAGACCAAATCCTATTAAATTTGAAACTGGTTAGAGATGCTCACCATCACTAATGCATGTAGTCGGGATTATCTCGGTGGATGTAGTCAATACTATAAGATAAGAATGCTAAATAATGGACCTAAAACCCAAAAAGAAAAACTCTTTTTTTGATTACTGATTTAGTTGAATAACTAGAAAGCCCATATAAGTTAATGTTTTAAAATTTATAGCAAATAATAATATTCACTAATTTTCAAGGATATGAAAAGAGTTTGAAAATAGATACCCTCTATATACTAGCAATAATACTTAAAATTATAAGTAATTCTAAAATTTACAATAGTGAAAAAAACTAACAAGAAAGCTCATAGGACCTATATGAATAAAACTATAAAATCTTATTAGATGACATAAAACAGATTTTGAACAAATGGAAAAAGAATCTCAGTTCTTCATTAAGGAGCTCTAATATAATAAAAATGTCAAAATTATACATAAAAATATATAAAATTTAATGATACCTCTATTAAAACATGAATAGATTTTTTCTCTCTTTTTCCTATAAGGTAAAATAAGCTTCAGCTCATTTAGATGAAGTTATTATCAAGAATACTAAAATTGATATACACATATATAAAGGTTAAAGATGGGAGATTTGCCTTACCAGATACCCAAACATACTACAAAGTCACTCTAAACAAATCAACGTAAAGTTAACATAAAATAGGAAAACTAATCAGTGAGAAAGAACAGAGAATAGATCCCAGGAAACTTAAGATTTTAAAATATGACAAAAGCGCTATCCTCACTTAATGAGGAAAAGATGATTTAGTAAGAGGCCATGCACAAATGGCTTGAACTAATAGAATGTGGAGTCGGACTATTATCTCATACCATATAAATTAAATTTACATGAATTAAAAAAGGTATAGATAAAAATTTAAACAAAAATGCACAAGAAAATGTTTATCTATTATAGTTTAGGGTTGGAAGTTCTTTATACTCAAAAGGAGAACTTTGTTATAATGAAAATCAGAGCATGTGTGTTTATCCTACATAAATATTAGCTACAAACAATATACTATGTAACAATAAACCATACACTACCTAAACATAGCTAAAGGTAACATTTTATAAGTTAAGAGAAACCAAAGACTTGAAAAAATATTTGTGATGCGAATAACAGATAACAGGTTAATACTACGCTATACAAAGAACACTTACAAATTGAAAAAGAAACAATCCCACAGAAAAAGTGAACAGAGAATATAAGTAGGCAGTTCAGAAGAGCAAGATCAAATTGCTAATAAACATATGAAAAGCTCACTGGTCATCAGAGAAATGCAAATTAAAGTAAGAAATTATCACTATACGCTTATGTCCCCCCACAAAAATTAAAAAGAGATTTAAGACCTGCTGCTGGTGGGAATGATGGAAAAGTTCTCTTACTTATTACAAGTGGAAATATGAAGTGTTTATGGAAAGCCATCTGGATATGTGTATTAAAATTAAAAAATACACGAATTCTTTAACCCAGAATTCCTATTTGCCCTGCAAAAATAAAGATCAGCATTCAAGGGTGCTTATTACACTAGTCTCCAAAGAAATGGGAAATAGTGAAAATAGTAAATATCCATCAATAGGGGATTATGTGTTAAGTTATAGTATGTTCACACCATGAAATATTGTTAATACTATGCAGCCAAATAAATTAAGAATGAGAACGATCATTGAGATTAGAACTTTTGTGCAAGATGAAAGTATGCCTGTTATAATACATATTTTAATAAATAAAACATTTTGAACAAACCCTATAAATATGTGTATAGATGTGAATAGTTATGTAAGGATGGAAATAGGTATGAAAAATATGCAGTAGACTATTAACATGAGTTTACGATGCCGGGGGAGCGTTTTGAAGCAGAAAGGCGTTAGTTACAGTGGAATTGGCGAAACACACAGCAAAGCAAAGCAAGCCCCGAAGGGAACAAGACTACACCAATACGCCAGCAACAAAGCAGCATGTGTGACTCGACTGTGTCTGTCCACACGCATGAAACAGAGAGGTATCACGACCTCATTTACTTCCTGTAGCTCCATCCCTGATACAGTAACATTTATGCTATAATGTTATTAAGTCAAAATACACAGCAAACAGCCCCTCTGTGGTCCTGTAGATGCTCTCCATTTTCTTTTAACTTGTTTGCTGGAGTAAAGAGAAGCGCATGAAAACCGGCACACACGTCACATGACATGGGATGGGAGGACAGAGAGAAGAGAGCGCGGTGAGGGAGATGGTGACCCTTGATAAGCATATCCAGTAGTGTGCTTTTACGGACCTCCATTGTTAAACATTCAGGAATTTTGTTCGACAGATGTTAAATCTAGCTATTATTATAAACTGACCTATGTAAATTGACAATTAAAGTTTAGTTATAAAGGTGATAAATAGGTCATTCTCACCAGCTTTTCATTATTTACTCTTTTCACTCTCTGTGCTCCGAGACTGTTTCCTCTACAGCACGCCTGGGAGAAACAGTATGCCGCGCACGTCTCTCCCCGCTCCATGTTCCAGCAGGTCACACTGGTAGCCAGCAATTAGCCATGATGGGAATATTTACACCAAAGAAAGTGGCAAACAAACACTACAAGCCAAGGCTTGACTGTACTTTTGGTCACTGACTAGATTTCTGAAAGCTATGGAGAGTGTTGATGCAGATGAAACTTGAAATCCGATTTGTTGGTAGTTGTCGTATTGTGAATTAGCATAAAACATGAAGGAAATATTCAAGCTATAAAATACTATTACATGATTCGGCAACACATGTGTTCATGTCATTGATAATAAATGTTTTCATTGTTTCACTTTTGATGTACATAACATTATAACCTTACTTTATATCTTTATTACTAGTGCAACTATTCATCAGCATTCATATCAGAAGTATACTTGTTTGGTGAGCACATGCATACACTAGCTAAGGACACACAAGTTTGATAAAAATCAGTGAACGCATTCTGTGAAAATTCAATTGGCTATATACCTGGAATTTGTCATAAAGAATATTGTATATTTTATTGAGATTCATAAACTGTATGCTACCCATCCTAATGTCACTGACACCTATTGTAAGTATATGTGTGCAGTGTAGAAGTAATGCACCCTCCTCCGAGGAGCTGCCTATGAAATCTTTACCAGCACCCCAGTGGCTGTATGCTTACAATGAGCACGTGCATTTAGAAAAATGTTCAATGGCACCTCCCTTGGGAAGCATCCCCTTGTTCCCTCAGTGTCTCCCCGCTCAGTCCCCCAGTGCCCTTCAGGTACCTGTCAGGCATCCATCACATGATGCTGCACAGCATCTGGCTCCTGTTATTCTTCCCCATCAGACTGGTAAGTGCTAGTGCAGAGACTGGAGTCTTTTCTCCCACTGCCACCTCACGCAGATGGATGTGTCATTCAGTTGGAAAATCAGAATGAGGGAGCAACACAAGAAAAAGGCTCATACCAGAGTACTGTGGGAAAACGTGGGCCGGGCCTCCTCGCAGTGCTTCCTTGGACCCTAGGAGATCAGTCATTGAACCTCCAAAGATTTTTAACTGTAATTCTGCTGCTGAGTTCTCTTTGTGAATTAATTTCATCAACACAACTCTCCTCTGGATTGTGAATAAACATAGGGATGTTTGTACTCTACCCTACCCCCGCCTGTCCCTTTTTTTTCCTAGCTGCTTTCTTTTTTTCAATTTTCATTTTCAGGTCCAAAAGTTACTCTGTAAATGAAGGTATAATCTCATACTCCTGACAGGAAAAGGTCTTGGTCCCTAGTTCTTATCTCTGGTTGATGGGTAAACTGAAAAACTCAGTAAGAATGCTTCTCGCCCTCTGAGAATCTGGTGCAGCAGCCAACATGGATAACCGTGACAGGAAGTAGAGACAGGCTGGGAAATACACTCTTATGGTGAAAAAATGAACATAATTTTTCCAAACGAAGGTGGTCTTCTCAGTGTGGGAGTGCAGCACTGCATCGGGAATTTGAATACGGGGTTGTTAGACAGCTCTAGCCTCAAGTGCCAGTCTTGTGGCCAATTAGCCACTAGCCTTAGACAAGGTAAACTTTGAGAGACGGAGCTCAGTTTCCTCATCTATAAAATGGAATTGTAAAAGTGCAATGTCATCTGTTTGTTGCGATGATTAAATGTGGACTATAAAGACAAAGCATTTTTGTTTATGCAAAGACATACACAGATGTTCATAACAGTATTAAGTGTAGTAGTCAACTACTGGAGACAACTGAAATGTCTACCAGTATGTGGCTGGATAAGCAAGCAAGCTGTGGTATATTTGCATGATGAAATACTACTCAGCAACAGAAAGAAAAAAACTGTTGGTCTACATTGTAACAGTGAAGAACCTCAATATAATTATATCGGGTTAAAGAAACCAAACCACAATAAGTACATACTAGATGCTTTCTTTGACATAACATTCTAGAAAGTGCGAATTTAGTGCTAGTAGCCCTGCTAGTGGCTGCCCAGGGACAGAGCTGGCAGCCAGGAGCGGAGAGAATGGGGGGTTAAGAAGGGGCCCAGGCAGCGCTCTGGGGTAAGGGATATGTTCATTAATTTGATTGTAGTGGTGGTGTCATGGCTGTATTCATATGTCAAGACTTATCAAATTGTATACTTTACATGTGTGCATTTACTGAATGCCAGTAAAGCTGCTTAAAACTAAACAGGATAATAGAGATAAAGTGCTTAGTCTCTGGTAGATAATAAAAGGCCAATAAACAGTGATTTGATGATGAAAATGATGAAGAAGATGAATAAGTTGACCATGATGATAATGATAACATCCCTGCTGCTGTCACTCTGGGAGGGAATCTGCTTCTTACTTTATCATCAGAACGTCCATATTCCTTTCTATCTTTCCATGAACACTTTCATCATAAGTACAGTTCTCCCCTCCTCACTACCCCAGTCAACATCCCTTTCTCTTTCAATATCTTCTGTACCTCAGAACGTTTGTGTTCACACTACTGAAATTCCGTCTTGGCTTTGGCTTCAAGCACGCATGAATTGAAATGTTATTTTTCACTTCCTAAGTTTGTCAAGTCCCATTTTCTGAGGATAGTTATAACAAAGTACTGCTGGCACACTGAGAAGATAGTGTGAATGATCCAGAGAACAAATGTCTAGTACACGGTGCCTCAAGTCTTATGCTCCACCTCCTACTGGTTGGGTTGCTTAGGGACCACTAGGCAGCACTCGCTATTTTGGAATTTCCTGAGTTGCAAAGAAATTGAGACATAAGATGAGAGAGTAGCACATGGAAATCCCATAGCCCCTTTATTCCCAAACAAGTCTAAGTTGAAAGATACCAGGTAAAATGAAAGAAAACTTGGTTCTTAACACTGAACCACAAAGTTTGACAAATGTATACACATAATAGTAACACTGAACACATTATAGTAACACTGAAATCAGGCAATCTCCCAACCAGAGGGCAAGGCAGGGTGTCCTGCTACTAGAAAAAAATGGAGAAATATGCTTTCTGAAGACAGCTCACCCCTAAGAAAAAAGTGGGGAAAGGGACTCAGATCTGCAATGTTAGTTATATTGTTTCTAAAATGCATAACACAAGTCTCTCCTCTCCCACCTTTTGATGGTATGGAAACGTCGGACCGGTAGAGAGAGTTCAGTGGAGTCACATACTGGACTTTTCCCCTCAAATGAAGGGAAACGTCAGGAGGAGGAAATGAGCAATTTCCTTTTAAAATACTATTTTCATTCATTATCTAATAAGTCAAAGTTCCACTCTCCTAATATATCATAATGGTTAAGAACACAGAAGAAACCAGTGAAAACTTGTGCTGTTGAGTACCGAACTCCTGATTTCACGTCAGTGTGGGGAAAACAACCTCCAAAGAGCAACAACCCTCCTGAAATCAGCTGTTTGCACAACTTCAGAGTCTCATCTCAGTTCAGTTCCATACCCTGACTGCAAGCCCTGATCCAAGAGATCAGGGAACTGTGATCCATGACATCTGGACCAGTATTAAATAAGTTGTGTCATTTTCCATATGGAATCCCTTCAGTCAGCTAAAGAAGTCCAGTTTCCATGTCATCCTGAAGTCTTCTTGGCCATGGGTCCTACATATTCCATCTTTTCAATCCTTTCCCATAGATCATGGTTTCATAAAACTCTAATTCTCCTAATTCTCCTTCAGCAGACACCCTCCAACCTATCAATGACCTTCTACAGAAGGTTCCATCTGGAAACAAAAGCTACAAATTGATCAATGAATTACCCAACAATGAATGATGAGTGAAATCAGTTTCCCCAAAAGGCTCAGAATCCTGACAGAACTGCACACCTCCTCGTCAAGGAACCAAGACCTGACTGTGCGTTCTTGGCAGCAGCCTGGCTCTGTTAACTCATAAAGAAGTTGTGGCCAACAACACATCTAAGGTATTTATTCAAATCAGTTGCTAGCAGGCCAGAGTTTCCCAGTCTTCTACTTTCACTGCTGCTTTTTTGGGGTTGGAAAACCACTTCAGTTTCATCCTATTACAGCACCTCTTTTTTCAAGTGAAAGCCAGTGACAGGGGATTAAGAGCATAAGAGGTTATTAAGTAGATGTGGGGGCACACTTTGGGTAGATGCATTGAGCTTCTAGTTTCTTATCTATTAAATGGTAATAATGATACCCATGTCATGATATTGTTGTGAGAATAAAATAAGACCTTTCATATAAATGGCTTAGCACAATGCCTGACACAAAGAAACAAATACATAAACATTGGCTTCCATTACCACTATTGGAATACATAAATGCTATTATAGGAGAACATAAATAAGAAGTACGTGACACTAGGTACAATCATACTCGAAGAAAATTCATTCTAATCACATTAGATAGTATTCAGAATTGAATGTAAAAATCTTTTGATATTCCACATTTTTAGTTATTCTAACTGTATTTTAGGGAAGTATTATATACTCCAGTGTACTAGTGAACTGAGAAATTTGCAAATGTCATATTCCTTTCAAATGTCAAGAGTCTATCATTTAAAACCAATCAACCTTCTTTGGAAAGCTCTGTCAGTTTCCCTGAACCTTCACAGTTACACTCGGCAGTTCTGCAGTAAAATCATTTACAGTTTGGGATGGAATTCCCACAGGACTACACATTTGGACTGTACAGGGAGCTCTCTGCCTCACTTCTTCACTATGGGCTCAGCCACCTGATGTGGTTTGGCTGATGGAATTATAAGCAAGCACAATGTAATCTTCTGATACCTCTGATACTGCCACGTGCACCTTGCCCAGGTGGTCTCCTGGAGGATGAAAACACACCAGATGTGCTGCTAAAGCCATCCTAAATCAACCAACAGCCAGCCACGTCCAGAGTGGGTGAGCTAACCCAGCCAAGATCACCAACGTCAACGACTCAACCTGCAGCTGACCCTGATGCATGGGATCCCCTAATCCAGTGAAGTCCAACTGAGATTAGTTTAAATTCTACAGATTTCTAGGCTTAACAATTGAGCAATAGATAACTAATAAAGACTCCCCCCAGAATCTACAAGAACTGTGTCTGGAAGTGGTTAGAATGAGAGATTAATAGGAGCCTTCCTCCATTCCTATCGGTCACTTTTCATTTAATGCAGGTGGTCAAGAAAGCTGAATAAGCAACACTCACGGCTCCTTCTGAACGGCTGACGTGGTCAGAGTCCTACGACACAAGTCCATGAAGAGTGTAATTGATGATTTACTTGAATGAAAAAAAATTATCCAATTCAACCAAGAGATACTATTACTAGACAGAGAGTCAACACTCAGGTTGACACTAATATACTCAAAGTGAATGGCGTGTCTTTTCTCTGTCACCAACAACAATTTTACCATCACAAGTCTGCTTTTGAAATGTGAAATCTTGGGAGAGTTACAACTTTCTCTGCAGCTTGTTTTTTTTTTTTTTCCTCTCTTGCAGCAAGCTATTTAAAATGCCCCCAAACTTGTGTGGGAGTGCCAATCGGCCACGTTTAATTGGCCAGACTGTGAGTCTGAGCGATGCAGCACTCTTCAGAAAATTAAACACAGACATGATTGTTACTTTGCTCTGTTATTGTGGCTACAGAATGGCAAACCAATCTGTTGAGATTGAATAATCCAGCCGCTCAATTATCTGTCAGGCCTACACAGCCCAGAAGCAGATTTTTTTCCTACTTAGCTGAGACATATTTTGATTGACTATATTGCTTGGCATTGTATATGGCCAAGACTCAAGGTCCTCCTAATGACCTGTCACAGCTACTTGGGAAAAGGTTGGTCTAACAAATATAGACATTCATTCATTCACTTAACATGCAAGCACTTATCACATACCTACTCTGCCAGAAACTGTTAGTTGCTGGGAAAAAAGAAAAATGCAAATAACAATTAATTACATAAACGACTAGTAAGAAAATAAAGCAGGAATAGAAGCTAAGTTCCTGCTGCTAAAGCAATGCTTCTTTAGTAGGGGCAAATTTGCTCTTCCCAATCAGAGGACAGTGATTGATGTCTGGAGGTATGTCAGCGGGGAGAGGTAAGGCACACTGCTGTACAACTCATAATGCACATAACAGCCCTCACAACAAAAGACGATAGGGCCCAAAATGTTAATAGGTGGAGACTGAGATCTGGCACTGGACTAATGTCTTTTGAGAGCAAAGTTTCTTAACTAATCTATTGTTTTATCATCTGCCCAGTTCAAACCCAAGCACAGGTGGGTGGTTCATAAATAACTGATGGATGTGTGCGTGCATGGATGGATGGATGCATGGATGGATGGATGGATGCATGGAGGGATGGATGTATGGATGGATGATGAGTGAATGGATGGATGAGTGGATGGATGCATGCATGAGTGGATGGATGGATGAGTAGATGGATGGAGGCATGGATGGATGAGTGGATGGATGTCTGGATCGCACATCTATATATGGTATCATATATAGATACCATTATATACATACGTAATGGACATTGTATATAATGGACATTGAGTTGTTTAATTACCATAAAGTTAACGAATGGTTTTGTTTTTCAACCTAGAATTTAAGTAACTCCAAAGGAAATAATGTGGCAATTTTGAAATGAGTTTCAAAATATGGTGGACCATGCTTGCTGATTTATTTGGTGCTCCAGAAAATCCCACAGCTCTGATTTTCAACTCCTTCTGAGTTCCTCCTTCAACTCAGATAAGATGTGCTGGACTATTCCTTCAAAACTTCCTGGTCTCAAATGAAGATCATCTATCTTCTTTTATTTCTGAAACACTGGAAATGAGAGTGAATTTGTCACATCCAACATTCTGTAGATTCATTTGACCAATTATTCTACTTTGGGTCTGAACTCATCCCTAGTAATGTACAATCTGTTTTAGATGTTAATTTTTAATGGTGTGATTTTGGCTTGTCCTTCAAATAAGTTGAGTAGAAACAATGATTTATTTTTATCCCTTTTATCAATGCCAGGGAACAGAATAAATTACTAAAGAACATGTTCTCTTGCCTTTACTTCTCCCATGTAAGAGATTATGGAGATAAATATACAAGGGCTGATCTCTTTATCTCTCTAACAGATTAGTTGTGCACCCCAGCTATGAATGAGGTACCAGAAAGAGAGGTCCCTAGACCGCCAGGATCCTCAACCTGCATTTTGGGAGGTCATAATAAGGAAGAGTTCTGTAATGAGGGTGATGTGCTGGCAGCTATCCCTGGTGTCCAACATGGAAGCTCAGAAATGATCCTGAAAATTGTTGACATGTTCATGTCTCCCAGTGAGTCACATGATCCAGGACTTCAATGAATGAGCTTCCCTACCCACCTTAAATTTCACTCCACAGTCAAAACTCTCCAAGGAGAATTACATATTAGAGCAAATATTTGGAAACTTCCTCTTAAAAATTCAGATCAAATGCGTGAGTTCTGCTAATACAGGGCTGGCCAGCCAGGTTCGTCTGCCCCACGGCCTGCCTGGTCCCGAGACTGCATGCTGTACCTAAAGGTGTAGTTTTTGGAAACCTACCCAACAACTGTCATCACAATTGCTCTGATGAGCCAGACAGACTTGGCCAAAGTTAAAAGAGGTTAAATGAAAGATTCCTTTGTCTGCTCAACAAACACCTACTATGCCAGGCACAATGCCAGGTACAGATGACACCAAGAACTGGGCATATACATTTACTCCTTTCAAGTTGCTTCCTTTCCACTTCAGGAGATGGCTACAGGTCAGTTTTGGCTTCGAACCCATGCTTCCTTTCTTTAATTATTTAAAAATCTAAAGACAGATGCGGATCTCTTTAACTATTTCTCTCCTTTCTTCTGTTTGTGAATGCTTTTATGTTTCCTATCCCTGTCTCTATATTTCTGGTATCATCCTTTAAAAAGCACAAAAAAGGAAGCCTAGAGATAGGAGGCTGCCAGTGTTGGCCCACTGGTCACTGTCAATCAAGATCAGGATTTGCTGAGAATCTCCTGCTTTCTTCTTATACATATTGTCTCATGTTACAAAATGACTGCAGTGATTCCAGACATTGTATCTACTGGACAGAAAAATAAAAGAAAACAGTCCTTTCCAACAGAATTTGGCTCTTTAAATAAAGAATGGAAAAGCATTCTAGAAAGCCCTATCCTAAAGTTTTTGTCTTTTATCTAGCTGCTCAGAACGCTGACCCATGGCTACTTCTGAAAGTTGGCACAAAGGAAAAGGTGGTGGACAAGGGTCAGTAACCAAACCAAAGAGAGTATCAAGTGATCCATATTGAAAATATCACTAAAGAAACAGATGCTCATAAAGTATTTGTGAAATTTGGATGCTGTGGATGTGTAAGATGTTCTCAAAATCAGGACTTGAGAAACCACAAATGGTTTATATTGCCTTGAGTATTCTTTATAGATATCATCAAAATTAATCATTTTTCAACTCTATGGGATAAAGTTCATTAGTAGTCTCATTGCACAGGCAAAAACCTGAGGTAGAGAGAGGTAAATTGATGAATCCAAAGACACAGCTAGGAGAGCAGAGTCGGGCCAAGCATAGACTTCACTTATTTCACTTTCTTAACTCTAATCTTGAACATGAGCGCATAAAGTTCTCCGAAGACATGTGTGCATTTGCATCTGAAGAATCAGTGGGGAACTACAGTAGACCCCTTTCGGAGCAAGTGGGCATTGAACCAAGAATTCCAGGATAGCTAAAAGATCTTTCGAGTATCTGTGGAGCTCCTATGGGCTCCATCCTGGTGAAGAGGGTGTTGTAAGAGAAAGACACAGAACTGTTTTGCGTGCAGTTCATTGTCCAGTCATGTAAGTGGGACACCTGGTCATGCAGAGGGTGACATGCTACAGAGAAGGATGTGCAGATCACCACGTGAGCACATGGTGGCTTCCTTCTCCCTGGTCCTTCCGAAAGGGGGGTCAAAGCGATAGATTATCTAGGATGTTCCAAGCCCCAGGGAAAGCGTGATGAAAATGGAAAGGAGGTAAGGGAGAAAGTACATGATGCAACAGAGGCCTCTGCTGGGCCGTCCTTCACAGTCAGACGCAAAGAGCCCTCACAGGCCGTGATCGGCTGAATCATGGCAAAGATACCAACGCTAATCCCCAGAACCTGTGATACATTACATTACACAGCAAGAGTGATGCTACAAATATCACTATGTTAGGGATTGTCAATGAGGAGAGTGTCATGAATTCTCTACGTGGGCCCCATGATAGGAGTCCTTATAAGTTTGAGGCCAGAGGATCAGAGTTAGAGATACGACCAGAAGCCAAAGAATGCAGGCAGCTTCTGAAAACTGAAAAAGGGTGAGGAAATGGATCATTCCTAGAGCTGCCAGAGGCAGAGAAATCCTGCCAACTCATTTGTTTACACTGCTGACCTCTAGCTCGCAACAGAATTTATTTATATTACCGTAAGTCCCTAAATTTGTAGTAATTTGCTATAAAAGCAATAGGAATCTAACACACAGGTCTCTAATCAGATATTTTCACTTGGAACCAAGACTTTTCTAGAGAATTTTATGAAGGAAAATAATGCACAGAGGATGAAGGAGCAGGAATATCTATCCCCGCTCACTCCAGAATGTTTCCTGTTTCCTACTCATCGAATCTTCCCTCGTCGAACGCTAAGTGCCCACCTTTCTCGTTTCCACCTTCTAGTCTCTTGGCAGTCACTAGGAACACACTCCCCATGCCTCATGTCCTCAATGTGGGCAAAGTCTGAGTAAGAGGGAGAAAACAAAAGAGAGGTACTCTAAGAACTCTGGAAGTACCAAGGTTATGTTCAATACCAAGGGCGACGACCTCATTCACACACTTGCCCTGCTCCTTCTTTAGACCAAGAGCACTTTTTTCCCAGTCTGCCTCTAACCCCGCCCAGGTTTTTAGTAACTGTATCATATTTCCTTGGCAAACTACCCTTCCTAGTCCTGTTCGTGTCCTGATGTGAGCTGACTCTGCCACTTATTCCAGAAGGAGATTGGCCTGGATTTGGCCAATAGGAGCATAATTTACCAACCACAGCAACTGGCTCATGAACAGGCACGACCCAAGTCTGACCAGTCAGAATATGGAAACTCCTTGGACATAGCAATTGGTTCAAGGTGGTGCTGAGGACCCAGTCAGTTCTATGAATCTTAATTCTGAAACACATTAGAAATACTAGAAATATTATTTACCCCTCTGGTCTTAAAACTGAGGGCATTCCAACCTGAGATTTGTTTATCGCCACCATGTAGAAAAAGCATAACCAGGCATGAAGTTGGCATGAAGGGGTGTAAAGGGCACAGTGGAGAATACTCATTAGTCTTCTGGATTCAGCCTCACTTCAATTTAGGCAGACACCCCACATTTGTGATCTAACACACGCCTCTTGTTAAGTCAGCTTGAGCAGGTTTGTCTTCTGAAAGATTCCCAATATAGCACATCTTCACTCGAGGCCAATCTGAACCCCTCTTGTGGATTTAGAAGCTTCCAGAGGCAGGAGCAGTTAAGAAAGCCAGAGACAGGTCAGAGAGATATGGCCCAGAACTTCTTGAGGATTTAAAAGTCCTCAAAGAAAATTCTAGCTGTACCTTGACACTGTATCCACTGTGCTGGACTGTTACCTTAATGGTGTTAAATGCTCCCCTCTATGGCTCTGGCCCTGGCCACTTCAATAAGCATTGTTAGGAAGCAGTTCTTTGCTTAATCAGACCCTTTCTTACAGAACATGCAAGTGGCATAAAATCCATTTGTTGGGGTGTGAACAGCTCAGCTGTAGATTGGAGGGATACCTGACCAGTTTGCTCTGTCCAGCCCCTCATGCGGTGATTCTAGTGATTAGACATGGCCAATTCTGGCCTCCATGAAACAGAAAATTGCTGCAATTGTCAACAATAGGTCTGCCCAGGCTTATTTCAACCTACCTATAGTCCCAAGCATGAAGGTATCTTTCTAATCCCACAGCTTCCATTCAAAAACCAGGACACTCCTCTCAGGAATGAAAAAAAGGCCATTTTCAAGGCAGTAATTGCATAATACACAGAATATAACAAAAGAGAGACCCTCGAGCTCCATTACTTTGAAGGGTCTGTCAGTGTTTTCATTACAGTCCATTTTCCACAGTGATTTATCTTCAACCGTGAAGCTGGGCTGACAGCTGGGCTTAGCACCCACAGGCCCAGCCCAGGAGAATTGTATGGACTTTAATTTAGTTGGAATTGTTTGGCCAGCTCCTTGCTGAGGACTTGCAAAATGTGAATTAAGTCCAAGTTTGGGTCCTCTGGCAGTTTGTGGCAGCTCCTATTTGGGGCATCCTTGGTAGCTGGCCTGCAAAGTGTACTTTTCCAAGAGACTGAACTCTCTGAGGCAGGGATGAAAGCGAGAGCCATGTTTTATATTCTTCATGGACAGATTTGGGTAAGGGGGTATAGAAGAAAGACTTTATAGTTAAAATTCATTAATGTAGTTTATGCTGCTTTTCAAGTAAAAAAATGTTATTAAACTCAGGAAATCCTTTAAAAGTTCTCTTTCCTCTCTTTATATTCTTTATATGACCCTCATGTAGGCCCCATTATAACTCAGGCAGGAGACCTGGGGCTTCCTAGGAAGGGTGGGACATGACCTGTAATATCCCTCAGTCCCACACAGGTCATTTGTGTCCTTGGAAAAGTCCTGGAGCTTGGGACTGAAAAGCAAAACCAGATCCTAGAAATGAAAGCCAAAATGAACCCCAAGATTAGCTCTCAGGTGGCCAATGCCCAGTCTAGAACATGGTGTCCATCGTGTACCTGTATTCCTGTTTGGAGTCTACAATACACCAGAACCCAGCAGCCTCTCTTAGAGTCAGACAAGAGGGGATGAAAGGTGGAAAATCAGCCTGTGCTTTTGCCTCTGGCCTTCCTGGGCACTAATAGCTGACCAGCCTATGAATTTTCTACAGAGGTTGCCCTCTAAGTCACAGTCCTGTCTGCAAGCTCCTGGTGATTTTAAGCCATTATTTTCAGCATCACTGTCATTCCCATCATGAGCATCCATAATTACCATCATCATCATCTACAGCACCATGAAGAGTATCAGGAACTTACCTCAAGGCAGGTCTGCCAGGTGCTTCCCAGATACATTCTCTATCAGCCCCCATTACAAGCCTCTGTGCTGGTGTTTATATTCTCGTTTTACAGTCAAGAAGACTGGGACTTAAAAAGACAAAACAGCAAACCCAAGGTCATCATGTTGGGAAGTCAGGATAGATTGACAGGCTGCCACAATTCTGGGGCAGAGTACTGCTCTTCCTCTATTTTCAAGCCACATCACTCCCACCTCTGCCTCTGTCATCATTTTCTTGCCTTTCCTGCTTTCATCATTAGCCCTCTGACTCTGACCCTCCTGCCTCCCTTTTATAAGGACACTTGTGGTTATATTTAGTGTCCACTTAGATAAACAGGATCATCTCCCATCACAAGGTCCTTGACTTAATCCCATCTGCAGAGAGTCATTGACGTACCAGGTAGCAGATTCCCAGGTTCTGAAGATTAAGAGGTGGATGTCTGCAGGGGCCATTATTCAGTCTACTACCACGCTGTCCCTCATCACTCATTGTCTGTAGGTCCTTCCTGCTGGAGCAAACCCGAAAGGAGACTAATAGCTGAAGCCACAAGTCCTTCCTGAATGGGGACACGGGGGCATCTCCATGTCAGTCACATACCCTCGGAAAGTCTATGTCCAGCTCAGCCCAGACCATCCTTTTGCTTCAGAGACCTGCATTTGCCCAGCTTTAAGTCCTAGCTCAGTGCTCCGTCTCAGATGCTATTACAGGATCTGCTTTCATCTTCCTCTCCTGCGAATCATAATACTCTGATTTTATATTTATGACCAACTGTTTAAAGTACTTCTTGACCGTCTGACCACCACGCAATTGTCCATTACTGCAATAATCATCTGTCTCTTTGTATTCAGAAAGCAACACAGATTAGGAAATGCAAAGACTGATTTTGGCGCTGAGCAGTTGTGTTTGGGGGGCGTTTCTCCCCCTGCTGTAATGTGTTACACTAAAGCATATTTCTATCCATCTGCAATCCTACCATATTGCAGGTAACTGTGAACAAAACAAGCAATAAAATTGCAAAGGGGCTTCTGCCTTTTCTACATCGACTCTGTTACCTGTGCTCACAGCATTGACAACTCTTCTTAGGTGTCTTCCTTACTCGCTCAGCAGCCCCTGCTAACTGAAAGCCCATGAGAGAGCCAACAAGGGACACAAGAGATAGCCAAGAGGTGCTTTTCAAAAGAGAGTCATAAACTCAGACTCTCTCCTCAACTCCTGTTTCCTGAAAGCCCCCCTTCTAAGATGTGCTTCTTGCAGAATGAATAATAAACACCGATCATTGGAGCGGATGCCGAAGAGCCCGTCTTCACTCTTGATTCTGCAAAGGCTGCCAGTAGAGACCCCACCACCCACCTCTGAGGGCGGTGCTGACACAAGCCCTGGGACTCGGGAGCTGTTGGCAGAGCCACCAGATCATTCTCTTGCTCCCTCCACTCCCACCCTAGGCTGCTAAGATGTCAGGACATAGTTTGAGGTTTCTGGTGACTATGATGTTTGCCTGCTGGGAAGATGGAGAGGATTGAATCTCTTTGTCGAACCCCTGGATCAAATTATGCCCAAAGGCAGCACCTCATCTTCCCCATTATATGAGCCAGTATACACTCCTTTTCACACAGGTTCTTTTTATTGGGTTTCTACCACTTAATATTTAAAGTGTCAAATTATCTTGTTGGCATGTGCCCTAGATGTTCCCCAGTAGCCTCCAGTTCAACTTACTCCAAAATAAGTTCATTATCTTAATGTTCCTATGCCTAACATCTCCTAACTTGGCTCTTTTTCCCCCTAAAATACTTTCATTTTCTGTGCCCCCTATCCCCAGGTCCCTACATAGTCTTGAAACCTCTCTTTTCTTCAAGTCTCTGACCCCTCTCATGGCTCTCCCTTCGTTCTCATCTTGAGGGCACCATGCAGTATATTAGCCTCCTACTTTGATCCCCATTCCCTAATGCACCTTCACAAATGCCCATTTCATCAGGCCCTTCTCTGTGCAAAAGCTTCCTATGGGCCTATGGATTACAAAATAGGCCCAAAATGTTCTTTTGTGACCTCCAAAGTTGGGGGGTAGCACATACAAGTTGAGATTTTATCACCAGGCAGGACAGAAATCTTAACTCTGCCACAGCTTGGCCATGTTATGCTGATCGAGTTGCTAACCCTCCCTGACCCTGCATCCTCAGTCGTAAAGTGGAGAGAATAGTACCCACCTCATGAGGTCCTGGTGAGAAGTAGACAAGTACATTAGTACGTGAGTACATTAAATGCTCAGCACAGAGACTGAAGCAGCAGCATCACCCCACATAATTCCACCAACACTGTTGAACACCTACCATGTGTTAGGTACTTTTCTTGTGAACACACACACACACACACACACACACACACTCTCACATGCAGAGTTTTGGCTGCAGCCCCCACCCAATCAATGCCGTCACTCATTAGTTCAGCAAATCTGGGCCATTGTTACTGCCCTGACCATCATGGGGGCACATATGACAGGGTAGGCAGCGGCTCCCGACAACAGAGAATTCCATTCGAGTAGGAGCTGCACACTGGACATAAACCATTTAAATACCATCAGACTTCTGTCCTGCCAGAGCCCATTGCTGGAACTTCTAAGAACCTCTGTTTCTAAAATCCTGTAACATTGTGAAAAATAAATTTTCTTTCCTAGAAATAGATACAATGGACCCTCTGGAACAGAATCCAAAGGGATAACTATGTCCCCGCTCCCTCCATTACCCAAGTCCCACTTTAGACCATTCCCTCCAGCACCCTGCCCTCGCCTCTAGCCCACCTGCCCCGCAGCAGTGATGTGCGCCCTCACTGAAGCAATAACTCCTCAGAGAGAGAGAAACGGAATCTGCGGGACAGCTTTTAGGAGACCATCCTGCCCTTACATATACTCTTCGCCGCGCTCAGTTCCTTCAAGGCTGCAGGGCTCATGAGATACTCTCCAGACAGCTGGGGTCAAAAGCCTAGCAAACCACTGCCCTCCTGGTTATTTTCCACGTGGCTGCCCCCATTCCAGGTCAGTGTGAGGTGGGAATTGCTGTGGGAAGATGGCCAGAGAGTCATCTATGACCATCTCCTTCCTAGGGCCTGGGAATTCCTAGGAAGCATCTAGAAGCATGGAAAACAGGCTGGGTAACTCTAAAGTAGAGTCCCTTGATTTTGACAACTTGACAACTGAGGCCAAACTATTCTACTCTATGTGGTGGGGACTGTCCCTTGGTGGGTACTGTAGGGGCTTCAGCAGCATCCCTGGCCTCTACACCTTAAATGTCACAGCACACCGTCCCCCAGGCTGTGACAATCCAAATGTGCCAATCAGTGCCTGGGGACAGATATGCCCCGGCTGTCAAATTACCCAAGTGAGAACCCCTGGTGGTAAGGCCAGTCTCCTGAAGGGGTGGAGTGGCCTTAACTACAGAAAAAACTCAACACAGAGTGGTTTGAGCAAAGAAAGGCCATCGAACAGCACAGCCGCAGTGTGAGAAGACAGAGGCAGGGGTAAACCTCAGCCCTGGGTCACAAAGCCTCTGAAAAGTGGGCCTTCCTGAGTGAGTGGCCTGTTCTCTCTAGTTACTCAGTGTGACTCTATGGACAGAGAATAAATCTCACCCATACAGGGCTGAAACGTCAGTCCAATCTATCTGACTCCAGAGAGGGTATGTGGCTTTGAGCCAGTCACTGCTCTGTCACAAGTCATTCTTTGTCAGGGGAGGGAATCAGACTGGCTGGGGATGGAAAATAGTTATTACGTTTCGCTCCCCTTCCAACGACCAAGCCTGTGACAGACATCACGAATCAATCACTGCACTCTTTTCTCCTGAGCCTGAGCACAGCCTAGAGCCACCCTCAGTACTGTGCTTCGGAAAGCTACAACCCCTCCCCTGACTGGCTGTCGCTGTCCTTAGGCCAGCACTGTGCCGGCTTAGAGCAGTCGGGGGTTTTCATGGAATTCTGGAGACCTCAAAGGGCCTCCCAGGGCTACTTGAGGAGAAAAAACAGGGTGGGCAAGCCTCCAGACTCCCACATCCCACTTCACCGAGTTTTGTTCTCTGTTTCACATGATGGACTTCCTATGAAATCCATTTAAGTGGAGTGAACAGACGAAATGTCTATGAGTGTGCTAGGGCTGCAGCGGCAAGAGTCACGAGTTGAGTGACTCAAACAAGTTGTACTGTCCAAAGTTGTGAGTCCAGAAGTCGGAGATTAAGGTGCAGTGAGGTATGTTCCTTCTGAGGGCTGTGAGAGACTCTGCTCCAGGCCTCCCATGATTTCCAGTGGTTTGCTGACAATCTTTGGTATCTCTTGGCTTGTAGAAGCATCAACCAGGTTTTAATCATTATCCTCACATGGAATTCTCCATGTCTGTTTCCCTATGCCCAGTTTCCCCCATTTTAAAATAACACTAGTCATACTGGATTAGGGCCTACCCTCTGACCTCACTTTCACTTGGCTGTGTCTATAAAGATCCAGTCTCCAAACCAGATGGCACTGTGAAGTACTGGGGTTAGGATTTCAACATGTAAATTTAAGGGGAGGCACAATCTAACCCATAACACTGTGTCCTGTGATCCCCTGTCCTTCTCACATGCAAAACACATTCACCCCCATCTCAGCATCCCCAAAATTCTTAAACCCATGCCAGCATCACTTCTAAGTCCCAAATCTCACCTAAATCAAGGATGGATGAGACTGGGACTATGATTCATCCTGAGGCAAAATTCTCTCCATTTGTGAATTTGTGAAATAAATTAATTGCTTCAATTAAATTCAAGGGTGGGATAGACAGTGTCCTGGAAAGGGGCTAGTTTTCTCCCTGAATCTGTCTGTCTGTCTGTCTTGATCAGGGCCTTCCAAGACTTCCAAGGTCTTAGGGGACCACTCCCCTGCCTGAGGCATCATCAAACACCCGGGTCCATAGGTGAATCTTCCAGGGACCACACTAGAGGGCAAAGCTTCCCTGAAGGCATTAGAATCTGACCGTTCAACACTTGGTCCTTGAGACTCTGGTAACTAGTTTCTCAAGGCTTCCTTGCTTTTGGTTTTCTGTCTGGGAAGAATTAGCAAAAGAGGTGAATTCTGATTTTCTTTTTGTCTTTCTTGATGACTCTGTGTGGATCAAATATAGGATGCAATATTCCCATTTCATATGAATTCAGTGGAGATTTCCCTATGAGTTTTTATGTTCTCCATGTCTCTCCATGGCTCAAATGACCCAGGAGTTTGTTGTTTGTAAATGCAGTTTGAGGACAAAAGTCCTTGAAGATCAGTGACTCAAGAGAGAGACTCAAGAGCTTTTGTTCCAGTTGGATAATGCACTTAGGATTTTAATCAACCTTAACGTGTGGATTTTATGCATTATTCAAGACCTCTGTGAGCCCCACATAGATCCTCCTGTTGACAAACACCGTTAGAAGCTGGGTCGTCTCTGCACAGGGCCTGAATCCTGTTGGTATGCATGGCAGAAGCTCCCAGAAGGACTGAAGTCAACACTTATTTGCACTCAAGCCAGATCTTTGGAAATTGGACATTTTCTGTTAGAAAGAAAACTCCCCTGGTTGTTCCCTGTGCTTCAGCATTAATATGAGCCTTGATGTAAATGGTGACATTTAGGGTGATCAAGAAGGATTTGTCTAAGGAAATATCTCTGGGCAGGTGTGAGGAAATGCCCAAGGGGGCCTTGCTCCTATGGCATTGTGGGACAGGAGCCCGTTGAAATGGAGACTGAGTCAGAAGCACTGATGTCTCCCTGAGACAGCGACATCCTAATGAGCTCTAATTGAAAGTGGCTCGCCGTTCCTCCAAGTTTTTTCAGGCCTCCAGGACACAAGGTGCATTTTCCTCAGAGTCGAGCAGGAACAGCACAGCCCACACTGTCTACCAGGAACTGACTCAGTAAGCAGACATAGAATTAGGATTCCAGTGTCTGGCAGGCGCAGGGTTCTAACTACAGCCATTAGCATCAGCAATATGATGGACAAGACACTTCACTTCCCCTACCCTCATTTCTTTGCATGCAAGGTGACCTTCCTCTTGGTCTTGGTTTGGGAATAGAATATGACACTGTGTCCAAGGTACTTTGCCCTGTGTGTACTGTAAAGGACATGCACAGTCTAAATAATTCAGACTTTATAGGGTCCAAGAAATCTTAGGGAATCACCTCAGGTCATTCTCCCAGTCTGGAACAATAATAATGGCAATTTCATACTTAGTATTAAAACAACTTCCAAAAGCATGGAAAATACATTTTTCAAAAATAATGACTACCTAATGATAACAATAACTATGATGAAACAACTAACACGATCTGGACCCCTATACTCAGCTCTTGACTTCATGTAATGTTCAGTATTGTGAAAAAGGTACTTCTAGAGAAACTGAGGCTCAGAGAAGTGAAGAACACGTGCATAGTCACGAAGTGTCAAATTGAATCCAGGCTCCTCTGGCCCCAGGCTCCTCTGGTCCCAGCCTCCATATGTCACGTTACACAAGAGGTAGGCAGCAGTGTTCAGCACAGTCCTTCTCTGGACCTCAGTTTTAACTGGAGATAATAATTCCTCTTTCAGAGTGATTATTGAGATCAAATTGGGTGTTGCATATAAGGAAGGTGCTTAGAACACACAGAAATCTGGCTGGGAAGTGGGTGTTTGCTATCATACCCATCAGCATAGCCCTCTCCAAACCCATTGGAGACACGGTTACCCTGGATCTGAGAAAGTCACTGCAGCTGTGAGGAGTCCACCTGCAGAGAGGAAGAAGATAAGCCAAGAAACCCATGTCCTATACAAGCAAACAGGTGTCAGTCTCGAACAATCTGGGTTTTTTTTATTAATCCAGAAAGATAGCTGATAGGTACAGTAGCCACCCAAGGATGTTCATGTCCTAACCTTCTGTGATTACATTATCTTAAATGACAAAGGGGACTTTGCAGATATGATCAGTAATAATCTTGAGATGGAAGAGTATCCTGGATTATCCAGATGAGCTCAATGTCATGAAAAGGTCTTTATAAGATGAAGGAGGAGGACTAGAAGGAAAGAGATGTGATGACAGAAGTCAAAGTCAGAGAGAGAGAAAGATTTGAAGAACTGCTGGCTTTACAGTTGGAAGAAAGAACAAGTCAAGGAATACAGGTGACCTTTAGGAGCTGAAAAGAGAAAGAATCTCCCAAGAGAACACAGTTCTGCCAAACCACTTTAGACTTCTGACCTCTAGAACCCTAAGACAATAAATTTGTTTTTCTAAGCCACCACGTCTCTGATCATTTGTTACAGCTGCAGCAGGGAACTCATACTCTCCACAGCTCCTAGAGAGCTGAACATACTTCAGACAAAGCTCCAACCAGTACACAGAGAGAAGACAAATCCCCTTCTACGTTGTGCCATTGTGAGATATCATTGTACAGCTGGGCTTTAAAACAGATTCTGTTTTGTTCAAGTCTTGTTGTTAAATATTCAGAAGGAAGAGAGAGATGGCCCCATTCAGAAAAGAATGTCAGCATTTTGCATTTACAAAACTCTAGACTGTAAAACAAGACGATATGAGCTTTTTGTAATATTTGAAACGACAGACACACTTACTAGATTATTATTATCAATATGAATTTTAAAAATGCAGAAGCAAGTTCCCAAAGTGGTTCTCTCCAAGCTGTCCCACCACCCACCCATCTTTGAGAGCAGAAAGAGCAGGGAAAGCTGGCAGACAGGGCAGGGAGGGAGATCCAACCTTTCTGAAAACTGGGAATAGTTGGGATTGTCTCAAAACCAGTCACATCAGACGATGAAGTGTGAATCACTGAACAAATGTGCAATAGAGAAAAACCACAAAATAAGCCTAGAGACAGAATGCTAATAGTGAGGCAAATAAGGGGAGACAAGAACTTGAATATTCATGAGCCTCTAATCAGGCACTTTGGATGAATACAGAAATGGCCCTGTTGGGACGGCAAGCTCCATGGGAAGGAGAATTCTGCCTGAGGGAGTGCAAAGAAGTGTCCTCAGACCAGACTTGTCCTGCTGCCTGGGACATCACCTTAGGCCTTCACATTCTGGTCCCACATCAGTTTTCTTTCTCCCCCAACCATTCACACCACACTGAACTTGGTCTTGTCTTGCTGCAGAATGTTTCCACGCTCAGAGCTGGGAAGGGGCAGAGGAGGAAAGCACTGATATTCTGGGAGCAGTCTGAGCTGCAAGTTCTGTATCTATTAGATCCGTATCTAATACCCTCATCGCCACCACTTCATGGAATGTAATTATCCCATTTTACAGATGAAGAAATAGGAGTTGAGGGAAATTCATTGCTCCCAGTATCAGAAAGCCACAGAACTTGAGTTTGAAGGGCCTGTGTATGACAGGAAGCCTGCATCGAATCATCCCCACCTCATGCTACACTCACGTGCTCATGAGAAGCACAGAAGCACGTGATGCTATTTGGGCTAAAGCGTGGTACTTGGGAAGAGAAAGGGCGCAACTGAGGAAACAGGACCTCAGCTACCCAGAGAAGGGGTAGCTTGGTGAGGAAATAGGGACGAAGACTCCCTTGGAGTGAGTGTGAGGAATGCCATCTGCTGGACATGGGGCAGCGCCATGAGAAGTTTTCTCAGAATCTGCTGGTGTGCCCAGGGAATGAGGAGGGGGCTGTAGACACTCCCAGAAGGTCTGCGGTCAGCACTTGTCACATAACACACACAGGCACATGTCTGCATGGCACACACGTCCGGCTCCTGCCTCTACATCTCACTGTGCTGGCACCGGGATCAGCAGTAAGTAAAACCAGCACAGCATCCAGTCTTGCGGCTCAAGTGACTACTCAGGGAATTGGACAAAGTAAAGAGAACGTAGCTACAGATGGAGAAGTGACGGAAGGAAGAGGAACTCAAGAGTGGTGAGGGGGAAGAGCTCATCTAGGATTTCAGGAGAGGCTTCTCGGAGGAGGTGATATTTGAGTTGTGACCCGAAAGATGAGCCTGGCTTATAATGAATGGAAAAAATGCTTCTAACAAAAGCATAGGGTGCAAGAAGTAATCCAGACCACGGTCAATATTCAGGCCTCTGGGGCAGCAGTGGACATCAAGATTCAGTCATACAGACAGCTCCCAAGGTGAGGATGAGCAGTTCACCAGGCTCCTAGCTAACAGAATGGGGACTTGATTAGAAAGTAGGCTCCTGCTGGGGGAGGAAGAGCTGGGCAACTTCGCTGGGGAGATTACCGGAAACCCAGGACTGCTCAGTCAGGCACCGGCCATGCAGCTACCTTACACGCTCCATACAAGTGGTCACACTTACATTTCATAATCTTTCCTGGAGGTGATGTCATATCTATATTCATTCTCTATGGCTATTCTTACTACATAAGTAGTGACTTAGAACAATGCACACTGCTTATCTCAGTTTGTGGGATCAGAAGTCAGGCAGGCTTTAGCCGGGTCCTCTGCTCAGAACCTCACAGAGTTGAAATCAAAATGGCAGGAAGCTCTGTTCTCGTCTGTTGACTACAGAAGGTTTGCTTCCAGTCCCCTCAGGTTGTGAGCTGAATTCATTTCCTGGTGGATTTGTGGGACTGAAGTCTGTTGTCTGATGGCTATTGGCTGTGGTCCACTCTGGGCAACTAAAGATTGCTCTTATGTTCTTGCCACATGGCCCCCTCCACTGACCTTCTCATGTTTTCAACCTCTTTGGTTTAAGGAAGGATCAAGTTCCATTTAGGGACTCACTCAATTAAGCCAGGCCCACGTAGATAAACTCCTTCTGGATTAACCCGAAATCAAATTCCAAATACTCACTGGCTCTGACTTCCCTCGTGGGAAGTCAGAGTGCACACTGGGTGGCGGGCAGTCACCCTGGGCATCTTAGAATTCACAATTGATAATATTAACAGCTATTGTCCTGCCAGCATTTTTTGTGTGCCAGGCACTGTCTAAGTCACTTGATACATAACTGGATAGTTGTCCCCTTGACTATTAAAAAGTCTCCATTTTAAAGATGATGATACAGAAGTTAGGAAGGTTAATAATCATTTGGCAAAGGACACATGGCTGTGGCGAGAAGTAGTCTGGTTAGAACCCAAGTCCAGGTGCTGTCAAAGCCCCGCCTTCTCCTAGAGGCCACTGTGGCACAGATACTGCCCCTGCCTGAAGGTCTTGCTCTCTCCAAAGGGGTGGTCCTGGGGGCCACAGGGGCCTGCTCACTTGCTGTGGATGGCAAAGAGATAGCCCAGGACTCCAGCAGAAGAGCTGCTTAGAGAGAGCCGAGTGTCCGTTTCACTTGGGCCACACAGAGGTCCCGGCTGCAGCAGCCTGCCCAGCAGATACCCGGCTGGACCCCAGGCCATCTCCACCAGGACCAGGTACTCCACGTGTCCAGGATGAGGGTCTCAGAAATGTCCCGTGAGAATACATCAGAAAGCCTCCCCAACCCTGGCAGGGACACAGCTGATTTGGGCACCTCCCATGGCCCTTGGAGCCCCGGCTGCACTTCCCAGGCTGCCTGCGAACGTCTGCGCCCCACCAAACCCTGCAGTGCAGCCTGAGCAGATGGCTCGGAGTCACTCCAGTGGAAATTAATGGAGTCAGACTGTCCACACACTTCTTTTCAACCATAGAGAAATATTTTCCATGAGTCAAACACCAGATGTATTTTGTTTATGGGATAATTTAGCACTTGCAAGGGGTAAGACACTAAAATCAGAGACGAGTCACGCTTATGTTTCAGGAAAGCCCAAGCACACTCCAGCCACCTGCAGTGAAACTTTGGGGCATCGTTTCTGAGATGGAGCCTGGACCTTAAACTCAATACTTTGTTTTTTCCCAGAGAGGACACAAGTGACTCCCTGTCTTTCCCCTGGCGTTCAGTTTTGATCACACTGGCTGAATTGGGCAGAGCCCTAATGATGGGGGTGAGGGAAAAAGAGGGTCAGCACCATTCAAGGATTGAAAAGATTTTGGTGGGGTTCAAAATCAAGCACGAAATTAACAAAATCTACCTCTATTGGGATCAACTTCATTTTAATAGTCATGAAAGTCCTCAAGCCAACAGTTCTAAGTATGACCTCTTGGCCAGCGATATCAGAGGGGACCTTGTTAGAAATGCAGATTCTCGATCTCATCCCCAGGGCCCCTGAATCAAAAACCCAAAGCAGCGATCTGTGTTTAAACACTCCCTCCAGGGGTGGGGTAAAAGACTCGCTGGAGGTCAGAGTCACTGCCACAGACACCTGAGGTATGCTTCAACATTCTATCTCACTGAATATCTATCTCACGTAAGCTAGTTGACCTCACTGTGACTCAGTTTCCCTATTTGCAAAACAGAGTAACAGTAATTTAATGTGAAAATTTAAATGTTTCAAACAAAAACTTGTATAGTGTACATCATCAACAAATATTTGTCTCTTTCATTATAATTATTTCTATTTGCATTTGAAATCAACTGTGATAATAGTTAATAACATTAATAGCTATCCCACTTAGTGCACTAGTCATGGTCAGGCACCTGACCAGATATGCAAATGGTAATTGTCACATTGACAATAAAAAATAATTTTTCAGTATTCATTACCCCCTCTTATTCATTCATCCTCATTTGTTCACTTTTTGGGGTGACCTGATCCTAAGGCCTGATGTCTTGAATGTCTAAATACCCATATAGACTCATATCTATCCAATTTTTCAGCTGGTTTGCACATCTTAGTGCCTGTGATGGAGGGCTTCAGGCTTATAAGACTTATGCCATGTGGAATCTGCAGACTGAGGGGTTGATTTTGTCCCCAGACACCCACTCAAGCCCAGTGTTAGAACAGCATTTTGAAAACTGCAGCCCACTGACTGTCGTTTAAATAGAGATGCAGAGAAACACAGTCACGCCTGTTCATTTACATGGTGTCTCTGGCTGCATTACCCTTCAGGGGCAGAGGTGAGTTGCTGTGAGACCAGCTGGGCCACAAAAACTAAAATATTTACTCTCTGGTCCTTTAAGAAAAAGCTTGCACATTCCTCCTCTAAGAGGCAGTCTCTGCTTTAAAGTCTGCTAGAAGAAGTGCAGGTTAGCCTTTTAACTGAGCTGGCCAGTGGGTTAAGCTATGGCCATCAACCAGCCCATGACAAGCCTCAGCACAAGTATTTCAACTAATTTTATAGACACACCTGTAACCAACTACTATAACAGTGTAATAATTAGTTAATAAGTGACTTAATAAAAGTTTAACATAGCTACAACCAAGAAAACGTATAGACTTGCTCTCACTCCCCTAATGAGCTGAATAAAGAATGAGCTACACTCATGAGGCACGTAAAATATTCTCTATGATAAGTTATCCAGGGGCATAAAAGGACAATGACGTGTGTACAGTAAATACTCACTGGTATTAATAATGGATATGTAGATGCACACACACAAATACCTGCAAGTGAGTAGAAAATTTTGGAATTTAAAAATGGGAAACCAGTACAACCTTGGTCGCCCCTGAAGATGAGCCTGAGAATCTGAACTAGGAAAGACACTGCCTTTTGACTTTCTACCCTCTTGTTCTGCTTTTTTAAATTTTTTTTACTGTATATATATTTACCTATTCTAATTAAAATACATATTTTTATAAAACAGAAGTGTCACTCTATGTCACAAAGGTGCATGCCAGGACCAGGGTCCTGGTGGAGAAGTGGTATCGCTGTTAGTGAGAAAGAATTCCCCCCACCAAAAAAAACAACCCCCACACAAGAAAATAACGACCGTCCAGCAGGTTGAAGCTGACTTTCCAACTTGCGAACTCTCAGGGCCACTGTGAACCAGAAGCCACTGTTATTAAAAGAGAAGAAAAATCAATAATCCATCACAGAGAAGGCTGTGGCGTCAGATGAGAAGGCTCTGGGCTGGGTGTTGCACCCTCAGCCGTGAGACCTCCAGAAGAGTAGTGTCAAAGCCATAGGAGCCTCCATTTCCTCACCAGCGGGAGCGGGGGACCACACAGCCTGCTCGCAGGGGTCTGGGCAGGGCCAGCACACACCCTCTGCCGGGCACCCCGCTGAGCCGCTCACAGACCTTCCTGCGTCTAGTCCCTACAGCAGTCAAACTGCTGTCCTCATATTCAAATGGAGAAACCGAGGGTGAGGGTCACACAAGTCATCTGTCGGAACTCACATAGTTATTACGCAGCAGCCAGAGTCCGGATCTGGAAGTGCTGCTTGAGTTTGCACCAGTGATTGTATCTGGTCTGTCACTTAAATGAGACGTTCAAATGAGACTCTTGAAATTCACTCTTAGGTAACAGTCACTCAACCCGTGTCATTCCTTTCAATGTCTCACAGGTCCTCAGGGCGCCAGGACTGTGTCCTGTGGTCAGTTCCCAGACAGCATCCACAAAGCCATGCGCTGCCCGCTCTGGTGTAGTTGGCCACTGCAGCTCCGTGTTACCAGGCCGTCCCGGCCTGGAGCCTTACTGACCGGACCGCTGTAACAGCTCTTATTTCAGTGAGCAGAGGCCCCAGGTTTGCCAGCTTCCTGCAGCTCAGGGAGGTCTTCCACTGGGACCATCTTTTCTGTGTGTGGCAACGCAGTTCCTTCTCTTTCTCACACACACACACACACACACACACACACACACGATCTGAAAAGAGGTATCAGTGAACTCAGGGAACCATATCTGCTCCTCGACCCTCAGTCTGGAGAGCTCGTGTCTGCTCTGGCCTGCAGGAGAGCCCGCAGCCTGGGTTCTGTTCACAGGATAGAATTTTAAAACCTTCTCTTACCCTAGAATCCGTTCCATTTTATTCCTTCATATATCCAAGAATGATTCACACTGTCTGGATTTGCGGCTGCCTTTCTATACAGCAGAGATAATAATACCTATCTCGCAGGGCAGCAGGGAAGAAAGACAAGGGGTGACCCAAGGCAGGGTTGGGCAAGAGCCAGCTCCTGGAACCAGCTACACCCCACCAATTATAAGGGCCGGGACAATATCTGCCTTGCGTTTGATGTATCAGCAGTGCCTAATGCAGATCCCAAAACAGAGCATGTTTTCAATAGAAATTTGCTGAGCTAAACAAGGAATGACCTTAAACGTATACTGCGCACCGCCACTAGTTAGATGCTGCATCAGGTACAAGGCAGACATGCTCTCCCTGCGCATATTGAACCCAGGCACGCACGTCTGAGGCAAAGCAGGCAAAGAGAAGTCAGAGGAGCCGTAGTCCTGACCAAGTCTATCCCATCTTCCAGGAGCCCCCATCTTCCAGGAGCCCCATGTAACACTTGATATGCCTTCTCCCATATAATAATTATGACAGGGCTGCTGAGAATCCCACCCCACCCGCCATTTTACAAAGAAAGAAAGTGAGACCCCACACACACCAGCCGCACAGCGACTGAGGAGCAGACCACTACTTCCACCTGACTGCCAAACATCAAAGCTTAGTGTTCCCTGGCGCCCGCTGTCCCCTGGAGTGGACGTGGGGCCCCTGGTTGGCTGTGGTTCTGCCAACGTTATATTCCTCCAAATGATTCTGCCTCCTCCAGCCCTTTCTGTCCAATGACCATGTCTGTTCATACTTGGACCTGCCAGAGACCTCTCCCCACCAAACCACCCAACCAATACCTCTAATGGACCCTAGCAGACAGGGTCTAGCCTCCAAGGCTGTCAGATCCTTTGACCCGGCCCCCACCAAAGGAAGGTCCTGTTCTCAGTTACATGCCACAGGGACACCTGTCTTCTCGGTCAGCGAAATAGAGAAGGGGAAGGTTGAGACCTTGAAGGGGGTCAGCTCTACCGGTAAGCCATGCACAGTAGCCCAAACATGCTTTTACACAACAGAAGGCTACTAGTCAAATATGTGGAAACACCAAGGAGGAAACACATTTGATGAAGATCATCGTCCTAGACCTTTGCTGTGCAAAGTTGAACAACATCTGGTTTATACTTCAAGCAGCTGGAAGAGAGCTCCCCCTCATTGCCTCTGTTCCCAGGATGGCTCAGGAGTTCTTCCAGGGCCTCCCTGGAGAAGCCAACCACAAACCCTTTTACTCATCCCCAGACTTCACTTTCCTTCCTGCACCTTTAGCTCAGCCTTCAGCATAGTCTCATAAATGGATGCTATCCGTTATACTAGGACAATATTTTGGTTTTATGCCTTTCATGCTCCTTTATCTCATTTCAAAGATTCTCCCATATTCCTACTGGGGATGAAGCCACCACAAGAAGCTGACCTTCTGACTACAGCTTCCTGTGCTCTCAGTAAAGATGGACTGATGAAAGTGAAGGAGTAGAAAGTGGCAGATATGATAATAATGAAGGCTTATCAGTAGGATGACCATATTTCCTTGAGACAAAAAACAAAAAACATGACATGGGAATGGCAAAAACAGGAGGGGGTTACATGCTGGCAACTAAGGGGAGCGGGGAGGGAGGTAGAGCAATCCAGGCAGGAACAGAATAGTCAGGCCAGCAACGGCAAGTGCTCTGCGATGCCCACTGCGATGCCCATTGCGATCACATAGTAATGACGCGTGAACCCGGCAGGACTTCATCAAAACGTTCAGGCTATGGCGAGAAATTCTGAACACCTCAGGTGAAAACCAAATTTGGTTCTCTTATAAGCCCCACTCCAAATGTCCTGCTTAAAACATGCTACTATAGCCATCTCAATGCCGGAAATGCCCAGTAACCCCGAAGTGCCAGAGACAACCGCACAGGACTTACCTGCAGCTTGACCACACTGCAGTGGAATCCTCTTTCCGTAGCTCCTGTCTCCTCACAGGGACAGGAACAGCAGTCGTGGCCCCAGTCCTCCGCCGTCAGCACCCGCAAGAGCTGTCTTTAACGTGGGGTAAAAGGGGCTCTGGGGCCTCCTCAACACAATGGACCCAGGGCAACTCGACTACTCCTTTTACCCCAATTAAAGATGACCCCAGTTTATTAAAAATGGGACAAAATGGACATTTGTATTAAAATGACGGTATGGTTGGAAAATGTGAAAAAGCAGTATCATCCCATTTAAAACGGTACATACAGTCAACCACTTATCAGCCTTCCCAGATGCTGAGAAGGCATAGTCTTCCTAGGAAATGACTTGCCCTGGGCCGCACCTCTAGTTTGCAGTGGAGCAACCACGAGTCCCTCACTGGGCATCCCTCTTAGTCACCTCCATGCTGCTCTGTAAATGCGCATGCGCTTGCATCCGGGTCCTGCCACCCCCACTGCATCTACATGCATGTGTCTCCCTGTGCTGCAGACCTCAGCACAGGACGCGTCTCAGGGTATGGAATGGGACTCTCTAGGCTCCAAAGCACGGACGCCATTCCAGATTTACTGCACTTATTTACAAACAACAAACACTCTCAATTATTTCCATGCTGCTCAGGACCATAATTTACTCAGAGGTATGAGCTATCAAGTTTCTCAGGGACTGCTTCAAAATGTCAGATCTAAAAGATGACTCCCGTGTTCGTGAATATGAAACACCCATTTATATTTTTCATTTTTACTTTGATTTAATTTTCAGACAGTTCAACTTTCTCCCCATGCCTGAGTGCCGAAATTCATTTCACTTGTCAAAAGAGACAAATTTTCATAATTACAAAATAAAACATGGTGGCCCTTCTTTGGTGACCGCATATTTCACATCAGTCTTTTTTTTCAGGATGAAAATGCCTTTCCTAGTCTAGTTGGTTTCCTTCTGACATATTTTTATTCAGTCTCTACTGCTAACAGACAAGGGCACCAGCTAAACATTCACTAATGTTTTGTTATGTTAATGAACATCTGTAAAAAGGGAGATGAAATTTCTCCACCCAGCCTGTCTGCTTACATCTTCTGTTCTACAACCTGCGCTGAAACTGCAAACAGGTTACAAGCTATGCAGGGTGGATGCCCTACCCTCCAATGGTTCTTTCTGCCTTGACCCAAAGCACCCGAGTCCTACCGTGAGGCTGTATCAGATGTTCATTTCAGAGAGGTCAGAAGACTCTAGGGCTTTCTTACCGTAGCTGCCGGGACATGTGCAGGAAGTAGCTATGGTGTTTTCTTAATAAACTGTCTTTTCTTATATAAAGGTAATGTATGTTCTTTGTTTAGAAAATTGCACACACAAAAAATCAGAAACAGTAAAAACCAGGAAAAAAACGACCTGTAATCACACCATTCAAAGTAAAATATGGCTCTTGAATACTTAAAAATGAATTTCTTAGCATTAGAAATCGACTTAATCACACAAAAAGAGGTTAAAGATGAAGAGAGGAGGAAAACATTACATTCTCTCTAACTGCTCATCTGAAGTGTGAAGCTGTACCTCAGACACTGCTGAAATGCCCATTCTGGTCACCAGACCCACTTGAACTTGGTCACACAGATCACTCCGAAAGAAGGTGATAGAATATAACACCCAATGGTTAGTGAATGCTGACAAGAGTGAAGAAAGATGAAAAGCTATAGAACAAAGCGAACATATAAGGCAAAGTGGTTGGTCATTTTCAGGAGCAGCAGAGCAACAAAAATGCTTGGGGCATGTCCATGTCGACACACTTTCATATAGATGTCAGCACAGCCATAGTTTGGGGTCCCTGAGGTGAAGGGGAGCATATAGTAAGTCTCTCCGGTGGTGCTCATGGAAATGACAACTAGACAAGGGAAAAGATGGAAGCAGGACTGGGCATAGGAGGAAGCTGAGCTGAGATGCTCAACAAAAGCCCCAGCCAACTGCATGGGGAGCTGAGTGGCCAGGATGGCTCTTCCGAGCTGACCTAGGGTGCTGTGGCAGGCGGGTCTTCTTACCTCCCCATCAACCGGGCTCTAGATGTGGGCTTCCCTGGGACAATGTGGAGACAATCTGTGGAGACAATCCCTGAAGCAGGCTGATTCTGAGCTGTGTGTCTGTGGCGCTCCCAGCAGCTGGGGGGCCGGGGGGCTTTTCACAGCATCCACCACACCTAGATCCCTGTAGAGGGACTGCACTCCCTCTCCTTCCCCAGATGAAGAGGCACATGGGCAACCAGACCCCTCAAAACAACGGTACTGGGGTACACCGAATGTCAGAGGCAGAAGTCAGCAAGAAGCCACAATGAGGGAGGAACCCAAAGGGAGGCTCTCATGAACTGCTAAGAATGGGAAAGCCAGGCCACAGCAGGCCCCCTTGAGCAATGCCTAATGCCCGAGGGAGCAGGGCACAGCCTCCCCTTGAGAAACCACAGTCCAACACACCCGGAATTCCCGTTTCAATGTCACCAGGGCTATGGCTGGCAAAACTCAGTATTTCTAAACAGTCATTTCGGGAAGAGCAGACCTTCAAGCCCCTCCTTTCAGCAGACGTGTCAGCTCAGGCTTCTCAGCCTCCACCAGGCGGCAGCGCTCTAGGGGAAGCTCGGGAATGACAGTCTAAGGAAGACCCTCCCATACCAGGGCCTAGTGGCACTGCGGCCCTCTCACACTTTGCACCCAAGCGCCCTGCCACCTGACAGGGATACGTGATGCTGTCCTCTGACTGGTGAGGAGACAGAGGCCCAGCATCATCAAGGTCACTGGGGCAGCATTCGCCCTGCACCCCATTTTGAGGACCCCTGCTTGGGGTTCATTCTGCCACGCAGGGCTCCCCGGCCTGTTGCATGGCCACCAGTCAGGGAGCATTTACACCCTCGTCCCGTTGCGAGCTGCAGTCCTCTTTTATTTGGGGCATCGCCGCCCATTACAGAGGGGCACGGCTCCTGGCTGGTGGCAGACGCTGACTCCGTGGGTCCCTGGCGGGCACCGGTGGGTCTCCACAGAAGCACTGCGCGGCAAGACACGGCCTCGCGCTTCAGCCTCGAGAGGACAAGCGTGTCTTCTCTTTCAGGGAAGGGTTTCCCTCCTCCTTTGTGCAGCATCCTGACTTGGGTGAGAGAATGGTTGCCTTAAACCCCATCTCTTTTGCCCTTTTCATGCTGAACGTGTCCCATCAAACTCAAGAATCTTTTTTTTAACAGACCACTACAGTGAAGATAAAATTCATAATAATAAAAACAAATTCATAACCAAACACCGCAAGAACTCCGTTAGCCTACATGCTCCTCGCCACAGCAGGGTGTGATGTAGCACATATTTCACAGTAACAGAAAAACACAATGTAACTGCTGGCTCTTCGTCAAGATACTTCGCTAGCCTAAGCCTCAGTTTCCCCATATGCCAAATATCAGGCTTGGACCAGGCCATCTTCAAGGTTCTCTCCCACCCCAGCACTTACAGCCAGGTCTGCTGGCCTCGCACTCTGCACACCATGGGAAAGTGGAAAGGACGTAACACTGCACCACCAGCACTGTGGCATCAACATACAACAGAAGGCTCGCCCCGGTGGCTGGTGCCTCATCACAGGACACAGCGAGAAAGCGTTAGGTCAGAAGTTTACAGAAAAGGCTCTTGTTTTACTAGGGGCACAATAATAGAGGCATTAGCAAAGACCCGCGGCAAGCTGTAACACCCCCCAACCACCCCGAAGATTATTGCGATGAGGAGACAATAAATTGAAATTAAATTTACAAAAATGACACGTTGAAAATTATCTTTAAAACTGAAAACATCTGAAAAATGGAAATAACATTCTGACTCAGCGGTTCTACAGACGCCTCCCCCGGCCCCCTAATTGGAATGTCTCAATTATGGCAACATCACCCCGACCCTCTCCACTGAGATCGAGTGTGAGAGCTGTATGATTTACATCTGCCATTTGTAAAATACATTAGGCAGAAAGGACTCGCATAATCTCAAACACATTTGAGTTTACCAGGCTCCAGGAAGGTCAATGGACAAAGCATGTGATGCCTGAAGCAGCAAACAATGATACTAATGACTCATTAAAATGTTCATTAGGAGAAACCTGATAAACACATATTCTCTTCAGACAACTCTCAGGAAAGGGATCAGCAAAATTCTCCCCCGACGGCCAAGGGAAGAGGGACAGCCAGCTTCTACAGTTTCTAGACAGCTAGCCATTGTTTTAATTATGAAGGCAGGCATTATGCTTGGAACCACATAGAGCAGGTGTGTGTGGCCACGGTGCCACCTGGGCCCAGGAGCCCTGATCGCTCGCTTCTGTTCTGCAGTGCCTTCCCAGCTGCCCTCCTTAAAACCCTGGCTCACAAGTTACCTGCCCTGACCACTAATAATGACATTACCAGCCCCTTCCCCCCAGATACTCCCACTCCCCATTACCCTGAGTAACTTTGCCTTTTGTCCAGTAAAATTAAATCTTCTAACTTACCATTTAAATAACTTGTTTTTATATCTATTGTTTAATACCTATGAGCTCCAGGCAGGCAATAATATTTGTTTTGTGATACTGTATCCTTGGTGGCTAAAAAAAGTAGCAGAGAAGAATAGGCATAGAATAAATGTGGGGAGGGAGGGGGGGAGGAAAGAAGGAAGGAAGGAAGGAGAATATGAAGTAATAAAAAGCTGTTATATTAAGCTATATATGTATATATGTGATGTTAGATAAATCCTTTTTATTTCTAACTTCTATGCTATTATTTTATTAAATCACATTGCAATCTAATTTCAAAACATCTATACAGAAAATTGCTGTCAAATTCAGGTGGTATCTTTCAGAAGTGTTTTTGTTTTCAAATCAGTGAATCAATTTGAGTGTGCCATTGAAAATTGTAAATAACCATCCTAAATTATAATAAACCCTTGCAATACTCAATTTTATTAAAATACAAGTCAGAAAATCCTGAAACAAGTTCTAGAGACTTCTTTCCTCATCTTTGTTACTCAAAAAGTTTGGGGCTATAGGTGAGGATACTGGTGGGCCAGGGACCAGACATGTTTGAAGGAGCCCCACCTGGACCTGTGCACCTCCATGATCTGACACCTGACTTTGAGCACATGATCCCCCCTCCTCACCCCATTTTGCAGGCTTGAGGCTGATGAAGAGTTTCTTACACTTTTCCAAGTATATCCTGATGCTATAGTCCAGCTCTTGGGGTCTACATGCATGAAAATTCAGATACATACACTTGATCAGGGAAGCAGGAGAGAAGACAGGGAGGGATGAGGGAAGAGGGAGGACAAGCAGTGGGTCTGGGGAAGGGTCCTGGAGGAACAGTGGTCAGGGTGGCTTGTTGGGAAATGTCAGGTTGTTCTCAGTGTGCTCACAGGAGGTGACATATACAGAAATTTACGAGGAGTTCAAAGTCAGGTTTGTTTCACGTCTGATTGGATGCCCTGTTCCTGGAGATGGACTTGGCTCCATCATCTGTTTCATTTACCTTGGCCTGGATTTGCATCTCCGCCTTTGCACCAAACCCAGCATGTCACATCAGTGCCCTGCACCCAGTCATTGTGACTGAGGACCTGTTCCACTCTGTCTGCACACCAGCTCACTGTCCGAGATGGGAGAGATGCCATGCACAGTATAGGTGGTGGGGAAGAAAGAGGATGTATGGGATGTTGCCACCCAGACAACTGGTCAGGGAGCCCTTAGTACACTTACAACAGAAGTAAACAGAATTTAGCCAACAGATGCTTGAAGAAGCACCAATCAGCTCAGTGCCAAAGTTGAGTGAGCGGAACTAACAAGAAGCTGAGTTCTACAGCTTCCATTCATTCTAGTTCAATCAGATGAGTTCTAGAATCTCCCACAAACTACAGTGAGTTTGGACACGAGTGTCAGACTCCAGATTCCCAGGCAAAGTTGCCAAAGTATGTCTGTGCAACCGGCCACCACCAGCATCCCAGAAGAATGGCTTCTCTGCTCCTTCATCTATTTATTCATATATATAGATATCTATACATATCTATATATATATATATATCCTTATATCCTACTCAATACAAAACTTATAATCTCCAATCCACTCCAAACTATTTTTGATGAGCTGATTTATTCAACAGATGCCAACAGAGCCACAATTTTGTGTCAAGAATGTGTGCCAGAACTTCCGTGCACACATCTAGGCAGTTTCTTTCACAGAAAGAGCAGCCTGGTGATGGACACAAGAAGAGATGTGAGACTAAACCCAAATTCCACTGTATACTTTTGCATTTCCACACACTCTTCTTTTTTTCATCCTAAAAATGGAAGAAACATCCTCTTTAGAACAGACACATCTAATGAATATATTTAATGACTCTGAACAGTACACTTAAAAATAGAAAAAAATGCCATTTTATTCTATGCATATTTTACCATAATAAAATGTTTAAAATAAAAAAAGAACAGAAATATCTAGGGACCACTACATAAATACATAAATCCTGTTGTCTTGCTATTTCTCTCCCTTTCATCATCATTTTGGGCTTCTATTTATAAGAACCCAAATTAAAATTTCAAGGTCAAAATGACATCTGATAGAACATGGACATTCTTAACTAGTTAGGTGTAGATGGTACTATGAAATATTTTTAACTTGCCCTTAAGACCTTCACATTCAAATATGAGATCTCACATACAGAGGATGAACACAAATTGTGTTACATGAAAGAGGAAAGTTAGTTGCTTTTATACGTGGGATTTTTCTAGTAGAAAATGAAAGATGCTTCTCTCCTCTAATGAGTCATGAGTGACTCATGTACTCTTGGGAAAATCTCAAGTGGCCAAGTGATTTGATTGCTTTTTTTGACTATAAGCACATCTAGGAAGTGAAGGCTAAAATAAACAATAAAGGACCCTGAGAAATTCAAATAATTGTATTTCTTTCCCAAATGAAGCTATCCTAAAAATGTTTTTAATGCAAAATATTAGCCCTCTTTCATATTAACAATATTTAACTGTGGCCACTGAACCAAGTGATTTTGGCTGCCTGCAATTGTCCTTCAATTATGAATCGTCCTTCAATTATAATCAATATTATGGCTTCACCATAATATTGATCCAAATCTAATCACTTTAGAAACTGAAATCACAGAATGACTTTCATCTTTCCTTATGCCTTATCTTGGACACCTTTCTCTCTTTGTCTGTGTTTCTTTTTATCTTCTGACTATTTTGATAACTTACAAAGCTAAGAAATTTTCAGTGTTGAGGAAAAACACCAGAGATCTTTTTGAAATTCATGGTACCCCAAAAGCTGACAGCAAGAATATACTTTCTAGTACATAAGAAAGAAAAATGTATTTAGTAGACTGGCTGTTAATATGTCATCAGGATAAATCATAAGTCTTATTCTTGAGAATCTTAATAAAAGAAGTCACTTGAGACGTGGAGAGTACAAAAATAATCATCGATAGTCTCTATCTTTGACTGGAACCTGGGGAAATTTTGAAAGTGTTCATTCATAGAGACACTTAAAAAGACATTGCCCAAATTTATCATTGTCATAAATTCTTGCTGACTAAAAAGTTTCCTTAGAGTAATTTACAATGCCCATCATAAAATACTTCATCAAAAGGAAACACTTAGATTTAACACAAAACCGTAAACTCTCAAGGACTCAAGGACAATGGTCTCAGCCAGGCCCCAGAGTTGATGGAGTGATCTATGATTCCTACAGGCCTCAGACGTGGTCTCGCTTCCACCAGTCACTCCTGCCTTCTGGGCTGACACACAGCTCTGGTGTAGTTGCTTCACTCAGGGACTCCAGAAAGAGATGTGCTTTGAAACAACACTCTAGTTCTTCACTGGCACCCCACTCCTGAAACTGGTCTTGGCTCCATCGTCTGTTTCATTTCCCTTGGGCTGGATTTGCATTTCTGCCTTTGACCAAAGCCACCACCTCACATCAGCGAAGGGAGGGGTGGAAAGGAACTATTACGCGGGGCGATGAACCAGGCAGTCAGAACAAACAGCGTGTGATTAGTGAAGCAAACTGCTTCAAGTAGCTTCATGATGGCGAGAAGCTATTCCATACTGGATGTCACTGGGTGCCTCAGTCACTCTATCAAGGCAACTGGTTTCACTTTACCTTCAGCCCGGAAAGCTGCTGGTGAGCTAATACAGCTCTCACCAGATATGGTAAGTTTCAACATTAAAGGATAGAGACATCAACCTCCCATTTTTCTGCTATTCTTCCCTACAAGTTCTTAATGTGATAAATATAAACTCTGTCACCAGCTCTAACAGTGGCCCTGCACTCCAGCCCCACAATTCCCAGTGACGCGGGACTGTTCCCTCTAGATGCTCTTGCTGACACTTCTAATCCCTTTCTCTAACAGGTAACTCATCATCTTCCTCCCAAACTGGTTTGTTTAGTTGGAGTCTCACCACCTCCCTGTTTACCTGACACCTGAGTTTCATGTAGATGGCTACTTGATACCCTCATGTCCTTCTCTTTTACATAGACCATTAACAACAGGTGAGTCCAGACATACAGCTCCCTCTCCTCCTGAGAATCTTTTTATCTTTTCTTGAAATAAATTCTGCACATTGCCAAATAAACCTGCCTAAAGCACACCTTCAACATCAGAACCAATTAATAATTTCAGATCTACTCCCGAAGGCAGTCTACACTTCTTATCTAGCTTTTTCCTTCATTGAAAGAGCCAACTATCCAGTCTCACTTCTTACTTCCTTCAAAGCCACCGTGAAGGCTTGAAATGTCCCACCATTGCATAGGTGCCATTGCTCCTGCTCATTCCTTTTCCTGGAAGGATCCATCTTCACTGCTGCTTGTTAAAAATTCTACCCACCTTTCCAGGTCATGCTAAGGTACCATCTGCTATACCTAAGATTCCTTTCTCCATGATCCCTGTAATAAAAACCTAAACAAATCTGTTTTGTTTTCGCATAAAACCTTCACCATATGATATTGGTTGAATTTTGCCTCACTCTATAATTTTTGTACATTTAATTTACCTCCTATATTGGGCTGTTAGCTCACTGAAAGAAGAGATTCACCTTTGCCCTGATTCAGGGCAACATTTTATTGCTGGCTGGCTGGATAGATGGATAGAATTCATTACACATATAGAGTAGATACACAAAATCATGAAGCACAGAGGTCTCTGTAATCAAACCTTCAGCCCCAGGTAACAATAACCCCCTTTCTTAATATCCATGAATCCTAGATAACCTTTCTCTCAGTTTTGCTGTGTGGTTAAAGGAAATGCTAAAAAGCAGCAGCATGAATAAAGAAACTGAAAGGAGCATGGTGCAATATGACTATTTTCCATAAAGATATGAAGACCCAGAAACCTTTTGTAGGGTGTTAAGCATGAGAAAACCTGAAACACATGGTGACAATAGGAATCAACCAAGTGAAGACAGAGGATTGAAAAGAAGAGATTTGCAGACAGAAGAAATCGCCTACACATATGCTCAGAGGTGAGCACAGAATGCTCAGGGAAATGCGAACACTGGGACATAAAGTTCAAGGCTGAAGACGTGGTGACGGCCATAAAACATTAACAACTCTCTGGAACCACTCCCGTGAACAATAACCCATGATGGTGACTGAGTCTGAGTTGTTCCCTCAAAGATCAGCACTTGGTGGAGCAGGGGACTCAAGGACTCTCTGACCAGAAGGGCCAGTCAGTGAGTGTTGGTGACAGTGTGGTATGACAACAACCAAACTGACCCCAGACTCGGTGAGCTCATTTGGATGTTGTGGTTTGTGTGGAATTGGAATGGTTGCAGGGGTTTACTGCAATGTGACAGGTAAAAGTAGGGTAGAGAGAAGATAGCCCCAAAAATGCTGAATGAATAAGTGCAGAAGCAGGTGCAGAAGCAGCCACAGCCAATCACAATCACTAATTATAATCTGAGCTTCAATTTTCTCTGACTTTTTTTTAGGAAAAAATGCAACTAGTGAGAATGGTAACTATATAACAGGCACTTCTCCAGTGTCAGGCACAGTGCTGGGTGATATGAGACCTTCTCCTCACAACAAGTGTATTTGGTATGTTTATTATCCATAGTGTGCAGAAGAGAAATAGGAGTATATGGATCGAGAACCTTGCCCAAGTTCACGGCTGAGCTGGGTTTCAAGGCAAACCGCAGGGCCCCATAGCACTATTCCCACCCTCCATCTGCTCAGCAGAACTCAAGTCCCAAGTTTACACATGGCTGGTCTGGGCCATCTCAAGAAATGAAAAATCAGACTCATTGGGAAAAGAGAAATTAAAAGGCTATCCAGGCCCCAATTATATATGATCAGGAAAAAGAATCACCTCAGAGAGCCAGCAAGTTGTCCACAGCCCCAGAGTATCTTCTGAGGCTCACTATCTGGAGGGATAGAGCCATAAATAAGAGCTTGCAATGACTGCATTTGTTACCTTATTCTTTAATAATAATGGTAAATCGATGCATTTCAGCAAAGCTAGCAATACATGCCTCTACCACCTTGCAACTCAGGGAGCTCAAGGAGAACTTTCTGGAACTGCATCTCCCCTGTAGTAGGCCCAGCAGCTTTGGGGCAGAAGGATGGGAAAGGTGAAGGGCCAGATGCAATGTGATATGGCTCAAGAAAGTGGCAAACGTACCGTGGTGTGAGTCTCACGGTATTTCTAAAAGGAATCATAGCCACCTCTATACAGGAATGACTCCCACAGAAACTACAGAGCCCTCAGAGCCAGAGTGTGACCCACCTCTCCCACACTCAGACCCTCTGCAAGTGATGGACACGAGACCAGATGCCCAGCTTTTCTGCAAGGAAGGGTATATTTTTCTAACCGCTGGGGGAGTTGTCAGTGGGCAGCCTTCAGCTGTCAGTCCTGTCAGGGATTGCCTGGCCCAAGGTCACACATCAGTGTCAGATGGAGGAAGGAGAATACAGGGAGAGCCATTTTGGCCCAAGCAGAATAAGTGTGATGGGCCCTATAGGTGCCAGAGCTCATGTGTGACAATATGGTTTTCCTCTGCCCATCCTGCTTTCCCCTTCTCCCCTCCACCAGTGTTGACCCCAGAACTGCTCTATAATAAACATGCTGCATGACAACTCTGTCTCAGAAACCGACTCTCAGGGCTGTCGGTCTGCCACAAGTGCATGACTTACATGTTAACTATATCTCTGGATCCCTCCCATTTCCCTGCCTTAACTTTACATAAGCCCCACACATCCCTCTACTAGGCAACCAGAGTCAGGGCTCCTCTGTGATGAAGAGAGACTAAGGGCGCAATGGGGATGCTAACAAGAGAAGCTCAATGTCCCAAATTATAAGAGGATGGCAGGGAAAGGGGAGTGAGTAATAACATATCATTCGCAAACTGGGAGTTGGGGTTCATTTTCAAGACTTGATTGATAAGCGTCTGGGCAAAAGAGAATTGTTATTGGTGTGGTGATAAAAATAGGTTTTGAAAAGAGTCGCTAAAATTATGAATTGAACCCCCTTGGTACTTTTCAAGAGACACAAGTAAATATTGGAATCACGCTTTAATTATTCCTGAGTGTTGGGCTGTACATTTAACATGCGACACCACACAGAATTTGAGGCCCTGGCTTTTACTGAGAGTATTAGCCAGGGTAATTAACACTAGCCGCTTTAATAAATAACCCAAACTCTCAGTGGCTTCGTCTAATAAAGGCTTACTGCTTGCTCACATCCTCATTAATTGGGAGCAAGCAGGTCCTCATGGAAAATCACTTCCATTTTGTGCTCCTCTGAGACTGTCACCCAATCTTTGGATCCTTCTACCATTCCAGATAGCTTTCCATCACCTCAAAAATCCTTGCTCCACTTTTCTCCACCTTGTTTTTGCTCTGGGAACCTGATTTGAAACAAATGGCCTCTCATTTCCGGTTGGCCAATGGGATCCAGCCATGAATGCTGCCAGGAGAGGACAGGAGAGAGTGTTTCAACCTCCTCCGGGTTGGGTCAACTTGAGAAGGCTGAGTCATGTGACAGAAGGCCCAGGTCTCAGGGTGGTTCTCTAACCTTCCTCATTGTCTCCAGGTTCCTTACCCATACTTGCACTGGCCTCATCAGACCTCGGATTAGTAAGGCTGGACTGTTCCTGGTAGCCAAGCTCTGTATTATCTTTGGTGGTTTTCCCTAAAGCCCACCCACACCTCTACAAATAGCTCTTTCATTAAACATCCTCCCATGATGCTAATTTGAATGTATGTTTTGTTTCATGCTACAAACATTACAAATAGCCCGGGAAGGAGAGCTGGGAGGCACAGTGTCCAGGAAAGGTGGACATGATCTGGGATTTGACACACTGAGCATTTTCTCTATCACCATCTTCCAATGCTGTTTTGCTTTTTGTTCTTGCTTATTGCAAGAGTAAACACTGTTTATATTTAGGGATACTTTCTCCATTGTTATGCCATACACTATAATTGTACATGAATTTTTCATCCTGCTTTATTTACTCATTTTAATTCAACTGAGCATATATTTCTGTTTCCCTTGAGACTTCTTTGACCCATGGATTATTTAGACTGAAATGCTTAGTTTCTACATGTTTGGAGATTTTTTTTTACCATAATCTTTCTGTTATCTATATCTAGTTTTATTCCATGTGTTAGAATTATACTCTCTGTGTAGTTTCAGTCCTTTCAAAGGTCTTGAGGTATTTTGTGGCCCAGGTTATGGTCTGTCTTGGCAAGTGTCTCCTGTGAACCTGGAAAGCACGTGAGCTCTGCAGTTGTGGGGTAGAGTGGGCCGTGTCGGTGGGTGCTGAGTGCAGCTACAGCCTCACCCATTTTCCTATTGTTTCCTCACTTGCTAAGAAAGCTGAAGTCTCCAAATATAATTGTGAAGTTCTCTATCTCTCCCTTCAGTTCTATCAGTTTTTGTTTTGCATGTTTTGCAGCTTTGTTGCAAGGTATATACATTTAGGATTGCTATGCCTTCTTGGTGAGCCAACCCTTTTATCATCCACATAATGATAAAGGTCTCTCTGTCCCTGGCCATTTTCTTTGCTCTGAAGTCTCTTTTATCTGATCTTAATATAACCACTTCTGCTCTGCTTTCTTTGATAGACCATTTTCTGTCCATGCACATTTATCCTACCTGGAGTGTTACATCTGAAGTAAGTTCTTATAAACCAATGTGATTGCATCATGTTTTGTTCTATGGTTTAATCCACTGCCAATCTCTGTATTTTAATTATGCATTTAACCATTAAATTTAATGTATTTATTTATATATTAGGGTTTAGTCTACTATTTTATTTTTGTTTTCTGTTTGCTCTGTTTTTCGTTTCGATTCCTTTTCTGCCTTAGTCTGTGTTCCTTACATATATTTTTCAGAATTTACTCTTGATTTAGCTATTGTGTTTTTAATACATTCCTTTCTGTAGATCTTTAAGTCACTGCTCTAAGTATTACATTATGTTTACTTAGCTTATGTACCCTTAAGTTCCTTTACCTTCCCCTGTGTATAATATTACATCTTCTTATACATTGAAAACTACAAGTTTTATCATTTTGTTTCAACGATCAGATATAATCTAAAATACTCAAGAGTAAATACTGTTATTCTCTTCATTGCTCTTTCTTTCTTCCTAAAGTTCCAAGACTCCCTCTTGACCATATTGTCTCTATTCAGGGACTTTCTCTAGCTACCATTAAAGGGTCACTAGGTCTCTTAGTTTTCCTCCACCTTAAAACATCTTGACTGCCCCTTCATCCTTGAAGACTATTTTCACCAGATACAAATTTGGGGGTTGACAGATCTTTCTTTCAGCATTTGAAAAACACTGTGGCGTTTCTCTCTGACCTCCATGGTTCCTGGTAAGAAATCTGCCTTCATCCAAATTACTTTTCCCCTGTGTGTCGGTAAGGCATGGTTTCTCTGTTTCCAAGGGTGCTTCTTTGCTTTCAGTTTTCACAAGTTTGGTAGTCATACATCTTGGTGGACATTTCTTAGGATAATACTGCATGAGGTTGTTCAGCTTATTGAAAGTGAAGCTTGTGTCTTTTGCCAAATCTGGGAAATTTTCAGCCATTATTTCTTCAAATACTTTTCCAGCTCCACCCTCTCTCCTGTCACCTGTGGCTGCACTGTGACCTTTTAGTATAGTTCTGCAGGTCTCTGAGACGGTGTTCATTTTTACATTCATTTTCTTTGTTCAGATTGAGTAATTTTTATTATTCTGTCTACAGAATAATGTTCTAATTCTTTCCTCTGTTCCCCCCACTCTTCTGTCGAATACATGCAGGGGTTTTTTCTTTATTTTCCAGTTATTATATAGCTCAGTTCTGAAATTCCCATCATATGGTTCCTATGTGTAAATTCTTTTTGTCTAAAATATTCTGTTTTCTTGCTGGGACTATTTTTATTTGTTTCAAACATATTCATCATTGCTCACTGGAATATTTTCATATTGGCTGCTTTCAAGTCCTTGTCAGATAAGACGAACAGCTGTGCCGTGTAGGTGTTAGCATCTGTCAGTTTTCTGTCCTCATTCAGGCTGGGATTTTCCAAGTTCTCGGTAGGATGAGTGATTTTTTCACTGGTGTCCTGGACATTCTTTCTACTAGATTATGAGCGTCTGAGTCTTAGTAATTCTCTTTTTCTCGCGTGCATCCTCTGTCTCCACACCACCTCGTTGTCTCCAGGGCGGTGGAGGTTCGAGTGTCCCCTCAGCCACCACTGATGGCCCCTGACTGGTGAGGGAGGGGCACCGCCCCTTCTTAATGTCTCTGCCCTGGGTGAGGGTGCACATCCAGAATCTCCACTTGTCCTTTTCTGATGGGGGTGGGCACAGGGTCACAGATACTTTCGCTGTGTTTCAATACTTGCCTTGCTACACAGCCTCTTTTCTGCTCCTTTGGTTAAAGAAAGCAGGCTTCTCTTGGGGATTTTTTTTGTGTGCACCAGTGAGCATTCCCACATTTGCTGGCTTCTCCAGAACTCAACCTGGAACATACGAGACGAAAGGAAAACCCAGGGAACTCACATGTGTCTCAGGACCCTTAACTGATCTACTTTCTCCTCTCCAATTTTCAGAGTTTTCTTATTTTTCTTTTATAGATAATGTCCAAAAGTGTGTGCTGTACTTAGTGGGAGAAAAGGTAAAAATGTCCTTCATTTATTTATAGAATATACAACATAAAAAGGGTGATTTTTAAACTAATTTAGAGTACATTCTACTGATCACCTCACACTCCGTAACTAGAAACCACTGTCTGGAGTGGAGAAGAGCCTCCTTTCTGTTCTGTCTTTGGGTTCTGCTATATTCTACAGACACCCCTTGGAATCCTGTCCCCATGCTAGTCAGACATGTGTTTCTGCTGTGGTTCCTCAGCAGAATAGGAAGAGAAGTTTCAGGTGTGACCCTCTACCCTGCAGGGTGGTTAGGGAGGGTTGGCACTGCTCCAGCTTAATGTACCCCCTAGGAGACAAGACACTTCTGTTGATAAACAAGAGCCTGAAAGGAACACAAATCAATCACAGAAGCCTTTATGCAGTGACGCTTTCCATGTAATGCCTCATTGGTAGCTGTAGTTTCCAGCACTCAAAAATTTCAGAAAATCCATTCTCAAGCTGGGATCCTGCTGCGTCTCAGTGGCTTCCAGCAGACTGGCCTGCTCTTCAAGGCCTGTGCTGGTGACAGCTGCAACATTTTGCATCTTTAAATGGCATTAACTGAAGGCCAGGGAGACTGCCTTTACTAAGGCAGAATTTCAAGTTAAACTGGAAGATTTTGAGTTCTCAACCTGCTGGTCCACTCCACTTCAGAAGCTGGAAAAGCCTACCTTTCTTCCCTCTCTTTCCCTTTGCATTTCTAGCACATAAATATTTACCTACATTTACCAACTGTTTAATAAGCTTCTACTCCATCAGCAGCAACATGCTAAGCATGACATTCATGGGAATCGTCAAGTTAGACATGATGCTATCATGTTACAGTGAGAAATTCTTCTGCTGCGGCGCTATCGCTTTAACTTGCAGATGGCAAACAAACAGCATCTATGCGTCTCCTTACTCATCCACAGCAGACATCACCAGCCAATCATTTCATTATGCACCTCTGAGCCTGGACTTGACTTCAGATGCCTTCTCAATCCACTTCTTCTGTAAATCACTACCAATCATTGACAGCCCACAGGTTGGAGGTATTTTCTATTTCCAGAGGAAGGCTTAGTTTTCCGTAATCATTTAGATCCTTTGGAAAGTTCGTAGATAAAAAAACCCACATCCTTGAAATTAGATACCTATTAACTATAAATGCTCTGATTGGTGAAAGACTTGGTGTGAATCCTCCTATAAACTGATTGTTATTAAAATCATGGAAGCAGAACATCTGCAATGCAGAATTGTCCCTTTACCCTCTAAGACATAGTGATGAAATAAACTACAAACTTGAAAACGAAGTTGATGTTCCATTGATGGTTTTCTTTTTAAAAAATTGCCTAAATACTTAGCTTTAGGCTTCCTTGGGTAAACCTTACTTTGTACAAGCGCCAAGATCTTATGGATGACTCAATAAGTGAGAAGTGAGAGACCACTATCCCCTGTCTAAGGCAGGTCTACGGTGTCACCGCCAGGTGTGGAGAGACATCAGCCTTCCCAAAAGTAGCTCTAGTCACATTTTCTTAGTGCTCTGGTATGGAATAGAACTATAGAAACATAAATGTAAAACAAACACACGAAACGTGTTTCTTTAGCCCTCTTCTTAGCAATGTAGTCAATTCTCATTATTCATGGAACTTATCTTCTGTAATGTCACCACAAACATTGAAAAAGTAAGCACTTTACCCTTGCTCCTAGAGGAGACATGGAGTTAGGCTCTGGTAAGCCTCTGGTCACAACACTTAGTCAACTGATCAGTTCATAACCTTGTTTTGTGTGTGTTTACCTCAAGACACCTTATTTGGTATAGATACTCTTGATTTGTCAACAGTGAGCACATGCCCAACAGCTCAATGACTCATTCCTGAAGGAATCTTATCTAAAACATGCATTTTCTTCATAAAGCACAACGCAGCCTCCCTGCGCTACAGCCTCCAGGCAGCAGGCACTTCAGCACTACATCTGTAGGGCGACACCACGCCATTTTAAAAAACAAAGTCACCGACAAAAAGCACAAGCATGAGGAAATATGGCAGTAAGCAGATGGTGAAAAGCACTCGTTCTGCAGTATGAGAGCTGACACTGGAAGCTGTGGAGCCACCATCTGACCTCAGCTGGAAAATGTGTATCACATGACTTCACTGTGCCACCACCTTGGCCAGGTGTGCAGATGATCACGGAAACCACTAGTATTGACTTGGAGACCAAACTTAAGTGAGTAGGCAGATTCACAAACACGGAACCCACGAATGAGGACGGAATGCATTACGCTGTGATTCGGTTTAAGCTGTGCACTGTCTGCCACACTAGGAGGTCAAGAGAGTTTCCAGATTTTAGTATGAAGGAGCGGCTTCAAAGTATTTGTTAAAAACTCAGAAGAAATGTAGGATTTCACCACTCTAGATTTCCACGTCTCCAGAAACCACCCCATTCTCCGTTCCCAAAGTGGTCCTCCTAGAGTATTTGCAACAAATGCCTATCTAGGAATTCTGTGTAGAGTGTCTAAACCTGTCTTCCTTTTTCTTAAGCTGCTATGTAAGCATTCCCATAGCACCACTGTTATTTTAATGTATTTGCTTGAATGTTTTTATTAAATCAAAGTAGTTAAGTAGAAGTGAGCAGTAATGAGGGACAGATAACTTCAAACACATAGCTAACCTCGTGTGGTCTAAGTTTTCGCAAAAATCTTTGTCCTACCTTGCTCCTTTCTCTGGAGGGGGAGCCCGACCTGGGCGGCCCGTCGGAAAGAAAAACGAGGTCAGTTGATGGAGCAGTGCCCGGGAACAGCAGGAATGGACTCTCCAACCTTGACCTTCTCAGGTACCGGTGCTTGAGGAAAGGACACCGTCACTTTGCAGTCCTGGATGACGTCTCAGGATGGGAGCCGACGCGGGGCTGTGACCGGGTTGGGTGCTACAGCAGTCCTGCCCTGAACCCTCTCACTGTCATCAGTGGAGCATTGGGGCCAAGGGGAGTGAGCACCTGGAAAAGGAAATGATGTCACGCCAGGGTGTCTCCCAACTTACACTTAGAAAGGCATCTTGGCTACAAATTCTGCAGGTAATGTCCGAAAACAGCTTTTCCACTGGAAGGTGGGCACAGCCATGACCACCTTCACTGGAAATGTGATTGGTTTGACACACAGTAACTCAGGGTCCATTCCCTGGATGATAAGGACTGTGGGAACAAATGAGGGGATTTCATTAAAAATAAACGGAAAAGAACAGTTAAAGTGAGGTGTATCTGGCACCATGCTAGACCCTTAGTGGGCACTCAATTCACCTATGTTTAGTGAAGTTGAAAATACCCCTGGGGAGCAGGGTGGGAAGAGGGCCAGCATCCGGTACAGATAGATCTCCACTACGGGCACCGCGGCTGTGGTCACTAAAACGGCAGCAGCGCTTCAAAGCGCGCGGGTGCGCCTGGGAGGCGCGGGGAGAGCCAGCGCTGTGTTCTCGTCCTTTTTCTCCCTCGGCCTCATTCCAGACTCCTCTTGTGCACACTGGCCTTGGCACAAAACGTTAATATGCCCCAGAGACGAAGTACGGGGACACGGGAGGGAGTAGACCAGGGGCTTCACGTTGCGTGCTCCTGGAAATGCGCTGTGGGTGTTTTCCTGTACGGGAAACACTGACACCAAGCTTTTACCCATTTCCCATATTGACCTCATCGGGCTGGCAGCCCTTGCTGCTAGTTTTGGGTGATACTTCTTGCCTGGTCAGTCAATGAGTTCACCAGCTCCGCTACTGTGTGTATCTTTTACTTTCTTAGTAAAACTTTCGGTAATGTAGTGCCATATTTACTGTTTTAAAAATGAAAGGAATCCTAATACTGTTTTAGAATCCTTCATGTATAAGATTTCTCCAACAAATGGACTTCATGGACATCCATTAGTTAGATGTTACGTTTTGTATTCTGCTTGCATTCGCTACTTTGTTTCCATCATGCTGCCTGGCGTGCAAAGTGGGCTAGTACTGCAGTGTTTGTGTTCCTTAAACGGTAATTGTGTCCAGGTTTCCTGTGCCTCTGAGTGGATGCTATTACAGCACACACACGAAACAGTTAAAAGACAACCTAGATGGAAATTAGAATGACCTTGATACTGTAAACCACGCAAATGACAGCACGTGAGCTTTCTGACAATGCCAAGCGTGAGTTTACCTGTACACACTGCTGAGAGATGGAGTTATTTATGTTGGTGCACCATCTACTCACATTTTCATCATCTAACAATTTTCTACAAAAACAGTAATTTGTAAACACTGCCGGGATATTTTCTATCTGGCTTGTGCTTTTTTGACAGCATGTTTTGTTTTCATGTTGTCTTGTGGTTCTTGTGTTCTTTTCTGTTTTAACTGTAGGTCTGTGCATAAAGTTGCAGTAGTCATGCTTTCCTTTTTCTGGAATAAGAAGGCAAAGACTAAGTGTGTGCATGACAACTGGTGTGTATAAAAGGAGAACTTGAAGGAAATTTCTTTAGAGAAGAAGTCAAGGAACAGTTGCTATTTTGTGAGAATGTTTTCCTGCTATGGGGCAGATAATTTTGAATCAGGAAGTATTGCTCCCAAAATTGGGAGTAGGCAAAGTACTGATATGTTTATCTTATCCTTTAAAAAGAAAAATATATAACATAACATAATAGAAATTAATAGACTATAAATGAACAGAATATGATATGATAAATATAATTAGTGAAAAAAGCTTTCATGATGAATTTTATAAATGGATTTCTTACAGCATAATTCATTCTTTAGCTGTGATCTTATCACATCAAATGAATATAAATTTAATACATTTTGCAAAGAAAAGTATCAATAAAATAAATTTTAAGAAAAAAGTCTGAGGCCAAAATTGGTATAGAAACTCCATGGTCTTCAGGGACCCAATCTCCTGTCTGATGCTCCATCAAGCTAAAGCTTTACCTCATGGTCTAATAATGGCTGCTCAAGCTCCAACCATCATGTCTACATCCCAATCAATGAGATGAGAGATGCCTTCTCCTAGTAGAGTTAAATTTATCAGACATCTTTTCTACAAGTTCCAGACAATACTTCATCTCCATAAGTTTCTCACCTGGCCCTATTTACCTGAAAAAGAAGCTTAGAAATGTCTTTCAGATGGACATGTTGTTGTGAGGGTTCAATTATTACGGTGAGAGGTGTGGACAAATATTAGGAATTAGCCAGAAAGCTAGAAGTTTCTGCTAGGAGGGAGGAAAAAAAAATGAGAACAAAGTTCCAGGCCCTCAATGGGCTCATAGGGGAGAAAGAGATTGAAAGAACATACCAATGCAGCTGAAGTCACAGCTGGGTTACGTTAGAGAAGATCTTGTAATAAGGGGATGTAGGAACGTGAGTTAAAATTGTAGAACTGGAGGGGTTTGATGAAGGGCCAGAGGAGAAGGAAGCCCTTTCCAGCAACAGAGAGAGGTATAAATCAGGCCAGACAGGTAGGCAGGAGCCAGTGACTGAGGCCCTACCGTTAAAAGGTATTGACTTCTTGGTACTCTTGGTACTTCTAGGACTTTGAGCAGTGGAGTGGGGACAGGGGTATCATGGCTTTCTTCCCACTTCGGAAACATTCCTGCTGCTGATAGGCTATGGGGATGGAGCTTTCAGGTGAGAGTTAGTACGAAAATTCATGTGAGTCAGGTGGTCACTCAGATTAGGGGTGTGACTGTAACAATAAAGGAAAGTAGGTGGTTTCCAAAAAAGAGTCAGCCTACCCTGAAACTCTCGAAGCAAAAGTTTTATCATGGGAGAGCTACACTGTGGGATGCTTCCTTCAGGCAAGAGAAACAATCATTTTCTGAGCTGTAGTTCCACCTACCTAATCCTGGGTGGCCAGTCACATTTCTGAGGAAATTGGGCAGCATTTACAGACATGGGTTCCCTGCAGTCCACAGCATCATCTAATAATGGATCTGAAGGGCCTCGGGAGGGGAGCCAGCCCAGGTCAACTTGCAGTTTGTGATTTTTTTTCTCTCCGTGCATTTTCCTGGCCCCTAGCTGAGCTTTCGGATATAGAAGTGGAGGCGCGGGCAGGTGGGTGCACAGAGGCTGGCAGGGGTCTGCTGTGGGCTTTCTGTGATCAGTGTGTCTGCCACTGGTGGAGGTGAGGAGGTGGTGAGTGGTGAGGATTCGAAAGGAGAACACACTGTTCTACCTGCAGCAACCACCTAACCTAAAGCAGGCCCTGGATGTAGTTCATATTCACTGAATGGAGGGATTAATGTACTGCTTGTTCCATACTCATACTGAACCAGAGGGAGGGATAGGGGAAGAGAGATAATGAGACACCTCAGGTAGAAGTGAATGAACCAGGAAAAAAGCACAGATACCTGCAGGGGACATCTGGCATAAACTGGCTGCGGGCAACCATTCTCCTGCGGCAGGTGCCTCTTCTGGCTCACACCCACCCTGCCTTTGTGGGCGCCCTGAGAGCTGCCTCCAGTGTTCCTTCTGGGTCCTCCATTTCCTGTTCCCACTCAAAGTGCCTTTGCCAAGGAGTCAGCCCATCCTCCTCTCACCCCGGTTTCTCACATCCTCCCTCCAGCTCAGTCCCTCAAGTTCAGAAAATGGTTTAGGCTCTAGCAGAAATATTTTACCTTAGACACTGGAGCCAGGCATACTTGTTTACTTTGGATTCCAGATTGTGCCAACAAAATTGGAAGTAGCCTGAGTGCCTGGTTTATCTGGTTGTGAGAAGATAATAAGAGGATCAGGGCACTTAGAATAGGTTAGCACTACCATACAGCGAGCATGTTGCCTGTCTCACCTTCTCCGGTTTTCTGTCTGACTCTCCGGGCTGGTGCTCTTTTAGCACAGCCCACAGCACTTAAGTGAGGCTATCAAAACAGTAAACTCATTTCATATGAATAGCCTGTGAGGAAAGCCTCATCGCCTCCATTTCACTCATGAAGAAAATGAAGCACAGAGAAATGAGGCAACTTGCCCAAGAACATACAGCTTGAGGGTGGCAGAGCCAGAGTTTAAATCCAGCAGCTTGAATTTAGTCCACACTATTAAGCACTATACTCAGACCAGAAATAACAAGCATCCTTGTCTCCTAAGGAGAGAATGATTTGTTCTTAATTCTCTGGAAAAGGTGACAGCTAAGCCTTGCTGCTGCACCACCTCACCCGAGAGATGTGTAGCTCCAAGACGAAGCTCCAAGAGTTAGCATCCACAGCTCCCAGTCCGAAGGACAAGAGCAGGGATGAACCTCCGACTGTGATTAGAAGGGAAACCAGAAGAGAAGGAAGCTGGAGACGGGATGCTCAGGCACTGTCCAGAGTAAATATGAGCTCCTGAAAGGCAAACAGCTGAGAAAAGGAAAGAAAACATTTGCACTGTTCATTCATTCATTCATTATTCATTCAGCATTTGTTTTATCATTTACTAACAATAGGTGAGCAAGACAATGCTCTTTTCCTCACTGAGCTTCTTTTCTGGTGTAGGAAGACAGTGATCCAATCAAAACAGTAGAAAGCATATAATAGAGAGTAAGTGCCTTGCAGAGAGTATGAAGATGGAGTGGTGTGATAAGTCGGCTTCTCTACTTCAGCTGCACATTAGAATCATCTGCACTGATAGGTAAAAGTCAGATGTCCAGGCTGGTCACCAGGTCAATTAAATCAGAATCTTTTGTGAGTGGACCGAGGCATTCACGTTTTTAAAATTCCCCATTTCTCCAGTGTATAGCCAGGGTGACCAACCTCCTTGAGAGAACGGGGCAGGGTGACTGACTGTGGCAGACTGGTTGTGGAAGTTGCCTCTGAGATGGCAGCATTTATCAATGACCTGAATATCCAGTAGGAGCAAGACATGCAAAGTTCTGATGAAGACCCTTCCTGAAAGAGAAATGCTCGTGCCTAAGCCCTGATGCCCAGACTTCTGCATGTTTATAATCAGCAGCCACTAAGTATATTTTCTCCTAGCTGATATACAGAGCTTCAAACCAGAGTTTTGAGTTAGAAGCAACAGAAACCAGAGTGCTACGCTAAGCAGAGAAGTCATTTAGAGAATAAAATCAGATAAATTGTATGGGAAGACGGAGGGCCGAGCTGGGGAAATGAGCATGAATCAAATCAGTCTCAGAGGACCCAGGAGGCAGCATCTTTGGTAAAACAGTCATAAGAAGATGTTACCATCCTGCTACTAAACCCTGCTGCAACTTTTGTCAGTGGATTCAAACTTCCCCTGCATCGGGCCTTTTCGTTTCTTACTGGACAAGCCAGTCGGGTAGTGTCTACTCTGCTTCCAGAGACTCGCCTGCTGTAGCTTCCACAGTGGGAGGCAGAGAACCATGCACCACCAGCACCGCACGGCCTGGGGAAGAAGTCCGTGAACAGCCAGAAAGTGAAAGCTACCCACACAGGCATCCATGTCCCTCCCAGTGTCCGATGGACAGAGTTACCATTAGCTCAAGGAAGCAAGGGGTTTTGCTTTATAATCTCTGACACCACACGCATGGCATAATATTTCTCTTTGCAGACTGTACATTCCGAATAAAGATTTGTTGAATAAGTAGGACTGTATTCATTAGTCATCTTGCCAGTGTGTTCATGGGAAAGTTAAAAAAGAAGGGCCAGATTGCTGTTTTACTCAATTAATTTCTTTGTCCTTCCCCATTCACCCTGCAAGTTTATTTTTCTCCAGGTGCTGATATGCTTTTCTTGAGTACCACCCTGTGGAGCCTTTGGTCAGAGGCTGGAAGAAAGGTCATAAAAAGGAAGAACTAGCCCACGGGCCCCTCCCTCTCAGTTTTCTTCCCAACTCCTTGATACAGTTGCACCACCTGGCAATTCCCCTCTGATGCACAATGCCTGAGTGACTTGCCTTTTGAATGGTTCTGATTAAAGGATAAAAGAATTGCTTTCTAAAATTTGCAAATGCATAATGTTCTAGAAGAAATGAACCTTGTGGAGTTGAGGCTCCATTTAAAAATATACTCTGAAAGACCTATGAGTTACAAAGCTGATTTTGACAGATAGCTTCTACGGCCTTTGGCATTTCAGTAATACCCCAGAGCTGCCACTGACCTGCTGGCATGCTTGGTAGTGACAGTATCACATTATTTCTTCCCCCATTAGAACGTGATGGGAGCAAAAGGGAGGAAAGAGAAAGAGAGAAGGAAGACAGGCAGACAGAAAGGGGAAAGAGTGAGGGAAGTAAGAGTAGGCAGAGTACTGACTCTTAAAGATGTCCACAGCCAAACCTCAGAACCTGTGGGTATCTTAAGTTACATAGTAAAGGAGCATTAAGATTGCAGATAGGTTTGATTGCTAAACAGCTGGCCTTAAAAGAAGGCGATTGTCGTGGTTTGTCCAGGTGGGCCCAATGTAATCACAAGACCCTTAAACTGTGGAAGACGGATGGTGGCGCCTGATGGCCTAGCAGTCTAATGCACCAGGCACAGTCCACATACATCCCCAGGTCACCAGTTCAACACTTGGGGCCAAGGGGAATAATCAGGATGAACAACTAAATTAAATAAAGTGTTAACAACAAAACTGGAAGAGGGAAACTAGAAATGAGACTACAGAAGCAAGATTTGAGAGTTACAATGTCCTAGCACTCAAGGTGGAGGAATAGGCTATGAGTCAAGGATTGGGAAGGACGTCCAGGGGGTGAAAAAGGCAAATAAGTGAATTCACCCCGATAGCCCCCAGAAAGAACACAGCCTGCTAACATCTTGATTTTAGCCCAGGGAGACCTGCATTGGATTTCAGACATACCTGACTAAATATTTGTGTTATTTTAAGCCACCAGTGTGTGACAGCAGCGGTAGTTAACTAAAATACAAGACCGGGAGAAGAAGGAAAAGAAGCATTTCTTGGCAGCACCTGAGGGCCAGCCACTGGGCTGGGGGGACTCACATGACAACAAACTTTTTATGATTCACAACTCCATGAATATACCCAAAAATATCACTGAATTGTACACTCTACATGGCTATGTTGCACAGTAAACAAATAACATTTCAATGAAGCAGGGAACAAAAACAGATACCAGATGAGCAGCATAAAACACCAGAGCCCGGACTAAGGCTGAGCAGAGGGGCACCAGGCTGCTGTCGGCGCCACGAGGGTCCAGGCAGTAAACAGCGGCTGAACTGAGGCTTCTCCTCGACTGATAGCCCAACTCCAGCAGGAGTTGCTTCTTCCCCCATCTGAGGCATCTGACCAACCTGAAGCTGGAGGCTCAGTGAAGTCAGCTGCCAGGTCCCATCGGGTCCCCAGGACTCTGTCAGCGCTGAGACCAGACGGGGGTGCTTGCCGCTGGATGAGCAGCAGCCACAAGGGGAATTGCCCGACTGTGCGATCTTGGATGGTCACCGTGCTCCTCGTCTGCAATGAGCTTCTCAATCTTTCTGCTGTTCAGAATATGAAATGGAGTGGGACTTACCATAATGACAGAAAAGATTGTTCTATTGGCCCCTTAAGAGAAAAGAGGAAAGGGTGGGAGGAAGAAGAAGAGGTGCACTTGCGGTCACAACGCATCTGAGGGGTCATTTCAGCCCTGTCCGGGGCTGCACAGCGACTGGGAACCCCTGGCAGTCAGGCGCTGTGCCCACAGCTCGCTGCTCCACCTCTGCTGTCCCAGTGCCTGGCATGTGATGTGCTCTCAGTAAAGACTGACTGATGCAAGTGAAGGAGTAGAAAGTGGCAGGTAATGTAATACTGCAGTCCTTTTCCTCCTGCTGCCTCTAATCTCTATAGAGAAATTTATTTTGTAACCATAGGAGTTATGACCATCCCCACTGAATCAAAAAAGGCGACAGACAGTTGGGGCTTGAGATTGGATGTTAATTTTACATGTTTATTCATGTGTACTTACAAGCTCTCTATCCCAGGAAGGGCACCTGAGAACTGGAGGCACTGAGTGTCGCTGAGTTGGGTGGAACCTACTGTGCAGAGAGAGCACCAGAAGGCCAGCACTAGACTTCACTTCTCAGCAGTCGGGCTCTGGGGAGAGAAAGGAGCAGAAATCGGGGTGCACGTGTGTGGGTACTAACAAGTCTGCTTTGGGGTTGTTCTATTTAGTGGTTTTAAAATATGTTTACAATCCTCCCTTCAAAATCAGGAACTACTTCCCCTTCTTTGAATGTGTACAAGAGCCAGGATTCCTTTCTCACTGACGGGAGATGGCAGTATGTGGCTCTGGGAGTAGGTTGTGGTTGGCTGAAGAATGGCTGGAAAGATGTTCCAATCCTAATCCCCAGAACCAGTGAAATGGTCAATTATTTCAAATGGCAAAAGAGATTCGACAGATGTTGTTAAAGAGCTTGAGATCTCTGGGATTACCCGGGGCTAGGAAGGTGCCCCTAAAGGTAATCACCAGGGAAGAGAGGGTTCGACTGCCGAAGAGAAAGGAGCGCATGTGATGTGGCGACGAGCTAAGGAACAGGAAAAGTTAACGAGAGTGAGTCTCTCCTAGAGCCTCTGGACGGAGCATGGCCCGGTCAACACCTTTTAACGCAGTGAGACTAATTTTAGACTTCTACCCTAGGTAAGAGAATAAATCCGTGTTATTCGAAACCACCAGAGTGGTGGGCAACTGCTACGGTGGCGGCAGGAAAAGAGGGGTCAGAGAGCACATGGCGGCTTCTACCTTGCCCCCTGCGTGGCCCAGAGGCCTTGTTCCAAGACACTCGAGAAGCAGTGCAGGGAACGTGCAAGCAGCCTGTGGAGGGAGTCCCATCAGGACCCGGCACTCAGCAGGGACAGGCACCTCTGCATCAGCCTGCCTGCGGGCAGGGGAGCTGTGGGAAGACACGCCGCCCAGCACACACCGAGTGAGGACTGGCATGGGGCTGGGGCACCTCAAGATTGCCAGGCTGGTGGAGTGGGTTTTCTCACGGTCTAAGACAGTCAGGGAAGCCGGCGGCGGGGTGGTGGGATGCAGGGCCAGGCAGTTGGCAGTCTGCAGGGTTTCTACTGAGGAGTGAGGGGAAGGGGCGTCGGCAGGCTTGGGGAGCTTCTGCTGCACCTGGTGACCAGAAAAGGAGCTGTAGCAGAAAGGAGTGTCCAGATCGAATCTGCAAAGGATGAGCCAACGGCAAGAACTCCAACATGTGTTTCCTCCACCATTGCCACAGTCCCATCGTGTCTCCACCGTCAACTTATAGAGTCCCTAGTTCCTCAGCAGCACCGCGGGGTTGGGAGAGGGGAGTCGTATGTCTCCCATTCTGAAGACGGAAATGTTGAGGTCCAGAGTTCAAGAGGTTTTCCCAAGGTCAACTTGGGCCAGTGAGCACAATGGGAAAGCAGCCCATCTCCAAGCACGCTCACGTGCCGTCCTGCAAGAAAACATCTTCAAAGCAATGACAGCCAGGCCCCTTTCGGATGCCACACCCCACATGGCAGTGTCAGGTTACATTATTCCAGATATCCCCCACCACTCCACCCGCCTCGGATCAGGCACACACACGTATGTGTGTGCATGTACACGTGTGCACACACCTGCCGTCTGTTGTGTCGCTGACATCATGGGGAGGGCCTGCCGCACAGCAGGTCACATACGCACCCGTCTCTGGGAGCTTAACCAGCTTATGTGGAAGAAAATATTTGAAGTTTACCAAACATAAACCAAGTAAAATCTAAGTCAATCAAAAGTGACTAAACACTGCTTTAGTCCAAATACGTGTTTCTGAAAGGTCACAGCTGGTGTAATTATCCATGCTAGACTTAGCAGGCATTCAGCTGTGTGCTTAAGACTGCCAAGAACTGGAATACATTCAGAATTCTTAACTAAGAGTCACCTTGTTTTCAGAAAATGCTTGGTTAAGTCAGGCATTGGGGCGGGGGGGAGTTTGGGGGTGGGAGAAAGCCTATTAAGGCTTAATGACTCTGAGAAAATATATAGGAAAACTTCTTTGGTAAAAGAATAGAAATACATGTCAGAGCCAATTTGTCATAATATGTGGGTTGAAGCCCTTTTTCTTCAAAGAAAATAAGTCCTGCCATGTACAACAACAACAGAGCACAGTGACAAAGTGAGCAGCCCAGGAAGTTGGTCAACAGGAGCAAAACACAAATCACGAAATGCAGGCTTGGACAGTGACCCTCAAAAAACGGTCCTGGGCCGGCAGGGGAGGGGAGCTGAGCCTCAGTCACGAGCTCCCTCTTCTTTGACGCTTCAGTCAGCAGAGCCCCACCCCAGTGCCCTGCTTGGAGCAGCAGCAGTGGTTAAGCTGTGTTCTGTGGTACCCAGGGGTGCTGTGCCAAAACTTTGGGCAGCACAGAAGTGATGGGCCAGGTGAGGGTGGGGCTCCAGCTCTGCCTCGGTGCCTGAGCAGTCCCTTTCCAGTCCTCTCTCTCTCTCTCTCTCTCTCTCTCTCTCTCTCTCTCTCTCTCTCTCTCTCTCTCTCTCTCCTCTCTCTCTCTCTCCTCTCTCTCTCTCTCCTCTCTCTCTCTCTCCTCTCTCTCTCTCTCCTCTCTCTCTCTCTCCTCTCTCCTCTCTCTCTCTGTCTCTCTGTCTCTCTGTCTCTCTGTCTCTCTCTCTCT